>JAZAYU010000138.1:1071101-1556903 GCA_038501625.1 Corbicula japonica
GTTTCAGACAAGAAGATTTTTAAAGTTTTTCCTATATCAGTCTATATAAAATAAAGTGAACCCTGGGGCGGGGCCAATTTTGACCCCTGGGAAATCATTTGGACAATCTTTGAAGATTTCCACTAGAGGGTGCTAAATGCCAAATATCTAAGCTCTAGGCCTTGTGGTTTCAGACAAGAAGATTTTTAAAGTTTTTCCTATACAAGTCTATATAAAATGAAGTGACCCCTGGGGCGGGGCCAATTTAGACCCCTGGGAAATAATTTGAACAATCTTTGTAGAGTTTCACAAGAGGATGCTTAATGCCAAATATCTAAGCTCTAGGCCTTGTGGTTTCAGACAAGAAGATTTTTAAAGTTTTTCCTATACAAGTCTATATAAAATGAAGTGACCCCTGGGGCGGGGCCAATTTAGACCCCTGGGAAATAATTTGAACAATCTTTGTAGAGTTCCACTAGAGGATGCTAAATGCCATATATCTAAGCTCTAGGCCTTGTGGTTTCAGACAAAAAGATTTTTAAAGTTTTTCCTATACAAGTCTATATAAAATGAAGTGACCCCTGGGGCGGGGCCAATTTAGACCCCTGGGAAATAATTTGAACAATCTTTGTAGAGTTTCACAAGAGGATGCTTAATGCCAAATATCTAAGCTCTAGGCCTTGTGGTTTCAGACAAGAAGATTTTAAAAGTTTTTCCTATACAAGTCTATATAAAATGAAGTGACCCCTGGGGCGGGGCCAATTTAGACCCCTGGGAAATAATTTGAACAATCTTTGTAGAGTTCCACTAGAGGATGCTAAATGCCATATATCTAAGCTCTAGGCCTTGTGGTTTCAGACAAGAAGATTTTTAAAGTTTTTCCTATACAAGTCTATATAAAATGAAGTGACCCCTGGGGCGGGGCCAATTTAGACCCCTGGGAAATAATTTGAACAATCTTTGTAGAGTTTCACAAGAGGATGCTTAATGCCAAATATCTAAGCTCTAGGCCTTGTGGTTTCAGACAAGAAGATTTTTAAAGTTTTTCCTATATAAGTCTATATCAAATGAAGTGACCCCTGGGGCGGGGCCACTTTAGACCCCAGGGAAATAATTTGAACAATCTTTGTAGAGTTTCACAAGAGGATGCTTAATGCCAAATATCTAAGCTCTAGGCCTTGTGGTTTCAGACAAGAAGATTTTTAAAGTGTTTCCTATACAAGTCTATGTCAAATGAAGTGACCCCTGGGGCGGGGCCAATTTAGACCCCAGGGAAATAATTTGAACAATCTTTGTAGAGTTCCACTTGAGGATGCTAAATGCCAAATATCTAAGCTTTAGGCCTTGTGGTTTCAGACAAGAAGATTTTTAAAGTTTTTCCTATATAAGTCTTTGTAAAATGAAGTGACCCCTGGGGCAGGGCCAATTTTGACCCTAGGGAAATAATTTGAACAATCTTTGTAGAGTTCCACTAGAGGATGCTAAATGCCAAATATCTAAGCTCTAGGCCTTGTCGTTTCAGACAAGAAGATTTTTAAAGTTTTTCCTATACAAGTCTATATAAAATGAAGTGACCCCTGGGGCGGGGCCAATTTAGACCCCTGGGAAATAATTTGAACAATCTTTGTAGAGTTTCACAAGAGGATGCTTAATGCCAAATATCTAAGCTCTAGGCCTTGTGGTTTCAGACAAGAAGATTTTTAAAGTTTTTCCTATATAAGTCTATATCAAATGAAGTGACCCCTGGGGCGGGGCCACTTTAGACCCCAGGGAAATAATTTGAACAATCTTTGTAGAGTTTCACAAGAGAATGCTTAATGCCAAATATCTAAGCTCTAGGCCTTGTGGTTTCAGACAAGAAGATTTTTAAAGTGTTTCCTATATAAGTCTATGTCAAATGAAGTGACCCCTGGGGCGGGGCCAATTTAGACCCCAGGGAAATAATTTGAACAATCTTTGTAGAGTTCCACTTGAGGATGCTAAATGCCAAATATCTAAGCTTTAGGCCTTGTGGTTTCAGACAAGAAGATTTTTAAAGTTTTTCCTATATAAGTCTTTGTAAAATGAAGTGACCCCTGGGGCAGGGCCAATTTTGACCCTAGGGAAATAATTTGAACAATCTTTGTAGAGTTCCACTAGAGGATGCTAAATGCCAAATATCTAAGCTCTAGGCCTTGTGGTTTCAGACAAGAAGATTTTTAAAGTTTTTCCTATATAAGTCTATATAAAATGAAGTGACCCCTGGGGCAGGGCCAATTTTGACCCCAGGGAAATAATTTGAACAATCTTTGTAGAGTTTCACTAGAGGGTGCTAAATGCCAAATATCTAAGCTCTAGGCCTTGTGGTTTCAGACAAGAAGATTTTTAAAGTTTTTCCTATATAAGTCTTTATAAAATGAAGTGACCTTTGGGGCGGGGCCAATTTTGACCCCAGGGAAATAATTTGAACAATCTTTGTAGAGTTCCACTAGAGGATGCTAAATGCCAAATATCTAAGCTCTAGGCCTTGTGGTTTCAGACAAGAAGATTTTTAAAGTTTTTCCTATACAAGTCTATGTAAAATGAAGTGACCCCTGGGGCGGGGCCAATTTTGACCCCAGGGAAATACTTTGAACAATCTTTGTAGAGTTCCATTAGAGGATGCTAAATGCCAAATATCTAAGCTCTAGGCCTTGTGGTTTCAGACAAGAAGATTTTTAAAGTTTTTCCTATATAAGTCTATATAAAATGAAGTGACCCCTGGGGCGGGGCCAATTTTGACCCCAGGGAAATAATTTGAACAATCTTTGTAGAGCTTCACTAGAGGATGCTAAATGCCAAATATCTTAGCTCTAGGCCTTGTGGTTTCAGACAAGAAGATTTTTTAAGTTTTTCCTTTCGGTTGCCATGGCAACCAGAGTTCTGCATGGAATTGATTTCTTTGAACAACTTTGGAAGAGCTTCATGCAAGGAACATACGTGGCAAGTTTCATCAAAATTGGCCAAGCCGTTTCAGAGAAGAAGTCGATTGAAGCAATTGTTGACGACGCACGACGGACGACGGACGACGGACGACGGACATCAGGCGGTCACAAAAGCTCACCTTGTCACTACGTGACAGGTGAGCTAAAATAGAAACCTGACACTTTATATTTGGTGTATTTTCCTGGAATCAGATTTAAAGCTAATTGAATTGTGGTATGTAATAAAAATTGTGCATGTTTTGAACTTAATTATGCATTTTGATATTTTTGGTGCATGAAACAAGTGATTCAGTGGTTATTTTCTTTTGGATGGTGCAAAAATATATAGATTTTGAATATGCACCTCATACTTATTCAAAGTTACAGTGTCAGGTTTCTTTTTTTGTTGAGTATAGTTTTATTTATCTTGGGTACAGAGAAAAAAGGGGATATTATGCTGTAATAAAGCAACCCCGGTGTGAAATTTAAATTGCTCATTAACAGTAACAGCATAAAATAGGAAAATAAAAATAACTTAAAATGTATGTATTATTTGAGCCAGTGTCTCACAAAATGACCGTTATCACATTCTTAAAGTTGTTGGTTGCTTAAAATTTCCACCATCCTAACTTTCATCAAAGTAAAAATATTTTTTGGCAAAAACATAGTCATGTTCATCGCCAAGTTACAGTTTTGCATCAAATGCGTGTTAATTATCTAATTTGTATGAAACCTGTTTTGATTTTTCAAATAAATGTTTGTCATAATGAGAAGTAAGCAAGTTTCATTCTCAGCTTATAAATAAATAAATATTAACTATTATGGAATGTAAAACAAATCATTTTATCGTTTCCTAAGGATCATTTTTGTCAGAGGCTAGCCAATTTAAGAACATACTTTGTTAATGCTTTAAAAACAGAAGAAAACTGTTCATATGACGTACATGTTATAAACCTTTAATGTATATTAAATCGGTTAAACATGTAACATGTAGAAATTCCCTACGTACTATTATCTACAGTTCAAATCAGCTCACAAACACACATTTATCGAATTCGGAATTATAGTTATTATGTTTTGTTTGTTTATAGATTTAAAGACGACTGCGGTCACAAGATTTTGAATATGACCAAGCACCGTTTGCATATTTTACGTCCTGTTTTGGGCTGTTTTGTTTCAAGGAAATGTAAATTGCGTAATCCATTGGCAAGGGAAGGACTTTTGCACATTCTTAAATAATGTTACATGTATGAAACATCTCCGTTCAACGACTGAGTTTGCCAATTTCGATTGCGTCATGCAACCGATGAACATGTAAAATTGCAACCGGTGAACATGTAAAATTGCAACCGGTGAACATGTAAAATTCATAACCTTGTGAAAACGGAAACTACCACGCTTGTCTTAAGTGTTGTAGCTAGAGTTATCGTCATACGATGCTTCAATGAGTAAAATCTATGAATTATTTCAGGTCCGGGATGTCAGTTGCGTACAACAACTACGGTGTTCCGTCAGGGACATGTTTGTTTTGCCCTTTCGACCTCTTGGGAGAGACCATGAAAACGCGAAAACACGACGCGAGATCCCCAAATAACGAAGTAGCGAAATTAATATCGCGTTCTCGCGACCTCTCATAGTGTTTTCGCGATCTCGCATTGTGTTTTAGCGATCTCGCATGTTTTCGTGATCTCGTCCAAGAGGTTGAAAGTGCAAAAAACGATGGCCCCGACGGAGAACCGTAGTTGCTGTAAGCAACTGCCATCCCGAGCCTGAAATTATTCATGGATTTTACATGGCGAATCAACGACGGCCTCAACGGAACAACGTAATCAACCGACTTTAACATGGAAGATCTAAACCCCGGTAGAGATACGGCGCCCAAGATTGCCGGTCAACGGCTTTCAACAAAAGGCCCTATCAGATCATTACAGGCATTAACTGTTCAACAGTAGTAGTCTCTTAAACATTATAACAAAAAAGGGGTTATTAAGATTTATACTTATTTTGACACCCGTTTGTTTTATTGAAATTACTCCCCAGCCACTTATATGTACATTGCATATCAATTGCAAGTTGGCTGATGTTGGTAACGACATGATCTACACTAGTCTCAATTCTTCACCATATATCATTTTAAACACAAGTACCTAGTCTATAACGGTGAAACTTTACCTGTTTTACACAATGTTGATTGTGTAACTAGGTCTAAAATAGTGTCCCCATTATACAGAAAATAAATTACTGTAAATGCACTTAATTTTGCGGGCATAAAATATCGAGGTTTTTCGTTTGATTCCGTGATTCCGTGATTTTCGTATGTTCATAAATTCGCAGATCTCAAATTTCAAAAGTACGTTTATTTTTACTAGTAAGTGCTACATTTCGTGGTGATTTTAAATTCGTGGTTTGATTCGCCCCACAAAATCCACGAAAATTAGGACCCAACGAAAATTTATGAATTCACAGTTGTTGCTGCGGGTAGACCAATGAAGCATCGTCCGTATTTAGACCCCGATTTGTTCCTCATAAACCGCCAGAAGAAGCATAATAGCCCCGCCCATGAGTATGCCAATATTGTTGAAAATGAAGTTCAACTTCGGTTTCTCTTTGTGGCGTTCCAGAAGCTGGGGAAGCTGCAAAGCAAAATAATAGTAAAATTATCATACTTCATATCTATAAAAGTATTTAAGGACTGAATCGATGTTTTGTCGCGTTCATCAGGGTATGGAAAACATTAGGGTTGTTTAAAGTGTGTGAAGACCGAAGGGCTTCACGCTTGCTTTAAACAACCTAAATGTTTTTCATATCCCGATGAAAGTGATAAAATATCGATTTAAATATTATATTTACAATCCTAAATATTCTCAGGTCTTACCAAAATGTTGAGGAAAGTTAATATTCGAATTGAATTTGTAAACATAATGCAATATCAGTTAGTAAGTAAACAGTGTTTGAATGTCATAGTACGTAATGTATGTAATGCATTTATATTTTACGTCGGTAGTCAAGGCTTATTTTATTAAGTGTTAGAATGTTTGTTAACGTTAAACCAAAGTTTATTAAAAGACCACAAATCAACATTCCTTCACGTTGGACGCAAGTCATGAATCGTGACTTTACGCAATATCGAGACTCAGCTTTTAAATCCCGAGGTAAAACTGTTTATGAGATTCAAAAGCGAAATTTGCATGTGGACGTCAAATATGAGTCAGCCGTTACTATATCGTTTTCTTCCGCATGTAAACCAACACCTCACTCAGCGTTATCCGCGCCACAATTCTGGGAGTTTTCCATGCTAGCGCAGTTGGTAGCGTTTTTGTACCGTGTTCATATTTACATGGCTAAGCGCTGTCGCCATAGAGGTTCGAACCCCGGTTCGTCCTTTATCATTAATAAATTACCAATTACACGTTTTGTACAGAGTAGCGGCCCTTAAAATCCCTCTTAGGCAATAACGTCAGTATTTTCAATACTATAAAAAGGTTCCCGGTTTCGGAATAATAATGATCGAAACGTTTTTCTGCATTATCCAATATCCATGGCCATCGCCATTTATTTTTACATTAGTTGTGAAAGCAAATGCAACTCATAATAAACATTCTCGATGACGGCTTCCTGGGTTGAAACCAGTACGTCAAATTTGGATTTGAGAAACTGCAGGAGAATCTCATCACTGGTGGGACTCGAACCTGCAGTCTCCTGATCTGGAGTCAAACGCTCTACCCTCAGACCACTGTTCCGCCACTAAGCGCAGTTGGTAACGTGCTAGAAATTATGTGGCAAGGCGTTGATGCCTTAGAGAATCGGAGCCCAGTCAAAGTGTATATCAAATAATAGACTACAATATTACTGAACCTACCATGTCAACTAAAGAAATGTACAAGAACATTCCGGCCGTGACGGCGAATATCCAGTTTCTGACTTCCGGATCCGTGGATACGGCAAGACCGATGTACAGACCTACAAACGACGTCAGGGATGAAAGCAGGTTGAACACCAGGGCTCTGCCGAACGACAGTCCACTTGTAAGGAGAATTGCAAAGTCCCCTGAATAAGAAATAAATGGATAGTTGTACAATTGAGTAAAAAGCGACAGCAATCCTTATTTTGGCACGTCGTGGGAAATGGTACCTTTAGAAAGTTGACGTCAATCATTGAGTTGACGTCATAAAGTTGAGCAGACGACTAGCTTATAGAGGATATTTGTTTTTACCAGTGTAAGGTAGAAATATATTTCATCGAGTGAGCTCCGGAATTCATATTTTCACGAGTGGCGAAGCCACGAGTGAAAATACATAATTCCGGAGTTCACGAGTGAAATGTGTTTCTATCTTTCACTGGTAAAAACAAATTTTCTTTTTATTTTATGCTTTTAGAGCAAAATGTGCGTAAATTTGACAGAAAAGTTGCAAGAAATGGCGCCAAAACCGCTTGCTTATGACGTGACGTCATGACGTCAAATATACCATTTTGAGCCAGTTTTCTAAACGTTCTCATTTGGTATGTTATGTGCGTTTGGGTACCAACGCGAAAATATCAGTGAAAATAAAAATGATATTCCACTGTTCGAAAACAGTGAAATACCACTTTTATTTCACCGGGAAAATTCTATAGTTCACTGAAAGGCATAAAATAAATTATACGTTTTGTGACATATACGGTCTAACAATGCTTAAATTTATCAAAATCAACTATATAATGAATGACAGTAATTTCTTACCAAAATACTATTATCTAAAATGTAAAAAATAACCTTTTTTCGTACCGTGCCACATTCGTGAATTCGAGACACAACATGGCTTTACTAGCTCGTGAGGTATCCGTGACAGAATATGGTTTACCTAGCTCGCGCGAGAATTCGTAACAAAATATGGTTTACCTAGCTCGTGTGGGAATTCGTGACAGAATATGGTTTACCTAGCTCGTGCGGGAATTCGTGACAGAATATGGTTTACCTAGCTCGTGCGGGAATTCGTAACAGAATATGGTTTACCTAGCTTGTGCGGGAATTCGTGATAGAATATGATTTACATAGCTCGTGCGGGAATTCGTAACAGAATTTGTTTACCTAGCTCGTGCGGGAATTCGTAACAGAATATGGTTTACCAAGCTCGTGTGGGAATTCGTGACAGAATATGGTTTACCTAGCTCGTGCGGGAATTCGTAACATAATATGGTTTATCTAGCTCGTGTGGGAATTCGTGACAGAATGTGGTTTACCTAGCTCGTGTTGTATTCGTGACAGAATATGGTTTACCAAGTTCGTGTGGGAATTCGTGACAGAATATGGGTTATCTAGCTCGTGCGGGAATTCGTAACATAATATGGTTTACCTAGCTCGTGCGGGAATTCGTGACAGAATATGGTTTACCTAGCTCGTGCGGGATTTCGTAACAGAATATGATTTACCTAGCTCGTGCGGAATTCGTGACAGAATGTTGTTTACCTAGCTCGTGTTGTATTCGTGACAGAATATGGTTTACCTAGCTCGTGTGGGAATTCGTGACAGAATGTGGTTTACCTAGCTCGTGTGGGAATTCGTGACAGAATATGATTTACCTAGCTCGTGTGGGAATTCGTGACAGAATGTGGTTTACCTAGCTCGTAATGTATTCGTGACAGAATATGGTTTACCTAGCTCGTGCTGGAATTCGTGACAGAATATGGTTTACCTAGCTCGTGCGGTATTCGTGACAGAATATGGTTTACCTAGCTCGTGCGGGAATTCGTGACAGAATATGGTTTACCAAGCTCGATCAGGAATTCGTGACAGAATATAGTTTACCTAGCTCGTGCGGGAATTCGTGACAGAATATGGCTTATCTAGCTTATTTGGGAATTCGTGACAGAATATGACTTACCAGGCTCGTGCAGGAATTTGTGACAGAATATGGTTTAACTAGCTCGTTCGGGAATTCGTGACAGAATATGACTTACTTAGCTCGTGCAGGAATTCGTGACAGAATATGGCTTACCTAGCTCGTGCGGGAATTCGTGACAGAATATGGCTTACTTTTCTTGTGCGGGAATTCGTGACAGAATATGGCTTACCTAGCTCGTGCGGGAATTCGTGACAGAATATGGCTATGCTTATAGACACGCCCTGGTTAATACTTTGTGTAAAAGCAGCCCCAATGGCAAGCCCATCAGCAAAATTATGGACGGCATCACCAATCACAACCATGATGGCAACCGGGGGCATATCTGTAAAACATAGTGACATAGTTTAAAGACGTTACAATATGCACTTTCACCGATCAGGGACGGGACCAGAAGAGTTCACAAGGTTTGCTAGAACCTCGTTTTTGAACAGCATTGTTTAATTAACATGTAGATTTTGGCAAGATATGCGAAAATTATCATGTTACTAACATAATGCTGGCCCAAACGAACCTCTGCTTAAATTGTCATTCGCAAAGTAATTAAAACAACAAACAAACAATAAATCAAGTTTTTTTTCATACATGAAAAAAAAAGAAGAAATTAACTGGTCCTAGTAGAGTATGATTTTATAATGTTTGTGACTGCACAACATGTGATTCCGGTTCGATCCTTTATCTAGCAACAGTGAGTGATCCTAACGTTCAAGTAAGCCGTTTACTAGTATTAGTTTCCTGGTAAAGAAACGGGTTTTACAAAAATGGAAGACACAAGCACAATTCCTGTGGAAACAACTACATTAAGTTATATAATTAATTTTGTTTAAAACAGCATTATTAAAACTTTTCGCGCAAAAGCCGCAAACGAAATATTCGTGGGGGCTTAAACTCGCGCATTAAAATTTTTCTATTAGACATTTTTGAACATGGTGTAATTTCATGGGAGTTTAAATTCGCGTATTTACCGTAGAGTGAAATACGCGAAAGTTAACCCACGCGAAATATAATAAAATACCTATACCTGTTATATTAATTGTTAAAGGTTAATTTTATATTATTTCTAATTAAATGTTTGTAAACTGTATACTACTTAATATCAAAATGTCGTAGGCTGAAAGCTCAATTAGAAATAAAAAGCACTTGTTGGCCGGAAGTGTACATGTAATGATTTTTCTCGGAAAAACAGTTACGAAAGCATACAAATGTATATCTATATTACACTAATCAAACACATGATATCTAGGACTGGCGTTTGATCAGCCGCCAAACCCCCTGTCAACCCTTACTAATACGCCCTTGTTTTCTTGTAGAAATGTTTACAACTCACTTATATAATTCCATTCTATCAAAATTTGCAATAAAAGTATACCGTCAAAATCGTAGTTCTAAAAGATATACATAGAAATCTGTAACCTGACATCATTTTTACGAAAACAAGGGCGTATCTGGCAGGGGTGAGGCGTCTTAGCGCTGTACTAGACCAGTTCACAAAGAATTATGTAGTCCAGTTTTTCCCCAAGCTCCAAATTTAAAGGATGTATGGAATTAACCCCAGGGCACTAATACTACGGCGGCAGCGCATAGCAGGCAACAGACAAACACTTACAAACTATCTGTATCCACAGGAAAGGATAGTTCAAGTATGCCTCTAATATATCTATACCTGCCACCCACAATGGCTAACATTCCGCTGTCAACTCATTTAGATGTTTTGTCAAAACGAGTAGTATTTCGTTGAGTAAATTTTAATAATTTTCTTTGAACAAATCATCTTTATTACTTCATGAATTCTAACTTAAAACTATGCAAAATGAAACTGCACCAAAATGTTGATTACATTGTGCTTGACGTCACAGGTGCGATGCTGTATTGTTTGAATTGAAAAGACATTATTATATAAATGTGCGAATTCTGCTACTTTAAGAAAGAATTGTGCAGCCTGTAAACAAAAGCCTGGCTCCCTTGTACCACATACGCTTGCTGACTAACACAAACTTACCAATAAACCTAAACTTTTCTAAAATGAAAAAGAAACAAGCCTAAGAACTCAGAAGAACACCAGACTGTGCCCAAGATTTAAAAAAAAACGGAAACTTGAGACCAGTCTCAACTCTCAAACATCTGATTGGCTGAATGGAGACAAGTCTCAAATCTCAAGCAAGCATCTGACTGGCTGAAATTGAGACCTGACTCCATTTCAGCCATTCATAAGCTTGAGAGTTGAGACTAGTCTCCAGTCTCTGTTCTGTGATCTGGGATCCTGATTACATAAATCGAGAAAAGTTGCTTTCGTTTTCGAAACACTTTAATTTAAATATATCAAACCAACAATTAACCTTGAAAATGAACCAGTAAAGATGTAAGAATTCGTATTAATCAAAACAACCTAATTAAAATGACACAGAACCATTAAAATTTCAAAACATCACATTGAAAACGTGACGTGAAATACACATTATGCAATTTACGATTTAATATCAATTGACCAGATACAATAAATCGATGTTTATATTCAAATTTTGTCATTGGGTATTTTAATTATATATTTCATCAAAGAGTGGGGCAACAGTTAATTATCTATTGCATATATATCGTCTAAACTATCACATACATATACGTAACAACTTACGTCATGAACGACTGGGTGCCGTTCGGCAAACTTTAAAAAATAAACCGCGAAAGAAACCTTCATCTATTAAAATGTAAATGGAGTATCCAAAACTTGTTTTGAATTTGTGGCCTTAAACACATCTTTGATTGTACTTGCATAATACACCTCTATAGCACGATAGACTGTGGATACATTTATTATATTCGTGGTTTTAAAATTTCGTGGTTTACCGGTTTGACACCATTTCACGGCTCCTTAAAACCGTGGATCTAAATTTTCTAAACTTACGTTTATGTTCGATTATTTATTTCATGGTGGTTTTAAATTTGTGGACAGATCTGCTCCCGAAATCCACGATAATTAGTACACCACTAAAATTGGTACACCACGGAAATTGGTACATCACGAAAATTGGTACACCAAGAAAACTTGTACATCACGAAAATAAGTACACCACGAAAATTAGTACACCACGAAAATTGGTACACCACGAATATTTCTGATTCCACAGTAATTCGGAACTATAGAAATAACTGTAAAAAAGGAGAAATCTTACTAGTCTTGGTCTCGCGTTCTCGTCTATCCGCGCCGTCGTGGTTTGGCAAGTTAGCATTTGAACCGTACCCATTTCCGTTGGCGTACTAAAATAAACATATAGCATACGAAATTAAATTAAAAGTAATGAGTTATACTAAAACTATATTACAAAACCCTCTAACAGTAATTGAAGAATATAGGTTGATACGACGAGATTAGTGACGACTGTTCCATAATGAAACATAAATGCAACATAAGGCCAATAGCAAAATAATTAATTTAATTAAAAGTTGGTCAAGTCTACAAGAAACGAATGAAAGAGATTTGGCGTGGTTTTAAGGGGTGTCAATGGTGAAAATTAGGCCATAGCCATCTCTCCATAATATAATCAGAAGCACATTTGACCCTAGATATTTTCATACATGTTCATCAGAGACCCAGTTGACTCTTCACATTTTTATACCTGTTTATCGGAAGCACAGTTGACTCCATAGTTCATTGCCATCTCCACCGGGTCTTCTTCACGCTTAACTTCACGCTGTAATAAATTATTTAAAAACTGATTTTGCTTATGTTTCCATAGGAGACGTGAGGTTCTGTCTGTTGTGTTTTAATTACCTTTTTAAATGTTCTAGCTCTTATTAAATAACTTTTATTTTCGTTTTCTAGTACTAAAATAAGAAAAACTCTACTCTTATAAGTAAATGTATAGGTTAGTATTTATTAATTAATAAAAAAAATGCTGCTTATTTGTTTCTAATGTTGTGTAAATAAAATTTAAGGTTTTAAATTCTTTTAGACTTTCAAAGAATAAGAATCGGTATAACGTTGGAGAAAGAGTCTCTTTGTTTCGACAGCTTGTTCGAATTATGCCGAAATGGAGGCTGTCGGCCTGGCAAACAAGTTAAGATATTTTTAGAAGCGAATTGATTTTCTACAACCTTTAGTGGCAGACCAACATGTCAGCCGCTTGTACGCGTGCAAGTCAAATTAGCTGCCAGCATTCGTTAAAGTCAGGTTAGCCGTCAGTTTCCCTGCAAGTCAAATCAGCCGCTTGCATGCGGACAAGTCAAGTTTCCGTGTCAGTCAAGTAAGCCGCCAGTATTCGTGAAAGTCAAGTTAGCTGCCAGCTTTTGTTGACGTTACGTTTGCCGTCGGTTTCCGTTCAAGTCACGTCGGTCGCCATTTGTCCTGAAATTAACGTTAACCGCCCGGATTCGTGCAAGTCATGTTAATCGTCGGTTTCCGTTCCAGTCACGTTAGCTGTCAGTTTCCTTTCAGTCACGCTAGCCGCCAGTATCCGCGCAAGTCGAGTTATTCCGGCCTTGCGTTTGAAATGTTTTCTTCAATATAACATCAAACAGCACAACAACTTACTTCGTGATTACTGCAGATTGACATGAGCTTTTCAAACAGATAGAAAACATAGATTCCTCCCAGCGCAGCCAGACTGTATCCGAGGTACGGGGCAAAGTGGGCCTGCCCGTGACCATGACCGTGATCGTGCTCGTCTTCCTCGTGACCATGCACACCAAGGGCCTGTACGGGAATTAATAAAACATGTGAGAAATGTGTAAACGTGAGGAAATACACGCATTTTTTTAAATTTAAAAAAGAGAAAAATACTCGCAAAATGTCAGGGGTTTCTTTTGCGATTTTCGTCCCTATACTCGGTTTGTGATCGTACTTTTCACAAACTTCGTAACCGAATTATAATCCAAATTGAATCCGTTGGGGAACAATAACATTTATAAATGTTACGAAAGAGGTTAATTTAAAATTGGGAGAAGATTAAATAAACCTATCGCAGAAAAAGGTTAGATTTAAAATCGGGAGAAGAATAAGTAAAATTTTCACAGAAAGATGTACGAGATATGTGCTCTAGATGAGATGTTAGTTAAAAAATTGGGAGACGAATAGGTTAACATTTCGCCGAGAGAGGTTAGATTTAAAATTGGGAGAAGATTAAGTAAAATTGTCGCACAGAGGTTAGATTTGAAACAGGAAGAAGAATAAGTAAAACGGTCGCAGAGAGAGTTTGATTAAAATTTGGGAGAAGATTAAGTAAATCTTTCGCAAAATTGGAAGAAAATTATGTTAAACTGTCGGTTAGAGAGACAAGAGTTAGATTTTAACAGGGAATAAATTAAGATAAATTTTGAAAAGACTTACCATTGGGATAAGATGCAGTAAAGCGTCCGCCGATAGCGTAGACACCGCCAGTCCTACAAACGTTGCTAAGAGTATTCTGTACACGTTCTTGCTGGCACAAGGAAGGATGATTACACCAGTTAGCGAGCAGAGGCAACAGAACACGTTAGCCAGTGTACCATATCCATATCCTGAAATGATGATATAAAACCATATAACCAGGTCAAAAATAAAATAAAAAATGTTAATAATGATAGTCACAAACAACATTCACAAACAAAAACGGAAACTTATAATATTTTTATGTAAAAATCTGTCTAAAATGTGATTTCACGATAAATGCATGCTATTTTGACGATGTGTTTGGATGTCGTAAAAGGTTTACATCCAGTCACATCAAACTCGCTTACGTTCAGCATCAGATGGATGGTCTTCAGTTTTGTTTGTTTTTCGAGCTCCAGAATTTAAGCAGGCTTCTGACAACTGCTGCTGGACCAGAGACGGACAGATGGACTCGAACTTCTTAAGTGAGATGCCAGTCTGAGGTACTCCGTATATAGACAGCAGCTGATCGCCCGAGTAACAACGTTCGTTCTGTAAATATTCAGATTTTATTGTTAATAGTCAACAAAATAAAGAGCATTTTTGATTATTATATAGACCTTCTTCACCGTGAAAGAATTGAATCAATATTTGATTGTTTTCATTTGGGTATAGAAAACATTTGGATCGTTTAAAGTGTGTGAAGCCCAAAGTGAATTTATGCAAAGTATGTGGGAAAAATGAGAATAATAATAATAACTATTAATGATAAGCAACAGTGAGTTAATGAAAAGTGGTGCTTAGACACGAGAATAATTACTGTTAAGAAACAAGACAAAATAGAGCTGAAAAATAAAAGTTATTACTGTTAAGGAACAAAACCAATAACAGATTCCAAAACGAGGTAAGATTGTTTTTGCTAACATAATATTAATATCTCAGTGCTTCTAACAAACGTTTTATTTCTACGAATTCAACTGAATTTCTGTGATAAATATCGTGAACTAGGTGTCAGAAATTAAAACTCATATTATTGGGTCGGCAGACCCAGCGTTATCGGTTTAGTCCTAACTGGTCTAAAAAAGTAACAAACTGCAAGCCTTATAACCGCCAAGAAGTAGTCCTTTTTTTATAAAGTCCCGACAGTAGGTATGCCGACCCCTCAGTACTTTCAAAGCTTTGATATTGGAAATATACCCAGGTCTGAGGCTCCTTAACAGGCGTCATATCAATAGCTCGCTTCCTCCTGTGTGCGTGACCGTGACCGTGTCCATGCGCATCTACCGTCTGCATAGGTGGCGCTGCACTTCCGTATCCTATACGGAGCTTTAACAGAAGGCTCTTGAAATCTGCAAGGAAGATTTTATCTCGTACAGTTTAAGGGTAAATCATCTATATCTTACAATAGCCCCCCCCCCCCCGCGGAAACAAGGGGGTCTTTAAAAGGTACCCCCCCCATTTTTTCATAGCAAAAAGGCATCTAAATTGCAGTATAGAATCAATATTTCTTACATAACAATTAACCGTAAGAAAGAATCGTTTAGATTCATTTTTTTCGACTTAACTTTTCTGGTATAGTATTAAAGAACTGTTTTCCAGAAGTGGCAATTTTATTTAATTGGTATTGTTGATTTACCAGAAGTATACAATTAAAAAAAAACAAATTTCAAATTTATCTGGTTTTAAAAACAGTTTAAATATGTTGTACTTCGAATTTCAAAGATATCTATATAATTTTTATAAAATAATCCATCCATACTCTATTACAAAAGAAAGTGTGCACTTTTGTTTTATGAACTGCTTTTTGAAATGACTAAATATTTGTTATCAAAATTAAAATTAAATAACAGATAGTTTTACTAAAGAATTTAAATTATCTAATTTCAATTTTGATACCAAATATTCATACATTTGGAAAATCAATTAACGAAATATCAAAGGGGCCTCAAAAAATAATAAAAACAATCAATTAACGAAATATCATTGAAAACAAAGTGCACACTTTCTTTTTGGAATAGGATATACATGTTTATATTTTATATAGATCTTCGATTTACTAGCATTCGATCCAGTCATTTCGTTGCAAAGTTTAATTACGTCCACGTTTGTTATTACATGTATAAGCCACTTCATTGTCATTTAAGTTAATATATAATTTGTTTATATGTCACAGATGTCACAGAGTGGGAAAGACGTTGAGCAAGACCGGGACTCGAACCTGGGACCCCTTTGCTGACAGGGCGAGTGCTTTTCCAAACGAGCTATCCGGGCCTCTTACACAGCATCTACCCAGATAGTAGCTAGTTTCGTATCGTGACAAAGGCATTATATGAAATCATTATTTTTTACAAAAACAGAAAACAACAAACTTAATTACCTGCAGCACTAAGCATATCACTGCCCGGGTGGAGGGTCTTGAACACATATTTGGCAAAATATGTCTGTCTTGGTAACAGCCGACAGAACCTCGAAATTTCCGAACCTGTTCAAAAGAAAGTGCTTTAGGTTACAGACCACTAATAAGTAGTTATAACTATTGGTCTGGCATGTAAACAATTTAGTGCAGGGAATTTTCGGTCCTTTAACAGGTGGCTATACCACGTGACTTTTTGGAAGTCGTGCACACACGAAATCACTCGCTTCTCGTATGCTTTTGCTTATTTCTCAGTAATTTCTGTACCGATTTCGATCAGATAAAAAGCACCGTACATCTGTTAAATAGCATTTTTATCGACATTTAACCTTATTATTAATCGGCTACCGTTTTCTCAAACATTCAAAGACAAATTTTGTTTGAAAGTGTGAATTTGTCATTGAAACTCAAAATATTGTACAATAGGATTTATCGTTATTGTTGTAACCAGATAATTTTGTTCATGCAGATTATATATTTCAAGTATTAATTGAATATGACAAGTACTTTCGAAGTTATAGGCAACATTAAGTTTCATGTTTAAGTTGGGGGGCTACCGAACGACGCTGACGACTACGCCACCGGACAAAAGGATCCATATGTGTCTACCTGCTATCGCAGACGAAACAATAAAGTTTACTACTTGTATTTCTGGATCTGAAACGGGTTTAGATCTGAAAATTGACTACATACATGTACAAGTTGCTAATTTCTGCGGGTCTTGCGCGCGTCACATCGCCTGATCATGCCTAGTTTTAATTCCGTGTTACCAGAAACTAAATTATCGTTTCATATACCCTTGGGGCCACTTATAACCCAACACATTTCGAATACGATTCAAGATTGGAAAGATTGTTGACAGTAAAAGATTGATAAACGCTTTCATCCGTGACGATCGGACGCTTTCACACGTGGTAATGGTGAGATTTCACCACTTTGCACGAGGAAATGTAGGTAAGCGCTCAATATCGATTTTATTTATCATTATAATTATACTGGCGCGATTTAAAACTGTGCATGGAGAACAAACATGGTAAAATGTCAGAAATATGATTTGTGAAAAACAATCATGAGTTATTAACGGAAAAAGTATTTTCGACATCTTACACAAGCAAGCACAATGTTTTCAGTTGTTTTGACAAGCATATATCAGTGTTTTGACATTCATATATCAAAATAAGACTTAGTATAATATAATGCCTATTTATACTAATGTACAGTTTTTAAATCGTGTCGGTATATTATTCCAGAATAACATTCAATCTGGGGGAAACAAAAGAAAAATTATAAAAATAATAAAGAATAGTTCGAACGAATCATGAAGATCTCCGTCGCACAATTGTCATGTTGCAGGTTGGCCAACCAAAACCATACCTTAAAGGGAACGGTACAGCCTTCTCAATTTATACATGCTTTTCATGTGTGACTGTACTAAAAAAAAGTTATTCTAGGTGTCAAACCAATGGGTGTTACAAATGTGGCCCATCTGATTGTTAAACCACATCTTTACGTAGTAAAATTATATTTTCACCATCAATGTTTACAAATTATAAAAAAAACTTAACACACATTTCTTTTGCTGTTTAAATGCCCACGCACATGCTTATAAAGATCGACATGTCTGGTTATTTAGTAAGTTATTGATTGTCCTGTTTTACGGAATTAGCAGTCGGACATCAATATTAATACTTCAGTTAATACAATAACAGCTGTTTTACAGTTACTCGTCTTGCTTTACTCATGCATAATCTCTATCAAAACATTGACTGTCAAAAGCGTCAACTAAAATTACCGATGTCTTTAAGCATGTGCAAAACCATACCTTAAGCAAGTACAAAAGCGACCGATCGTCACGTGTGAAAGACTTCATAATTTTTGTACAGCTAATGTTGTCAAACAACTTAATTTTTATTTCAAAATAATATCTTACTTAATATTGTAGCAATTCGAAGAAGAAACGTGTCGAGCTTAGAAGTAACTCTTGTGCACGTGATGTCAATGAAGCTAAGAAGTCTTCATGTCGCTATCAGAGACACATCAAGCACTTGCAAGTAAGTAGTAAGTAATCAGTTATAAAAAATCGTTGGGATTCCCCATTTTTTATTTTGTAAATATACAGTTGTTACTAGTAATCTTTTTCATATTGTTAAGTTTTTATTTGTTAGTTTTCAATCGTTTTCAAAATTCTACACATTCGTAATATGCAAAAAACCAGATATGAACGAACCCGCCTAAAAATAATCCAGTTATACCGGATTACAGTACGTTGAACGTATAAGTTTACAAAATTTGTGACTATCGTGCGTCGTCTATCGTGCGTACGTCTATCGTGTATCGTACGTCCATCTATCGTCGTGCATTTCGATTGTAACCGTAAACGTTGACAGTACTGTATGAACGTGTCGGGATAGATGTGTTCCAACTGTGTATTGGGCCAAAGAGAAAACCAACAGACGGACTTAAATACTATGACAGTTACGAACTTTCATTTAAAACGAGAAAGTCTAATAATAAATTTTCTTTCTGAATCAATCACTGATTTTGGGTATTTTCAGAGTTTTAAAATTACCACTTTGAATTGAGTTCAAAATTAAACACAATAATGTTCGTGATATTGTGGGGGGGGGGTCTAGTTTTATAATGGAATCTTACCCGACAGCATGTGGTAAACGATCAAAGATGATAAGTCGTTGAAACGTCCCGTGTCCATGGGAGAGTCTATATTAACACCAAGCTGGTCATACAAGATGTCCGCGCTAATGCACTGAAAGTCAAAGTAAAACATATTTTTCATTTATAGTTTCATGGAAAATGTATTCTTAATACATTAAATTGCTACTTTTGAAACAGTTCCCAAGGTCTCTACATTTGTTTTAATATCGCCAAATGTCAGAGTAAACACTAGTAAACACTAGTAAACACTAGGGATGGGAACGGTTTTCCGGATATCCGAATATCCGAATAGTAAGATCTTATCCGGATCCCGTTCATGTAACAAAATAAGGGTCAGTTTTAAAACTATGTAATTGTCATATGTAAATTTGTTTTAGGAATGAACCCTTTTTTCCATAATATTATATAAACGTTCTAACGCATGTGCGACCAGTGTAGATCCAGATCAGCCGGTAAATCCTTGCCGTCTGATCTGGATCTGCACTGGTCGCATCTTGGTCAGAGATAAATTAATTAATCTAAGAGCGTTAAGTGTAGATGCTGATCAGACAGATGTAGTATGCCGACAGATCTGGAGGTGCAATAAAGGTGTACCAATGGAGTTTTGGGTTAAAATTAAAATAAACTGTCTTTAAGTTAAAGTTCTGGCCTTGACTGATGTCGAGTATTTTTAGAACAAAATCTTTTGATTAAATGATTTGTAATGATCTGTCTAGCGCATAAATTGGATAAAATAAATTACTTGACCCTTAATTATTTTTGTGGGGTATATTAGCGTCTCAATGAACAGCCTCGAGACAGAACGTCAAAAGAGGCGACTAATAATCGTAATAAAAATGACATTAATTTTAACGTATCGATAGTATTGTACTATTTTAAGGCTTGGTTGTTTTATAGATAACAAACATATAGTAATAATACAACAATAACATGTCTGGTTTGTGAGGAAAAATGATTTTGAATAACAGTTAGAATCTTTGTTTTAACATGGCGTCCTTAAGGCAGCCAAGTGGCCTAGCAATGGCCTAATGACGTAGCGACGGCCTGGCAGCCTGGTTAGTAGTGGCCTAGCGGCCTTGCGACCTTAACCATGCGGGCTAGAGGCTTAAATGCTACGATATGAACATCAGAATATAAGAAACAGGGTATGCAATACAGTTATCAGTAAAGGGAAGCAATACTTTTAACTAACTGTTCATTGTTGTAATTGAGTAATGTCCCTTATTCAAAGGTAACACAACGTCTCTCTCTTTAACCATTACATCATATATACGGATTTATCACATGGGTGTTCAGTGCAGATCCAGATCAACTGGCACGTCTGTGTCATGTGATCTAGATCTACAATACTTGCCTCTTGTTCAGAAATATCCTTATAAGTCTAAAAATAAAGAGTTCACAACCTGATCAAATGGCACGGATGTGCAAGCTGATCTAGATCTAAACTGTTCACATATACGATAAAGCGGTATCTATGGAGTAAAGGATTCATCTTTTTGATTAAATGGAAATAATTTAATTTAAACGGATTTTCACTTTAAAATGCAAATTTAAGTTATGCAGTATACTTTACAGACATTCACTTCCTTATAAAATTCCTAGTAATTACGCAAAATATTAACATGTGATAAATATTAGGTGTTTTCCTTTAGATAGATATCATATCATATAATTGTTTAATAATGGTTTAATCTGAAAAAGGTTTATGATCCGGACATTGTCAGGCACATTTGTTTGCACCTGCTAAGTTTATCGACAAATTGTGGTTATTTTAGAGTTGTTTTTACTTAAATAGCTATACACATTTGTTTATTGTCAAATGCAAATTCGTGGAAAACAAATTAAAAGACAGATTTATGAAAAAATACGAACATTAACACAGTAACTGTAGTAAAAAAGATTTTCAAATTTTAAAATTGAGTTAGTTGACAAATACAGTCGTTCTGTTTCTTGACTTGTCTATCCGACCTAGTACGAAAAACATCAACCCATTGCCCTTCATGCTGCGTTTGTGGTAAAGTTGATGCTTATGAGGGCATGGACCTTTGGTTGATATTTTCTGATGATCTATTGGTATTTAATGCGTATGATCAGGTACATGTAACAACCGTTTAGGGATATACAGCATGGATGCCATTGAATCACGAGTTTGTTATGATTTTGGACAGTGGTCAATTATCAGAAATGGTCTTTCATTAGACTCTAGACTCCAGCAAATGCCTTTGATTTCTAGGATACGAATTTCCATCGTCAGTTAGATAAGGAATCATAACGCAAGTGACCAGTTTGTTGTGCGCAACTTTTGAAGCCTTAGGTATTCAGTACGCTTAATTCTGTACTACCTATTGAACTAGATACAAAATGCCGATGTAACTTTATCAGTTTCTTCAAACCCCTTCGTCGGAAATTAAAGTTGCAGACTTTAACAGTGACTTTAAATGTCGGAGGGAAATGATGACTGTACGTGTTATGGTTAAAAAAAGGGTCTCAAACATCGTTTGACTTTTTCAAATTCTGATTTTTTATGTTCACTTTTGATAATATTTGAAGAGAGAATTGTATTCAAATTGACGTTATTCTGTCAAATTGAGATATTACCAATCGTGAATCCATTGTCCCTTTTTTAAATCAACAACAAATAAAACAACAAGCAGAAATATAATATATTAACTAAGTAACGTCTTTCTTCATATTCTTAACCATAACTAGAACAACTGTTATGCTTTCATAAAAACATAGTGATCAATATAGTCGGAATAGAAATTTCCACCGGCTGGAAAATCTTAACCGAACATCGCACATGTGGAAGAAACTAACGGGTATATTACCGTACAAGCTCAATTTTTACTCCTTACTCGGTTATTAACTATATTACATTGTACGTAATGTTTAATAATATGAAAAACTTACATTTCTTTTAATCAGTCTTTTGTCATCATCGTCATCATCATCTTTTTCATCATCGTCATGCTCGTGTTCCTCGGACTCGTGGTCATGATCATCAGTGTCCGGGGACGGGAACTTCAAATCATGTTCGTGCTCCTGAGAATCTGTCGATAATTCATTAAATATAATTGGTAGGGGTTTCATAAGTAAGGGGTCATTTGACTCCTGCTGACAATTTTTAAGAGGTCATAATCAGATACTCACGAGTCATATGCTGTATTCAGAGAACTTTACTACTCAGAATTAGGTAGGGTCATATTTGCAAAATTTTCATATTTGTTTGCTTCAAAATTCAAGATTCTGCATCTATTGAAATCCCAGATTGGGGCACGCCAGAAATGTGTCTTCGCTGTTATCCTTTTAAATTTTATTTCTTACTATATTTAGAATAAAATTATTCTTATCTTTTATTTTCTCATAACTACATGTAATTGGTAATTTTCATGCTCATTTTGACCTAATGTTATTATTACCGCGAGATGTAAATAAGTTATGACTAAGCATTGTTTAGTAACAAATGCAATTATTGAAAACATTTTCAAGATCATGAATAAAATAATTAAATATAAAAAAATCAAAAGAAAACCGCTGCATCGAAATTGTACGAAATGCTAATTTACTAATTCTTTAACTTTTTAATCTCTTAAGCTCAAGTTATTTGAACGATTCTACATGACCTGTAAGTTGTCAGCTCCGATGGAAAACAGTTCAATGTTATCAACTTTTCATTTGTTAATTGAATTATTCGTAATTTTAAATATTTAATACGAATTAATGTATACTGTGGTTTGCTACAAAAACATTACAAGAGTTCAGAAAAAACCCGAATACACCCAACGATAAAGGTGGTAATAAAATTCTTTCTTATGGATAAAAACACGCCTGAAATGACAAAATCATGTCTGTGTCATAGTTATGTCTCTTGTTTTGCATACCTTTCGTTTTGTCCGTCATTACGTCTTTGCTATCAACACCTCCACGCCTACGCCGAGAATGAACATGGTCGTGACCACTTGTCATGTCGTCATGGTGATCGTGATCGTGCAGGTTATCTAGTCCTTTAAAGTCCTCTCCAAGCAGGTCCTTAAGGGTCAGACCCTTTTCGTGGTCGTGGTCGTGAGAGTCGCCCGCTGCTTCTTTCAGTTTTTCTTGTATATCTTCATAGACATCCTCCATGTTTTCTAGGTTTTCTTGGATCGTTTCTAGATTCAGAAAGCCGGAGAAACCTCCGCTGTATTTGGTGAGAAGTTCGGTTCTTTTCTCCATAAATTCAGAAAGGCTTTCTACTTCTACGTTTGAATGGCAATAATATTGGAGATTTGAGGTGTAATAGAGCAACATGATTGATATCTGTTGAAACATACGTTCGTCGACATAGTGTTGACCGGATCCAAATATGTTTAGTAGATTGGTGGAATTCAAACACTGAAAGTGGAATGCATCATTATGTTAATATCAATATTGTTATTCCCTTATGAAGATTATTTGAATCGAAACTTCGGAATAAAAATAATATCAACATAATTCGTGTTAGTGCAGATTTTTTCCCCAATCAAGTTAATATCAATACAAACATAAAGAATGTCATATCTTGTGAAATATGTTTTCGAACAAGAGTGCCAAAGTGCCACAAAATACTTCCGTCGATTTTTTTTGTATCAATAAAGGGTCATAACTCTGAAGTGGCTGAATTTGGCTGATTATTGAACTTGGCAAAGTTATTATGCCAATAAACATTTCCCCAAGTTTGTTTCATGAAGATCGGACAACAATTGTTTGAGTAAGAGAGTGAACAAGGCGAATTTGCCATTTTCTATCAATAAAGGGCCATAACTCTGAAGTGGCTGAAGCCATTTTTGCTGTTTATCAAACTTGGCCGAGATATTATGTCCATAAACATTTCCCCCAATTTTCATGAAGATTGGATAACAACTGTTTGAGTAATTGAACGGACATCGCTGTGGACGCCGCCCGCCATGGGTGATCTCTTAATACGACGTGCGTATAAAAAAGAACAATAAGAAATGTTAAAACACAAAGTTAACCCTTTACTTTCTCCCTATTAGTTTCGTGTGCGACCAATGTAGATAATGTTGTTTAAGTGACTAGTCAGATTCTGATAGTGAAATGGTTTTCAGGAGATATTTTTATCCGATTGGTAGATTTGGTATTTGTTTTAAAGTTTATCATTGATATAAATTAATGAAATTGCCAAAACTTAACAAATGTCAAAACATCCGTTAAAAAGTAAGTTTTTATATTTCTTATCAAACACGGCCATGATGAAGCCGTTGACTGGTTGTCATGTCAACATGTTTGTGTGATGTCAATGAGACAGATTGGTTAACGAAATGTTTTAACTGACAGCCCGAGGATATAAACATTCAGCTGAGCTGAACAATAGCTGTTATTTATCTGCTAGTTACATTTAAATCAATTTATTGCACGTACGTGTTACTATAAAACATAAATATGGCTGATGCGCTGAAGATGTATTGAAACCACGGTGTATAAATAGACTACATAAAGTTTACTAAGTATCAAACATATTTTTGCTATATGCTACTCAAAGTTTGCTAAGCACCAAAATATTTTTGTTTGTATCTTTTGCCGTATGCCAGTTATTAGATTTATTTTAAGCACTTATTAGTGATCTAGAACCAATGTAGACAATGTTCTAATGCTTTTGAAATGTGTTTTCGGGTTAATTGTGGTTAACTTGGTGCTTAGCAAACTTTGAGGAGTATATATTTATATAGGTTTTTGTTTTGTACATTTCATTAATTAATACATGTTTCCTTTGCACTACACATGACAATAATTATATTTGCATTTTGAACTTTTGTTTAAATGTGTAATATAGTTTTGTAAGAGTATTTATAACATTTATTTCATTCCAATGAACGGTTCAAGCCTTGTCTTCAGGAATAATACAGTTTGTCAGATTTTTTAATCAGTTTTTTTTCTGTTTCCGTATCATTACTGTTGCCTGTGTTCTATGCCGAACTTTTTTGTATTCTGTATTATTTTTCCGGTCTTCTTCGGTGTATACCGATTTCCAAAAATAGTATTGGAAAATTCCGTGGCTTTTTTATTTATAGCCATATTCAAATATAATGTCTTTTGTATTCATACGCCATTCGCAAAAGTAGACATGTTACTAGTGTAATTACTACATTGATTAAAACCCCATTGTTAATTAAAATATACAACTTGTTCAATAATGTTTTGAGCGAGAAGAGTATACAAAAAGGAACACTATGATTGTTATTGTGATATTTTTAAAATATGGGTGTATGGGTTATTCGTTAATCAAAGCCCAAAATCTGATTTGTATTTGTTGTTTTTAAATGGTCCTTCAACGGAAAAAATGGTTATTAGTTAGGCAAAGATCGTCGAGCGGTTCGGCGGACAGGCGTCGTGTTACGAGACACATACGCACACATTTAAGTCCAAAGCTTCAAGGTCAAAAGTCATTACTTCTAAAAAGAGATTGTTCTTTCTGACCAATACCTTTGTCATTCATAATGTTCGCGTTTGACAGCGACATATTTGAAATAAAAATGACATGAAATTTAACTAGATCATTTGCTTGTGGCTAGGCCAGTGTGTCATGGTGATATACACGGGTGAAGTCATGTTCAAAGAAAATGACAGCAATAACGGTGTATTATTATTATGTTTGAATAAAGAAAACAGAAAGGTTTTGATTCTGGAGCCAGATGAATTTGAAAAGTTTTAGTTTCATTATAAGAATCATATTTAATTTAATGAAAGACAGCCGTTTAAGCATATTACACGGGTGCTTAAAGTTTAGCCCGAAACGGGGCCTTGATACCTTCTTCAGTTAAAATTAAAACTGACGGTCAAAACTGGTACGATTTTATTCCTGTCTCCTGATATAATAAAAGAGATTTAAATATCATTGAAATATTGTTTTTTATTATATAACGTTGAAACCGCATATCAATGTGTGTGAGAGACATAGAGATATATCTTATACTGAGAATTGTTTTAATACTAAGAAACTGTAATATAAACCAGTTTATCAAAATGTAAACAATGTCATGCTTATTAAGCAACGGAATGTTCATTTATTACAAATTAAAAGATTTCTAATATGTTTATGAAAAGCAGTCGGTTAGAGCTGTAACTCGATTGACAGTATACCTACTATAAAACGGGCAATTGATAACAAATAAAACCAATGTCAAATTTTATTATACGGCAATCAAATGTCAGTTTGATATTTTAGCTTCTTATGTAACACCCATTTCGTGCATTCCAGATTGCTTGGTGATGGTATCATGGAAATAGGCAATTAATAATAAATTATTTGTTATAAACCGTGTTTTTTCATATTATCATATTGGAATGAAACTCGAGTCTGTTTACAAATATATTTGAACAAATGAATTCCCTGGTTGTTGATTTCTTTTAAGATGTAACAAATAAACAAATATTGGATTTTCTTTTCTCTATGAACGTATAGGCACAATATCTACATTGCATCTATTTAAATCGATAGAAAGATTGTGTATTTCGTATTTTACATTTTGTTTTATTATTGACGAAGAACCACAGTCAGTGATTTAAATTCACACAGATTCTCGCATTTTTGATGTTCCACAAATTAAAAGTTTTCTATTTTTGAGCCTATCCAATTTGGACCTTATGGTCATGATTGAGGTGTCATTTTGAAGCAAGATAGATTTGGGAAAACTTGTTCACAATTGAAAATAAACAGGCAGAGTTGGCATCTCATGCATTTCAAATAAAGAATCACTATGATTGTAAGCTTTGGTTTTGAAGAAAAACTATTGAACACCCTGACATACAACCCCACCACTTCTGCAATAGCTTGTAGGAAATGTTTGCATGTCTAATAAACACATTGTTGTGCACAGAACAGTTTTTATTTTTGTTAAGTTATTGATAGCCTAACAATTAGTTAAAGTATTGGCAGACGACTAAGATAAATGTTACTTTGGTAATGTTATCCTATTTATCCCCATACGATAATGAGCATGTTTGATTTTATCATAATAGCAAAGTGTAAAGATGAAACGTGAAATATTACTGTTATGTACATTCGTTTAATTTTCTTAATTAGTTCAGAGGCTGCATTTTCATTTACCGTGATTACATTGCGACATACAATTTGCATAGGAATGCACTATATATTAATACATTTGGTAATGAGAATAATCAATTTTTCATTGGTAGGAATAGCGTTCATAATACCTATCTATTTCCTCGAAGTTTTTCCTATACTGTAATAAAAATGAAATGAACTAAGACCTTTTGCTGCCGCTGATTCATATCATTAGTTACATAAAACTGTTACATGCTGATAGCGCAAACCTTGATGCAATGTCGTGTAAAGGTTGCTCTGCACTGAGTTTTTTGAGCCTTGTGGTAGTTCTCAAGCTGACGACAAAATAAGCAACTTAAAGATATGTGTTTTGTTGTTTACAATCTATCCATGTACTGTTCTGCATAGACAGGTATATTTGGTTAATGGATTGTTGGTCCAGTGATTAATTGCTTCTTTATTGATCAGCCTGTCCGTTTGACATTGTATGTAGTAAACAATGACGACTAAATTGGCTTTTTAAAAAGCGAAGTGAGAACAGTTTTTTTCATATTCTCAAACAACTTTGTTGTTTCCGTAATATTTGGTATCCTTTAAGAGCACTTCTAAATGTCTTTCTTGTCCTATATCTATGATTACAAAGAAGTATTGTGTTTTCAATAAAATGCGACTTAAAAGTGGTGTTCTCTTCTTCACCTCTGCTTAAAATTATTGATAACTGATTTGGAAATTTTATTGCTGGCGAAATGACCGTTGCAATATTTTACAACCACAGAAAAGCAATTGATGCAATGTCTTACTTATTAATAAACTAAAGAATTACAAATTCTCTGACAATGCGATCGTATTTTTCAATTCCTACCTGCCCTTAAAAGTCCAGACAATTGTCATTAATAATAGTGTATCTGAACAGCGGCCTGTTAGAACAGGAATCTCACTTCCCTTGGGACCTGCATTATTTCTGATGTTTATTAATTAATAATTACCCTTTTACAGCATCGATTGTTTGACTGATCTCTTTGCGGATGTCCCAACTATGCGTACCCATGACAACAATGTTGATATTATTTAACAAAATTTCCATTTTGCAAATTATGCAGAGAATAAAAATATATATTGATAATACATCTCTCTAGTGTAAACAAATGTTACCCCAAAAGGCTACTAGGGGTAACTATTGATAAAATCTGTTTTTGAATTATCAGTTCAACAAAATATTTACATAGATTTCCCGTAAACATGCTCTTCATGGTACCCTTATTTGATTATGGTTGTTTGGCTTGTATGTTAAAGATGATTGGGCCATGTATCTTTGCTACAATTGATATCTTTGTCAACTGGTTTTGATTTGGTCTGTTTAATTGTCATATTTTTCTTGAATCATTTAAATCAATATTTCAACTAGTTTTGAATAGTTCAATAATTTCATGTGAATGTATGTAACTACATGTACGTTTAGGTGGACTATATGGTAGAATGACTAAGCCAGGCATGTTACCTTTTGAAAATAATTTTTATATAATAATAAACTAATTTTAGACACCAAAATATTTTTCGTGCTCCTTTATACCATTACCAATTAAAAAAGAACTTGATCAACCAGTAACATGTGTGCTTCACATAATATTATAAGTTAAGACTACGAAACTAGAACTTGGCATTCAGCGTCTGTCAGTGTGACACAGAATCACAAGCATGTAGCTAAAATCCCCACCCCTTTGTTTGCCTATTTTATACTGAATTATAATTATATGCAAAAGTAAAATATGCATCTCAGGAATCGCCACACTCACAAAACACAGCCTCCACACGCAGCGAAAAAAGAAGAGAGGTTAAGAGAGCATGTTGTTATAAGTATGTCAATTCAAATAAGACGCCACAAGCAATTAACGACATATGCAAGACAACATTGAACTGAATTGAATTGAAGACTTAATTTATAGAAGGTGACCCAATTAGTCTTGATGGCTAATCTTCTTTTGGAGCTCTCTCAACTCTGTCAAACAGAATATAACATATTATACAAAATATATTGAATACATTGTAATACAATTTATACAAAGATATTTGAGAAACATTAACAAAACAAAAACAGGATTAAAATTAACACAAAGACAATGAATTGAGTATAGAAACATTAAATACTGAAGTAAAGAAGGTAACAAGAAAATTAATGAGAAATGCATATTTACGCATATATATATGTTTCAAATTTCACAGAATTTGTCTGATGCAATATTGGATGTTTTAAATAGTATTTCACAACTTTGTGTTTTCAGTTTTTTTTATTGAATTGACTTCATTTACACATTGCTTTAGAAGTGGTGAAAGCTTTCCAACCACGCATGACAAAATGTTTGCTTATATTAAACAAAAATTATCTACTTTTTTATCTGCGTGATATTGTCTCTTTATAAAAAAACAATTAAGCAGATCAAATGTAAACGTTATGGCAGACTTATCAGTCCAAAACAATATCAAAAACAACAACAACAACAACAACAACAACAACAAGAGAGTAAAACATGCATAACAAGAATGGACAAAACCAGAAGACACATACTCCACACACAGGCAACAAGTGGAGAGGAAAAAGAGCATGGGTAATAAACTGGCCTGAAGGTTATAATGCTCAGCTTTATTACCTTGGGCACTGAGCAATTTCAAAATAGACACCACACACAATTGAAGAGAAATAGAATTCGAGGGGCTACCGCCTTGGAACGGTCAGAGGCAAAAATGCCACTGGGTGTTTGAACCAGATTTTAGGGTGAACCAACCGGACACTTTAGAAAATTGCCTTTTTTGATAACGTTGTAATGCACCTAATTTAGGAAACCCTACAGAAATTCATTTTAGGCAATAAAATTTACATTTGGTTTAACACTTAGAACACAGAACATATTGTTGTACCTATTTTAGTCTAGTTTTAGAGAAATACAACAACCTTTAAGTTCTAATACGGTAAACTATAAGATATATCAAGCAAAATGGAACTTTGTTTTCAATTTATTGCAATCCTTTATGACACCGTTTGTCCTAACGTATAAGTCGTGACGTTTCAATTATCCAGAAACTGAAAAGCAAAGCAAACCGACAGTCTATGTCTTTGTATAACATTACCTGTCATTCATCATTAAGCGACCGTTAAATTGACATAACAACAACGGTTGTCAAACGAGAAAAATGTTAATACTGTATGAACATACACCGAAATTTACATTGTTTTATATGTTAAACACAATCCCGTTTCACAATTTTAAAATGTTTCTGATGTAAATATAAAATTTCATTAGTTTCTAGGTCGTAAAAATTTTTTGTATCATGTTTGTCTATTGAAGGAACAAATGATTCAGAAGTATTCAGTTGCCTTTATTTTTAGAAAATCTGGTCATGCAGCTTTGTTGATAAATGTAACATATTAATTTATTGTTTGTGTCATAATTTAACTCGAGTCTCTTCTCAAGTTATATAAGTCTCTAATCAATTAATATCATTAAGATTCTTTTAAATCTGAAAGTTATATACACGTATCATTTAGATTGTTTTTATTTTATTAAATTAGCATATTAATGTTGTTGAAAACCACAACGTTTACTTGCAAAAATTTAAGCAAATTAATTAAAAGACCGGGAAATAAAGACGAATTTCTCACTCTTTCATTAGTTGCCATTTTTATTCTTTCTTAGAAATAATTGTCTGCGTCAAAGTCATAACCAAATGAGGTCACCGAAGTTAATTACCAATTATTTACAGGTTACTAATGAGCAACACGTCCTTTGTTATTTGATGACGCTTTGTATGCTCAATTCATCATCAGTGGAAGTCACTAATATTTCATTTGTACACATGCCCAAAATACTTGTCAACCTCTGTCCCAATTTGTTACTATCATGTTATCTATACAATACATTCAACAATGTGCAAATACTGATTTTACTTTCGTGTAAAACCATTATCACATAAAAAACTTAACGACTTTTTTCACTATATTCCTTAATTGACGAAATATGAATTGCCTCAAACATTTATTTCTATTTTGTGTTCAAAATATAAGGTGTTGTTACTGTAATAGTGTACCAGTAGCAATTTATTTATGATCATGCATCATTGTTTTAGCATACCACAATGTGTTGCTCTGTGTTTTATGTATATATGTTCATGGGCCATTATGGCTTATTACATAATAAACTAGTACGATTTCTATTTGATGTGTACGTTTGATAGACTAGCATAACTTCTGTATACACATACGGTATGACACATTCGATATATTCTTGTTACAATGAAGAAGATTTTTTAACACTATCATAATAACCTGTTTGTAAATTTTGATATTTGTGGATCCAGTTTAGTAATAAATCAAATTAGCTTTATTGTGTTATTTTGTATATTTTTTCTTGGTTTATTTTCATTAGGCTGTTTTTTTCTGAATGTGGCGATTCCTGATATGCATATTTCACCTTTGTATTGTTCAACTGTTAAACACCTCGTGATTGTATACATAACATATTGATGCTTTTATGGGTGGTTTTGTACTTGAAAGCAACATTAAATTTTGAAGCACAATCTAAAAAATTTGCCCCCCCCCCCAAATTGATTGCAAAACAAGATGTCTTTCTATTGATTTAATTTTTTCGGCTTAAGTTCAGTCCATGGAATTACATGAGAAACATGTTTCTTTGTAATGTATGTTGCGGGAAATCGATGAAAAGAGAACTTTGTAAGCCACCGAACTCAACAAATATGAAATATTGCAGGCTCAAGTTGATTGAGTCTGTTCATTTGCAGTAATGGAAATTCTTATTACTTCCCACGCCTACTAACTTATTACTGCCCACGCTGCAAGCTAACTAGGAGGCACCATGATAGCGCCTGTCATATAGGTGTTCTTACCAAAAATCGTATTTAGTCAAGTTTTGCCTTGTACTACTCCCTCTGCCAGTAAAAATTAACGTAATAACTCAGGTTTACCAGTTTTCATATTGATTGATAAAACCTTGAATATTTTACGTACCATTGTTGCTGCACAAGACAGCGATCGTTTCTTAAGTCTAAAGCTGCAGCGTATTCTACTGACGTACTTGTCCAAAACCTTGTCTAAAACATCTTCTGTAAAATCTTGAACGGATTTCACTTTAAACATATCCATGACTTCATGGAACGGATCTAGCATGTCACCTTGTAAATCCTTGGCAGAACTGATAACATTGTCCAACGTTTCTTTGGCAGTTTCTGCCGCATTTTCTAGAGGTTCCACTAGAAGTTTATGCGTCGCTTCCTGTGTCTTTTCTACTGTGTCTTTAATGCCTTCTAAAACACAGAAGACACTATTCGAAAACACTAAAACAACTAACGGATACGAATAAATGAATTTATATTTCATTTTGAATTTTGTATCCCTGCTTGTTACAATCTCAGTAGAATACAACTGACCACAAGACGAAAAACAAATGTAATGTAATTTCCGTATTGTTAGTGAATCCGTTCACACGAAAAACAAAATGACTACTGACAAAAAGAAGTTAAATCGTGTCAGTAATTAGTAATAAATCTAAAAATGTCCCCTGCTCTTCAAGCGTGTAGTGCATAAATGATTACCACCTGAGTCAGTGTTATGGTTTTTCTGACGTCAAAAATAACCTGTCAACATCGTTCGCTTAGGTGTATTCAGCGCTTGTCATGTCACATTTGTCCAAAACAACTTCACCGTAATGGAGGTATATAATAAGTATGCATGTACCAGAGAATCAGAGTTTTTAACAATGTCGTCATTTTATGTTATTGTATTGAATTTCCCCATATTTTTTACACGTCGGTCGCAGCCGCTAACATCATTGAAAAGAGAAATTAACCGTGCTACACTAAAGGTCTGATGACGGTTGTTTATTCTGGTCTTTTGCAGTGAACACTTTTATCTCGAATATAAAAACAAACTTGGTAAAGAATGTTAATGTGATTCGATATAAATTAGATTAAAATTTATTATGAATCTTGAGATTATAATTAGAAACTTGTAACGTTTTATCTTATTGGCTTATTAGGGCCATGTGACTGCGTTTTATTTCTCAACGAACCAGCTTCGTATTCCGACGCGCAAATGTAGACAACATAATCACAAGCACTAAATCAGTAAAAGGAGAAATACAGAAAATTTTGAAATCTGAGAGTTTTTATGTTGATTTTACAGTTTAGAGTTCATGCATCGCTGAAACGCAGAAAAACGAAATTTTAGTCTGAAATAAATTCTTGTTGATATTTATCAAGGGGAAATAACTTGAATACACTTGGACTTTAAATTGGAAGTGTCTATGTACACCTAGGCAGAATTGTAAATTTATATCAAATGTGTAGTACCTTTTTCATTTGTCTAACAAATGTATACAATATGAAATATTTGAATAAGTTTTTTGACCTTGTTATTTCCTGGTCGCATAAATAGATGACAAAAAACAAAACAAAAAAAAACGCTGATTGGTGTTTCATTTGGTATAGTTTTTCCTTAATTGACATGTTTCATAAAATGTCAAAATCAGATATTGGTCTTTAGGAAAGAACTAATTATTTCAACTGTTTTAGCTTGTATTGTGTATAGTGAGCTACATAAAAGATAGGACTTTAAGTTGATATATATGCAAAATTATAGCCTTTTTAATTCTTGTAGGTTACGTTAAAGATTTCTCTGAAGTCATATTGTTTTTGTTTTAAATAATTCAGGAACATTATTTATTTCTTTAACACTTTCCATAGAAATATTTTTTTTAGTCTTGAAATGTGTCATTGGTTCTTTGTACAAAAATAGCCTTTTTTTTTCGAGAATTCTACATTTAATAATTAATTACAGTTTAAAGTTTTAAACATCAGACAACTGATAGAACAGCAATAATTACTTGAAGTAGAATACCCAACATAATATAAACATAATAAAAATAAGGGAAAACAGAGTAACTTTTATAGATAGCATGTGCTATTTCTGTTGAGAATTGGAAGTTATGCTGGTTTCAAAGACAATAACAGCAAGCACAATAAGTCAATTATATCATGCCTATCAGATAAAATATTACTTTTGTTGGAATAAGCATTAGGTTAATATAAGAATATTAAAGTATTACTTTCATTATTAAAAACTGTTTAATGTTATTTAATCATACAGCTTTCAAAACCGATAGTTTTGTCTTAGTTTGTATAAAAGACTTAAAATTCATCTTCTTAGAGTTATGTGTGTTACATGTATACACTAAAACTAAACCAATCAACAGAGAATACAAATTACAAATTTCTAATTCTCCAATTCCTTGGCAATGTTGTGAATAAGCTAACAATTTTGTTTATCAAGAAAGATTGAACGCATTAAAATCTGATTTGTGTGAAGTTAGCTAGGTGTTCAACTTTTTACGTTCGACATTCAAGATTTTCGATGTATGAAATTTAAGAGCAATTCAACGTTTTTTTTTTCACCAAGACAACTTGTACTTGTTTTGTGATATGAGAACCTGTTGGGGCACGTGTGAGGTTGGTGCACCCTAGAACCTGGTTTAAACCCCCAGTGGTAATTTGATTTGCCACTGACCGTTCCAAGGCGGTAACCCCTCGGGTTCTCATTTTTGTTTATTGTTAGTGGTGCCTTTTTGAAACTGATCATTTTATTAACCATGCTCTCTCCCCCTCTCTTCTTCTTGACTGTGTGGGGAGGCTGTTTTTTCTGAATGTGGCGATTCCTGATACGCATATTTCACCTTTTTTTCGATATTTAATTGCATCTAGATTGTACTGTTTATTGGTGTAAATATTGAGTTGTGCTCGACCCGGGGCTAGGCGGCGTTAGCAGTAATATGCAATCCCATTACTGCCCTTGAACAGGCTCAATCCAAACGAGCCTGTAGTATTTTCATATTTGTCGTGTTCGGTGGCTTTCAAAGTTCCATTTTCATCTATTTCCATATTCAAATTGCAGTTCGTTGTTAGATTCGCCTTTTGCAATTCGTAATTCATAATCACGTCTCGACGTTCGACATTCATTTAGAACTTTATATCTGATTTTATCTATACATCATTATTTTCTGTTTCGACCTGAATCAATTGATATTATGAAGACAGAAACTTTCTGGAAGTGGTTTATAAATGAGCAAAAATGCGATATGACATTCATATCCATGAAACTTTCGGTATTATTCTAAATTTTAAACTGATTTTGCGGAAACCTGTTATGAAACGATACCTTTCTAATAAATGTAACATTTGTACTTCAAAAGAGATTAATGAATTCCATATATTATGCTCGATAGAAAAGAGTTACATTTAATATAAGATTGAATGCAGGAAAATCCCATGTGAGCATTTTAATTGTAAGCCCGCTTTACCATAATGCCAGTTGCAATCATCATCATTGTACATAAATTGTTCACATTTAGGTCCCTGATTAGGCTGAATAGGTCATTATCTAGTTTCTTGTCTCATTTTAGTGCCCCGGGATTATGCAAATGAAATCCAGGCACTTCAAGAAAAAAGATTAAACATGACAGTTATCAAATCTGGAAACGAACTTAACAAAATAACGATGTTGTTATCGAACACGGACTTAGTATTGATAAGCAATGCCTAAATTTGTAAAAAAATCATTACAAAGTAATTTATTAATATTTACGTGAAATATCCATGAATTATATCTGATTTTGTAAAGAAATTTGGTGACTATCACTTACTGCCATACATTTCTTCTTTGTTGTTTAAAGCTATCTTATGGTGATCTTTATAATCTTTATAAGTAAAAAGGCACTATTAATTTCCCCACGTTAATTCAAACAAGAAAAGTAAGGTTACCAACATGATACTTTACAGCGCTGTACATGCCTGTTCATATACTCATCTACAGTTGATCGGTATACTTACCTCTTTGGTTGCACGACAGTGGCAGGGTTATAAGAGTTTGTAAAGGTTTATAGGAAAATCTTGTAAAAGAACCTAGAAGCTCGATCCGTTTTTTATCCCTATCATGGTGTTCTGGCTGATTTGACTCTATTAACATCGTTATGTTTATATGCAACATTTTCGAGTTGTTTTTTTGTTTCAACATGAGAACTTGTACTTGTTTTTTTTCATATGAGAACCTGTAATGGTTATGGTTACTGACCGGTAACCTTAGTTATCGTCAATAATATGGTTATCAGACCGATATTATAATGTTATTAATCAAGTGAATCCATATGACTGCCCGAGGCCCAATAACATGGCCAATGTGTATTCACTTGATTAATGACAATTTTATTAATGAACAGACTAAAACCATCGAACTCATATGAAGACTAAACTGGGCGAATACGGGTATTGCTGGGCCAATATGAGAATAGCTGGGCCAAAATGAGATAGTTAAATAATAATTATAGTTATTGGTTGATAACTTTAGATAATGAATTAATTGTGCGAACCGTTTTCCAAGTGGCTCCTTTGGCAAGACGATAACCTAGGATATTGATCAATATCTAGAGTTTCTTGCCAACTGCACAATAATTCCGCAAATTATAGTTATTGATGAAAATCCTAGCTCTCGTCCGGTAACCACGGTTAACGCCGAAATCCATGGTTTTAGGTCGGTATCTATAGTTTTCAAACCAAGAACTATTCTTATGGACGATAACTATGGATATTCCCGAGAACTGTGGTTTTCACCAATAACTACCATGGTTTTTGTTCGAAAACCCTAGTTATCGACAACTATTATTGCTTTGGACCGATATCTGTAGTAATTACGATATCGGATTAATTGTGCAAAGCACTTGCCATATATTTAACGCAATCTAGGATAAAAGTTGAGAGAGCGCATTCGTTTTGTCAGTGTCTTCATTGTTCGTAGATTTGGGAGATTTCCGAATCGATTGTTTCAGATTGAATAGGAAATGATTCTTTCTAAAAGCGGAAGTATGTTTTTCGTTTAATGCTGCTTTGCATTTTTGCCAGATAAAGACTTAGAGATTATGCTAGTTTCGTTTCTTCCCTATGTCATGAGAGATTTCAAAGAGAATTATTTTGTCTTAAAAAGAATTATTAAATGTCTTTTTAATCTGGATTGATTTTTTTCTTAAATACCATTTACTTTTTAGTTAAATTTAATTGCACGCTTTTCTCTTGCACCACATGGTTTAAATGAGAACAGTCACTTATTGAAAGGGAGATAATAATAAATGTCTGCACTTTGAAGGAGATTTATTTAAACCATATGCTGCTGATAAATTAAGTTTTATGCTTTTCCTACTAACGAGGAGTCCTATTTTGGGCAGTAATATTTCAATTGTTACAAGATAAAAGCTTTATTTGAAGACTTTTGAAGACTGGTATTGACAACTGATCACAAATAAAGAGTTAAATCAATGTCTTTCTAATGAAAAATCACGTAACAAGCTAGAACTTTAGGAGAGTATTATTTCATTTTGGTTAAATACGTGACGTTGACATGGTTTTAACAGAAAAAGTGTTTTTTTCTTTATTCTTTCTTTTTTCCGTACATTCAATCAGTGCTGTTATCAGTTACGTCCTCTGAATGTCGTTGAGCACGATATTTATGTACTAGGTCAATAGTATTTGTAAAATTGCTTTTGTTTTCATATTTCGGCCAGTTTATAGATGGGTGGTTTCAATATCCCAGCCAATATAGATTCGGATATTGTTCAATCAACCCAAGGATATACTACCTGCTTTTTAAATTTTGCCTTTGGCGTTGTCTGCGATATGCAGGATTTATATTCTCAGATCCCCTGTAAAATTCTAGTTTGTTTAGTTTCTCTCGTTTAGGGCAAACCCTTTCTTTTATCTTGGGACCATACGCCGCTGAACATGGAATGGTATTAATCTGAAAATACCGCATTGAAGGTTCCATGAAGATACCGCATTGAAGGTTCCATGTTCACCGTCATATGCATACCATCGTTTGGAATTGATCTAAATTGTACTGTTTATTGGTGTAAATATTGAGTTGCGCTCAACCCGGGGCTAGGCGGCGTGAGCAGTAATATGCATTTCCATTACTGCCCATGAACAGGCTCAATCAAACCGAGCCTGCAATATTTTCATATTTGTCGTGTTCGGTGGCATTTCAAAGTTCCCTTTTCATCTATTTTATTGTCGAGAAAAGACAACAAAGAAAAACAACAACAAAAACATACACAAAAGCAAAACAAAAACAGACAAGTTTGAAATTTATCTCACATTTAAACAAATTCTTTTATCTACTTTCTCTGAGCTGTCAATCAGACTGAGTACTTACCAACCTTTCTTGCAAAATGGTCTTCAAACCCAAACATTTCAAACTTTAAGGAATTATTCATAAACAAACAATAGCTACAGGCGAAATGCTAAAAGATTTAACACTTTCAAACCAGTGACAAGAGAGAGGAAATATACGTTTTAGTTAAATATTATAAGGGCACGCTTTTCTCCCTTATATCAAAGTTGTAAGGCAAAGAAATAAGAACATTTGTCGTTCTTTTACATGCAAAATTGTCGGGCTGATGGGTGGGTTGGAGATAGTTCACAAAGACAACATTTACTTGTTTGTTTATATGAGACCCTGTTGAGGCAAGTGTGAGGTTGGTGCACTCTAGATCCTGGTTTAAATCCCCAGTGTCAAATTGTTTTGCCACTGACCGTTCCATGGCGGTAACCTATCGAGATCTCATTTGTGGTCATTGTCTGTGGGGTCTATTTTGAAATTGATCTCTCCTTGTAGGCTGTATTAAGGCTGTGTCTACTGGATGTGGCAATTCCTGATAATGCAAACGTCGCTTTTTAATTAGGCAAATGTTTTATTGAATTATTTGCGGCTAGTGGAATGTCATATCTATATGTCATTGAGTAACTTTTATAATTAATTCCTATTTTTAATTATTATTTCCCGTTTTGGTCAATGCACGTCAGGGAATCATTGATGCTACAACAACATTGGTGTTATGTGCAAGAATTGTCACAATGCTACCTCTGTTATGGTGGCTCTAGCAATGGAAGTAAACGGAGAGTTTGACCCTTTTCTTTTCGCTTTGTAGACACTTCTTAGAAGGATGTCAAAATTCGGGGAATGTAGCTCCACACAAATTTGTCCGGGCATCGGTTTAAATAGTTTTGTTTGAAAAATATCTTATTTAAAATTGCTTTAGACCCATACATGAACTATCTATCCTACAAAAGAAAACTAAGGTGTACACATGCAACAAAATAAAGTTACTGTAACAAATCACACGACCATAGCATATGTACCACAAATACAATGTATAATAATCATTTGCTTCCATGAAAGTTACAATGAGGAAATATCAAATGGAGTAGCATAATATCAATTAATTGTTTGTGTGTGATATAATTTCATTAATTCTGTTTTTATTTCCTTATGATCACAAAGCACGAATTGTATGTACTACTCCCCTACAAGCTATAAAATTGAAGACTGAACAAAACTACTGACGCAACACCGCAAAACTCGCACGGAATACAATATTACAATATAAATAGTAGGCTCTTTATATCACTATTTTGGCACTATATTTGATGAGAAAGGACAACTGATGAGTTTTGGCAACTAAATTACACATGGAGAAGAGTTTATATTTCAGTTATCGATTGTTCTTAAATCCATAGCATGTTATTATCTTATTGTAGTCTGTCATTATATGTGCATTTGATTGAATAAATATTGTTTAAACCAACAACACTAGAATATTTGACAACAAGATAGGGAGAGCATAGTTGAATGACTTTGTATTGAATCAATGTTCCCTTTAAACTGATGCATCAATGAATGACAGTTTTGTCCAAATCTCAAAGCAGTCATTTGAAAGGTCGACAATATATCCAAGAAATCCGATGCACTTGCCCAGACATGATTAATTGCAAAACCTCTTCAATTTTAGAATGCAGACCATATTTATAGTATTTGCAATTATAGCGGAATTTTGGCAAGCAGAAACAAAGTGAAACATTCAGAATTTGGTCAAGTCTGCAACAACAATCAGTATTATTCTTTTCAATATTCAAGACAAATTCAAGATGGACGAATTATTGTTGAAATTTGTGTCGTGGCTTCGTCACTCGTATAAATACGAATTCCGGAGCTCACTCGGTGAATTATATTTCTTTCTTACACTGGTAAAGGCTAATACGTTCTAAATATTTCTTGTGAGCTTTCAATCAGATTGAGAACTTACGAACGATTCCGGCAAAATGTTATTGAAATCAAAAAATGTCTACTAGGAAATATATTACATATACAAAGAATAGCTAAGAACGGAATGCTGCGTTTGAAAGTCATTATCCAACTTTGGCATTTTTAAACCAGTGACGAGAGAGGGCATATATCTTTTAGTTGATGATAATAATTGCACGCTTTTCTCTCTTGTATCAAGGTTGTGAGACTTAGAAATAAAAATGGCAAAATTTTCTTTTACTATTCGGGCGAATGAAATGCTATGATTATATGTGTAACTTTTAAAATTAATTCTTATTTGTTAATCATTATTTTCCCTTTTTGGTCAATGCACATCAAGGAATCGTTGCTACTACAACTTTGGTGGTTTGTGCAAGAATTGTCACAATGCTGTTACTGTTTTGGTTTCTCCAGAAATGGTATAACCCTATTCTTTCCGCTCTGTAGACACTAGTAAGAAGGAATTTCAAACATCGGCGAATGTAGTTACAAGTAAGTTTGTACAGGCTTCACTTGAAATAGTTTTGATAAAAAAAATATCTTATTTAAAATTGCTTTTGGACCCATACGTGCTTTATCGTACACAAACATATTAAGGTGTACACATGTATCAAAATACTTAAAAAACATATACGTAACAAACATATGTACCACAAATATAAAATCTCATTTTCTTCCAAGAAAGTGACAATGAGGAAACATGATAGTAACATGATATCAATTAAGTACTTGTGTATGACATAGTTACATTGATTCTGTTCTTTTTTCCTTATTATCACAAAGTACGTATTGAATGTGATATTCCCTACTAGCTATAAAATTGAAGATTGAACAAAACTAATCACAGGTGTCCGTATCATTGTTAAAAAATAAAATTCCAATAAAGAAAAAAATGTTTTTGTATTTTGATATATATAAATAAAGGTCCCCATGAGGCGGATCCCATACACTGACAGTGACCTCAAAGAACTGATAAATTTTGTCATTTATACTAACAAATCTAGCTTATACAATACAGCAATAGATGAGTCTTTCATTATGCTAACATGTCGCGAAAACCGATTGGAATTTCCTCAAACCGATTTTTTGCTAGAGCTTTTCATATCGGCTCAAACATTGCCAAACGTTTTAGTCAACATCGATGAGGTGATCGCAAAAAACCATTTTGGTTACGGCATTACCTAGTGTCTATCCGATTCTATGAAATATTCACACGGCGCATACATAAAATACATGTTTTTCAATCATTATATACCAGTAACTTGTACCTTTTCTCGATCTAACGCTAAAACCTTCGTTGTTTTTGTTTGCGTCGTCTCAAATATTTACTTTGACAGCCATGATCTCGAATTTTGCAACTATTTCTTCGATTGGCTGGTAGTCTAGATCGAGAAAAGGTACAAGTTACTGGTATATAATGATTAAAAAAACTTGTATTTTATGTATACGCCGTGTGAATATTTCATAGAATCGGATAGACACTAGGTAATGCCGTAACCAAAATGGTTTTTTGCGATCACCTCATCGATGTCGACTAAAACGTTTGGCAATGTTTGAGCCGATATGAAAAGCTTTAGCAAAAAGTCGGTTTGAGGAAATTCCAATCGGTTTTCGCGACATGTTAGCATAATGAAAGACTCATCTATTGCTGTATTGTATAAGCTAGATTTGTTAGTATAAATGACAAAATTTTTCAGTTCTTTGAGGTCACTGTCAGTGTATGGGATCCGCCTCATGGGGACCTTTATTTATATATATCAAAATACAAAAACATTTTTTTCTTTATTGGAATTTTATTTTTTAACAATGATAAAGACACCTGTGAAACTAATAACGCAACACCGCGAAACTCGCACGGAATACAATATTACAATAAAGATAGTAGGCTCTTCATATAACAATTTTGCACAATATTTGATGATAAAGAACAACTAATGAGTTTTGGCTTTTGAACAAACATGGAAAAGAGTTTATATAAGAGTTATCGCTTGTTCTTTAATCCAAAGCATGTCTATTTCTTATTGTAGTCAGTCATTATATGTGCATTTGATTGAATAATATTGTTTAAATCAACAACACTCGATTATTTGACAACAAGAAAGGGACAGCACAGTTGAATGACTTTGTATTGAATCAATGTTTCCTTTAAACTGATGCATCAATGAATGACAGTTTTACCCAAATCTCAAAGCAGTCATTTAAAAGGTCGGCAATATATCCAAGAAATGCGATGCACTTGTTCAGACATGATTAATTGCAAAACCTCTTCAAAGTTAGAATGTAGACCATATGTATAGTATTTTCAATCATAGCGGAATTTTGGCAAGCAGAATCAACGTGAATCATTCAGACTTAAGATGTCAATCCTGTCTGCAACTACAATCATTATTATTCTTTTCAATATTCAAGACCAATTCAGTTGTAAGTTTTAAACTTTCTTATGACGATCAGTTTTTTTTCTGGTTTAATATTAATGAATATTAGTTATTATGACTAACAAGTTAGATATTATTAAAGAAAAACTTTAAGTTCTTATATATTGACTATAGATAAAGATTGCATCTTCTCAAATATTGTAGAAAACTAGTTCTAATTGTATATGAATTATGATTTCTTTGCATATTGTGTTATCTATGTACTTAGAGAATAAAAAGTAATAAAAAAGAGCTTTTTCTTCTGGTTATTTTAGTATTCTGATACACTGTACTCAGTATGAGTTTTGTGGCAAATATATATTTGCTTAATTGATTTATGTCGACTTCATTAAAAATCATCCAAAAGATGTTGACTTTAACTCTTATTATGAAATTTTCACTGCAGCAAAATTTAAAGGGGTAACACAAATTCTATCGAAAACATGTTTAACATCGGGGAGCGTTATGCTTACAGCGAGTAACGCTCTGTTAATGGGGCGTTATGTGTTGCTTCACAGTATAAAAATTAAAAAACGATGTCCTTCACATTTGCATTATCTATTTGTGGCACATCGGTTATTGACGCTTCTTTATTTGAGTTTATAAAATTGAAAGCGATTGGACATCAGAAAAAAATCAGTATATGACAGGTAAACAATTTAAATAAGTGAAGTTTTAACAGTTCTCATTGTTGTCTCTCAAATATACGTAATGAAATGTCGAGTTTATAAAACACAGCTTTCATTCTCTGTCACTAAAGAAGCCAAGTTTGTGGCAAGCTAATTCAAAACACCAGTTGGATGCCCATTTTAATGGTGGGTGATCAAATGTAATTGACTATTAAGTGACTGTCACCTATTGATAAAAACATTCAATAGACACTACAAATTGTTTTGCGATACTCAAATATTTTCCATTTTTGCGTTTTTCACATCAGTTGCATACAGAAACTGGATATGTCTGCACCAGAAGCATTTTTTTCTGTCGGGATATAACAAATTTTTCATGCAACAATCAGCTCACTTGCGGAAACTTGCCAGAAGAACGATTTCATCAAGATCCAAGTGTACCCTATCACCGAGCAGTGCAAGCTGCCAAACACTGTACACGAAATACCGAACTACAAAAGCTGGCAAAATTTGGAATACGCTATGCAATCTGTCTTCGTGTACGGGGTACTTTAGTGTTTATTTCTTTTAAAATGGTCCAGGAATAAGCGAGAAACAAGTAAAAACATACCTCGAACCGAGAGAATTTTTTTGTTGGCGGCCATGTTTTTGTCACGTGAATCCCCACCCTGGAAATGAAGGTGTACTACGAAAGAAGCGGTCGAACCGTCAGTATTTCCCACTTATTATTTAGGGATCAGTGATTCAACATGTCAATATTTTTAGATTGTTCTGCGTGCCATTTATAGAAAAAAACCATAAGCGCGCAAACAATTACGTCATGTATTGCATGGTGACGTCACTTAAAAACTTGCGATATAACTGAAGGTCGCTAATCATACAATGGTATTTTTTCAAACAAAATAATCATGGCGTTTAAAATAAAAGGAAACATTTTAACTTCCAAGCTATCTTCTGCGTCTTCTGTCCATATTCCCGCTTAATTAAATACTTTCACATACATGCAACCGTCAGTTTGTTTATCTCCAATAAATTTATCTTCGGCTACTTCCGTCAATGTGACCGGTTTACAAAGTGCACAATGCACCCAATTATTTAAGAATAATTTGAAAATTAAATTGTCACCTATCAAATCTCATATTCTTAAAAAATATAACATTTCCACATCAATAAAACTAAACGACAGAAGACGCAGATCGTATCCTTTTATATACAAATAGATGAAAAGGGAACTTTGAAGACCCTCGACCACGACAAATTTAAAAATATTGCAGGCTCGGTTTGATTGAGCCTGTTTATGGGCAGTAATGGATATGCTTTTTACTGCCCACGCCGCCTAGCCCCGGGTTGAGCGCAACTCAATATTTACACCAATCAACAGTACAATTTTGATCCATCCCAAACGATGGTATGCATAAGGCGGTGATCATGGAACCTTCAATGCGGTATTTTCAGATTAATACCATTCCATTTTCAGCGACGTATGGTCCCCATATAAAAGAATAGGTTTGCCCTAAACGAGAAAACAATGGGCGGAACTCAACTGTAATTTAAAGAGGTGTAGGTGCTGCAGTTTTTTAAAATGTAATTCAACAATAAAATCGACAGTTAATCGAAGATCTTTTTCAGTAAATGTTAATTCATATATTGATTGTCAAACGGATAATATTATTTATGTTTAAACTTGAAACGCTTTAAATTGTGGCATTAAATATGTAGGACAGCGGGACGCCCTTTGAAAACAAGTTTTAGTCAGCACTGTTCTAAAATAAGAAACAATAATAAAATCAGTACATATTTATATAAACATTTTAATCAGGCCACACCTTAAAACACGTAAATATTCAACCTTATTTCAGAAGATAATTGGATAAAAAAATTACAAACACCTTATCCACTTGTTTTAAATGATAATATTTATCAAGAAAGCAACATTTTAAACAATCCTGATTGTGACATTTTTGATTTGCTTCAAATACGAAAACGAAAATCGAGGTCGAGGGATAAGGACTAATGGTAACATCAAAAGAAAATCACGTGTTCATTGTTCTATTTATGACCTTCAAAATATTTTAAAACATTCTGGTAGACACGCTATGCTGTCACGTTTGGCTTCTCTTTCTATTTCAAGTTTACAAAAAGTGGATAAGGAAACCGATGATATTGTTATAAAGACTCATCCACTTTTTGAAGTTGCTAGCCTTATTCAGTGTTACACTCGGCACGTTCTCAAACCACACATTGACTTGGAATCTGATCACCAAAAACATTTCCTGAAAATTTCATTTTTAAATAAAGGTATAGATTTTATTGACCTTCCAAGTATATTTAAAGATAAAACAGTTGGATCGGCTGTACCTAATTATTTCAAGAATACTGAAACACCCATCGTTCGTTATAAATACAACAAACCAATTAGAAACACAATTTTCAATTACAACAAAATTACATCGGATTTACAAATTGTTCAGAATACACCAATATCATGAGACAGTTCCAATTCAAAATTTTGCTATCAACCTGCCGGTCACATCGTAACAGGGGATCTAAATGTTATCAAAGACTTTAGAATCCGCAATTTAATTTCAAAAGGTCCGAAATATAGAACTCCATCGGACATCGACTTTAATACATGTCGTGCAGAAATTGCAGAGTCTTAAGACTTTTTTGCAATAGATGGTGTAAAGGAGAACATTCTAAGCCTAATGCTCTTTCAAACTGGAAAAAACAAATATTCAAAATAATTGACACTCGTATATCCGTCTATAAAAGAAACATAGCTTTATTACCACCTCGACCTCGTTTTAACTTTCGTTATTTGAAAAAGGGTATTCAAGATTTTCACAACAGATTTGTTTTAACACCTGCTGATAAAACGGTGAAATATGCATATCAGGAATCGCCACATTCAGAAAAAACAGCGTCTCCACACAGTCGAGAAGAAGAGAGGGAGAGAGCATGGTTAATAAAATGATTAGTTTCAAAAGAGACACCACTAACAATTAACAAAAATGAGAACCCGAGGGGTTACCGCCTTGGAACGGTCAGTGGCAAATCAAATTGCCACTGGGGGTTTAAACCAGGTTCTAGGGTGCACCAACCTCACACTTGCCCCAACAGGTTCTCATATCACAAAACAAATACAAGTTGTCTTGGTGAAACAACTCCAACCCACTTATTGGCTCAACAATGTTGCATGCAAAAGCACACAAACATATAAAACATAATAATCTAATAGCATTGCAAAGCCAAAGGGCGGGTACTCAATGATCTTACCGAGACCAGAGCTCCTGGATTAAAATCAGCAAGAACACGATGACGGGGATAAAAGAAAGAAATCGAGCTTCTAGGTTCTTTTAAGAAAAGATTTCCCAATAAACCTTCATAAACTCTTAAACCCCTGGCACCGTCGTGCAACCAAAGAGGTAAGCATAATGATCAACTGTAGATGGGTTAATCACCAGACATGCAGAGCGCTGTAAAATATCATGTTGGTAACCTTTCTTTTTAAATTTACAGATGATTTTTACGAATAACCGTGAGAAATTAACATTGCCCTTTATCTTCTTAAGTTTATAAATTAAATCTCCATAAAAAACTGGCTGTGAAATACCTTGTTGCAATAGTGATTTTAAACTGCACCTGTATTTATAAATTAGATCTGGGTATCGATGATAAAACTTGCAAAATGTTTTCCTTAATTTGTGATACCGATAACCTTGTTTTAAAAGTTTTTCTGTAATGCAAAGATTACGTTCATTGAAATCATTAATATCGTTGCAAGCTCTTGAAAAGCGAACAAGCTGTGAAATATAAACCCAAGGCTTCTAATAATGTAATTATAGTGTGACGTATACACTATATTAATGTTCAAACTGAAGAGCTAAATAGCACTAATGCTTATATACTGACTTCTTCATCTGAGAGTGATATTGTTACTACACACACTCTACAAATTACAAAATTTAGAATCAGACGAGCCGAAACAGGACAAAGTATCTACTATGTATTGGTTGCCTTAAATGCACAAAACACCGTACAAAGCAAGATTTATTGCAAACTCTATTTCTTGTACAACAACAAAATTTTCCGTGTTCTTAACATCTTGTCTTACAGCTATAAAAGAACATGTAATTAGGTATTGCGAAAAAGTTTTTGAAACCACTGGCAAAAATTTATTTTGGTCTATACAAAATTCAAATGAAGATTTGAAGAAGCTTAAATCAAATAATTTTCAGGCGTTCTGTTTGTCTATGATTTTTCAACTTTATATATTTCTCTCCCTCATAATTTGATAAATAGATGAAAAGGGAACTTTGAAAGCCATCAAACACGACAAATATGAAAATATTGCAGGCTCGGTTTGATTGAGCCTGTTCATGGGCAGTAATGGAAATGCATATTTCTGCCCACGCCGTCTAGCCCCGGGTTGAGCACAACTGAATATTTACACCAATAAACAGTACAATTTCGATCCATCCCAAACGATGGTATGCATATGGCGGTAAACATGGAACCAATGCGGTATTTTCAGATTAATACCATTCAGCGGCCTATGGTCCCCAGAAAAATAATGGGTTTGCCCTAAACGAGAAAACAATGGGCGCAACTAAACCGAATGGAATTTTGACAGGGGATTAGAGAATATAAATCCTGCATATCACAGACAACGCCAAAGGCAAAATTTAAAAAGCAGGAAATAGATCCTAGGGGTGATTGAACAATATCCAAATCTCTATAGGCTGGGATATTGAAACCACCCATCTATAAACTGGCCGAAATATCAAAACAAAAGTAATTTTAGAAGTACTATTAACATAGTACATAAATATCGTGCTCAATGACCTTTAAAGGACGTAACTGATAACAACACTGATTGAATGTACGGGGAGGCTTTTTTCAGCCGCCACACAGCACAAACAACGCTGCTGTGATATTTAAATAGATGATAAGAGACAAGCTGACCAGTCTCATTGAAAAAAAAACTTTTGCTAGAGAAAATAAAACATTTATCGCTTGTAATGAACATCGGGTTTTTTTTACAGATGGTTCTTATGATAATTATACTTCATGGACCTGTCAAGACCTTATCGAGGCGCTCACATTTTTATTGGATAATATTTATTTGAGATTTGGTACCTCTATTTATAAACAAGTAATAGGCATTCCAATGGGTATTAATTGTGCACCACTTGTTGCTGATCTGTTTTTATACTGTTATGAAACAGACTTTATGTTATCTCTTTCTACCGAACATCAAAATGATATTATTACAGCTTTTAACAACACCCCTAGGTGCCTTGGTGATTTATTAAATATAGATAATAACCACTTTCCATCACTGGTTAATAAGATTTATACTAAAGAACTACAGCTGAATAAAGCGAACACTTCAGAAAAGCAAGCAAACTTTCTTGATCTAAATCTGTCCATTGAAAATGTTTATGTCAATACTAAAATATATGACAAAAGAGATGATTTTAATTTTAATATAGTAAATTATACGTTTTTAGACGGCGATGTTCCTCGTGCAACATCTTACGGGGTTTATATCTCACAGCTTGTTCGCTTTAAAAGAGCTTGCAACGATGTGAATGATTTCAATGAACGTAATCTTTGCATTACAGAAAACTATTAAAACAAGGTTATCGGTATCACAAATAAAGGACAACCTTTTGCAAGTTTTATCGCCGATACCCAGATCTGATTCATAAATACAGGTGCAGATTAAAATCACTATTGCAACAAGGTATTTCACAGCCAGTTTTTATGGAGATTTAATATATAAACTTAAGAATGATAGAGACTCTAGCTGGGCCCCCAAAAAGGTTGAGAAGATAAAAGGCAATGTTAATTTCTCCCGGTTATTCGTAAAAATCATCTGTAAATTTAACAAGAAATATCTTTAAAAAAGATAAACGGCGTTGATGGAAAAGATTTATATATACATGTAAATAAGAAAGAAAGAAATATAGAGAGGCGAAGCAGACACAGTTTAGTTATTTTATTTTATTTGTTATAGCTGTTGACGAACCCTCCCTGCCTTCTTAGAATGACATAGAGATTAAGCGACCGAATTATGACAACTCATATATTTATTGAAAGTGTCTTAAAAAATGTTGAAGCTGTTGCAACAGTTTCATAAGGTGATAATAAGTCGATTAAAAAATTGAAATATGTATGTCAGGAATTGCCACATTCAGAAAAAACAGCCTCCCCACACAGTCAAGAAGAAGAGGGAGAGAGCATGGTTAATAAAATGATCAGTTTCAAAAAAGACACCACAAACAATTAACAAAAATGAGAACCCGAGGGGTATCCGCCTTGGAATGGTCAGTGGCGAATCAAATTGCCACTGGGGGTTCAAACCAGAAGCAATACCTTACATTAAGTCTTGATCTTCATTTATTCAGTTTCAATTGAATAAAATACCTCTCCGTTACCGATGTCATGCAGTGATTGTTACGTATATCAGGGCTATCCGATCAACCTTTTCTGGGGTTGTCCCGGTTAGCTCAATTGGTTGCGTCGCAGGAATTGCAGGGCTAGGCGCTGTCGCCGTGACGGTGCGGGTTCGCTCCCCGCTAAGGGCACTATCATTCGTAGAGTTAGAACTCAAGATGAATAAATGTCCTTGAAATTTTATAAATATAAATAATAACAGCTTGTTACAAGAGCGAAATCTACCAACTTTTACGTAAATTAACTTTTAAAAAAAGTGTCCCTCCTGAGTATTGAACCCGAGGCCTCCGCTTGCGAGGCGAGAGAGTTAGCCACTACACTACAGAGAACTTGACTTTCGCATTTGAAATTAACAATCAGTATCAAAGGAACTAGAAATAAACCAGTAAGAACCAGAAATATCTGCTCTTTTCTTTCGTTTTACACTTAGTATTGTACGCAAGTGTTTACCTGACACCAAAGAATATTCCATATAAAATTGTATTTAAGCCATCAATATTGACTTATTGGTTATTTAAATCGTAAATATGTTTTTCTCCAATATAATTATTGCTTTTAAAAACGAAAAATGTGTATGTGCCAGTTAAATACTTACACAAAATATAAAAATCGTTACGGTAAGCGTAAACAACACCCACTAAAAACCAATCGAAATAATCCTTTCGATTTTCCCGCTGGATAATAATAAAAATCCCACTAGATACCTCACCGCCCTGCTAGATGCCTCTCTGGTGTAAATAGCTGCCAATCGAAATAGTTTATTTCATTTACCCGCTGCATAATAATAGAATACGAATATTATTTACAACATTTCATTGGTCGAAAAACTAGGTCAAAGGTGAGCTTAAACAGCTAACGCCGAATAACGCCGAAAAAGAAAGGTTACCAACATGATATTTTACAGCGCTCTGCAGGCTTGGTGATTAACCCATCTACAGTTGATCATTATGCTTACCTCTTTGGTTGCACGACGGTGGCAGGGGTTTAAGAGTTTATGAAGGTTTATGGGGAAATCTTTTCTTAAAAGAACCTAGAAGCTCGATTTGTTTCTTTCATCCCTGTCATCGTGTTCTTGCTGATTTTACTCCAGATGCTCTGGTCTCGGTAAGATCATTGGAGTTATTTCACCAAGACAACTTGTACTTGTTTTGTGATACGAGAACCTGTTGGGGCAAGTGTGAGGTTGGTGCACCCTAGAACCTGGTTTAAACCCCCAGTGGCAATTTGATTTGCCACTGACCGTTCCAAGGCGGTATCCCCAAAGGTTCTATTTTTCGTTAGTTGTTTGTGGCGTCCTTTGTTAATGGCGTCCTATTTGAATTGACATACTTATTACAAACATGCTCTCTCTCTATTCCTCTCTTCTTTTTCGCTGCGTGGGGAGGCTGTGTTTTGTGAGTGTGGCGATTCCCGATATGCATATATTACTTTTTTTCTTTCTTCAATATAAAAAGATGCTATCGAACGAAATGCGATTAAACGAAAAATGCGATTCAGCGAATAATTATTACAGTCGGTGGCATAAATTGGATCGTGAGTAGATTATAAATATTTATATATTAAAGATATTACATGAAAACTTGAAAAAGAAAAGTGCAAATATTTCGAGGGATGGGTCCTAAAGATTGTGATTTGGTACGAGGACTTCAGACGTAATAAAAATATATGTTAGCAGTATTTTATTGCTTAGAAGAACAACAGCTGTTGCATATGAATGTGAATATAAATGATTTTATTATTAAGTTTATGATATAAGTTTTCTAATTTTGTGATGCTGGACTTTGTAACGATATGTATGTCAGTACTAGCCACCAAGAGTTCGATCAGTTGAATGTTTGTGCTGAAATTAACAACATTAACGTATTCTCTACAAGCAATGTAAACAATCCGACTTTCCACTGAAACATGTACTAGTTGTCGTCATGTTCGTAAGACTATACATCATGTAACTGCTTACTTACTTAACACTAAAATGTGAGAAAAATACAAAATCGCTTTTTTTGTTTGCGCGTTCGTTTTTGTCTTCTTAATCAAGCAATAAATGAACACTACCGATTGTTATATCTGGGGACCGTGCGCCGCTGGACATGGAATGGTAATAATCTGAAAACTGCATTGAAGGTTACATGTTTACCGCCATATGCATTCCATCGTTTGGGATGGATTAAAATTGTACTGTTTATTGGTGTAAATAGTTGCGCTCCACCCGAGGCTAGGCAGCGTGGGAAGTAATATGCATTTCCATTACTGCCCATGAACAGGCTCAGCCAAACCAAGCCTTCAAGATTTTCATATTTGTTGTGTTCGGTAGCTTTCAAAGCTCCCTTTTCATCTATTTTAGTTAAACATGGCATTTAAATTGATATTTAAGTTGCGCTAACAGAAGTTAAAAAGACAGATGTAATGATGACTACTGACATAATCCAGAATGTGTCATAAATCAACTAATAACACTTAGCCGAAATGGCTACTGAAACAAGACACAGACAAGAGCTAAATGTCCCTTTTAAATACTCATTTGAGAAGCCGTTGTAAGAATTCCTATAATTGTTCCATTAAAATGTGGCAGATATTATTTTCTCATATTTAAAACGATCCCAAATAAAGAGACAGTTAACCCAAACATAGACTTTTCATATTAAATAAAACCAATAAACTGATTTTTATCGAATTTCATAAGGTCATAACACAAATCTCGTTTATCTCACGAAAAGCTGACCGCCTTTATTTTATACGTCTAGAATGTCTTTTATAAAGCCCTTTAAATACTTACCTTTGTTCATCCATTTCGGTTTGTTGAACATCCATTTCGGATTTTTGTACTTACATTTCGGTTTATTTAACATCTATTTAGTTTTTTTTGTACTTCCATATCGATTTGTTAAACATCCTGCTTCCATATCGATTTGTTGAACATCCATTTCGGTTTCTTGTAAATCCATTTCGATTTAACATTTCCATTGCTTTATAGCAACATTCCGTTTACTATGGAAATTTCGCCAAATGACAGTTTGACATTTGGGTGGTCTAACCACATGACAAAGTTATCCGCAAAAGTTTCATTTTCCCCATTGCCGCAAATGCTTATACGTTCATACAACATGTCCATTTCGAGATATCAAACGTACCATGAACATTTACGATGTCATGGGAGGGGGGTATCTAAGTTCTGTTGTTTTTTAAATTTACGAGGGACGTTTCGCAACGTTAGAAACATTTTCATCTTGGTTCATAATAAAAAAAATCACCGAACAATACCAAACTGTAACTGAAACGTTAATTCAGAATGTGGGTTATTTTAAAAAATAGAGAAAGTGGGTACGAAATGTTTCACGATAAAGTAGCGTTTTTTCGTCATTTACATATCTCTAGAATTTTTTTCAATGAGACTGGTGAGTAAGGTTTTGATAAATAATTAGGTTCTGAAGTGTACAATGTGTTTTGTAAAAAAATCTTTTAATTCTAGAATAGTATTGTTCATTATTTAAGTCAATCAGATGCTTGAGATTTGAGACTGGTTTCCATTCTTATTTTTATAATCTTGGGTTCATAATTGTTTACAAAGCAGTATCTTCAGATTTCGTTGGAGGAAGGAAGAGCTAGAGACTGATTACTAGAATACTAGAATTCGTAAGGTAAAATGTTCAGGACAAAGACTTCACTTAGCCAGAAGATGGTGTTTATCAGCTGTAACAAATACTGGTTAACAAATCATCTTGGGTTAAACACATGTCGATTACGTAAAAATATTTTTTTTAAATTTAATTTATTTTGGTATGTTGTTTCAGCTATCCAGATTTAACACGCTAAAAGTTTGTTGACAAGTTTGGCCCTTTGTTCAGTGTAAGTTTAATATTCATTTCAATATTGTTTAAGATATCTAGGCATATTGACGCAAACTTTCAGGAACCCATATAATTCTGAGATGTCGGAGAGAGAAGACTTTTTATATTTCGTATTGAACAGATGAATAGTGAGATGTGACTTTTGTTAAATTGACATTTTCTAAAAGAAAATGTACTATGTACTTTTTAAATAAATAAGGATTGTTCTTGTTCTGGATCTTACCTGAGATAGCACCCTAAGCTGCATGTATGTCTTTACGGTGAGGGTTCGCGCCCAGCTAGAGGTACTATCATTTGAATTTCATAGTTAGCGCTATTTGTGTATTGTGGCGGCCGTAAAATGTCTCCATCTACATATAGTCAGTACAGTTATCAGGTTAATAATCCGTTACCGACGTCATGCAGTGATGGTAACGTATATCAGGGCTATCCGATAAACCTTTTTGGGGTTCTCCCGGCCAGCTCAGTTGGTTGCGTCGTCGGTATTGCTGGGATAGGGGTTGTCGCCGTAACCTAGCGGGTTCGCTCCCAGCTATAGGCACTATCATTTGTATATTATTGAACATGGGTGAAAGTTTTATTCTAAAAATATACTTCAGTGTATGTTATACAGTACACAATTCTCTGTGAAAAATAACATTAATTATTTATAACCTGCGACCAATATTTCAAGTGCAACGTACGGTTTTAGTCGTATAATTGTAAGCGCCTTAAACCTCGCGGCTATCTAAACGCCATGTGTTAATGACCTACACCAATAAGGCAATATTTCATTGTTTACTTGCAATCCAATGTCTATAATGCTTACCGATTTCTTTTTATCAGTAAATAAGAATAAAATATTTCGTTTGCGTTTTCTTCTTTTATCTTGTCGAGCAGTTTCAATTAATTTACATGTAGTTAACTCCAAGATATTTAACAAAAAAGGAACGGGTACGTGAAGCAGTTTGCGAAGCCGGATTAAATTTATCGCTGTCGTCTTCATAAAGCGGCTATCGTTGTTCTAGAGACTTCTGCTAGACCTTGACACAGCGAAATGCACTCGCAAAAAATAAATGACGTTATTGGTTTTAAGAACAACATAGAGGCAATTATCGTCATTATGCAACGTCATTAACATGGTTGTAAAATTCAAGTCATTCCATGTGGTGTAATAAAATAGATGCATGATATGCGATAAACTGCGTTAAATTTTCAACACAACGCTGAAAACAATGATTATATCATCTATATTATAAAGGATATTTGTTTTTACTAGCGAAAGATACAACTATAGTTCACCGAGTGAGCTCTGGAATTCGTATTTTTACGATTCGCAGGATCGACAAGAAAGTAATAACATTGTATTCACGCCCAACACTACAATTTATTGATCTGCGAACAACCCCTCTCAAAATTCTATTCTGTTTAGTTCCGCCCATTGTTTTCTCGTTTAGGGCAAACCCATTCTTTTATCTGGGGACCATACGCCGCTGAATATGGAATGGTATTAATCTGAAAATACCACATTGAAGGTTCCATGTTCACCGCCATATGCATACCATCGTTTGGGATGGATCAAAGTTTTACTGTTTATTGGTGTAAATATTGAGTTGCGCTCAACCCGGGGCTAGGCGGCGTGGGCAGTCATGAGCATTTCATTACTGCCCATGAACAGGTTCAATCAAACCGAGCATGCAATATTTTCATATTTTTCGTGGTCGAGCGTCTTCAAATTTCCCCTTTCATCTATTTGTTTAGGAAAATGCCTTTACTACAAATCTCACCAAAAACATGTATGCATACGTTGTTTTGACTTGTATAACGAAATGGCCTTCATACACCTTACTAAAATGCAATGAACATTTTCTGTTGGTGCATTCATCTGATATTGCCCCTACCGGGGAGCGAACCCGTACGGCGAAAGCGCCTAGCCATGAAGTTTTAGAATTCTACTAAATTATGGATCGGAACCAGCGTGTTGTAGTAAGTCGTTTTGTTAGTTGATGTAATCGACTATGTACGTGTTTGACAAATATAAATTATGTTTCTTAATGTTGATAAAATCTGTAAGAAAAGAAAATATTCTGATTCAATACTGATACTGAAGTTTAATTTGTATTCACTTGTTAGATAAAGGCGAAGTTAGGTTTATACTGCTGAGATAAAATCCCTTTCTTTATAAACAAACATTCAGATTTAATATCGTTTTACAAAGGTATATTTGCATATACTAGATAGAGTACAAACATAGATACAGGTAAAACACAATTTTCATTATAATACATGCTACAGACGGACATTATCAATTGTACAAGTGAAATACGTTTCTTGTAAAGGCCATACCTCACAAACAACAGTACATGTACATTTAGAAGAAAAATGAAATATGCATATTAAGAATGGCAGCATTCAGTAGACACAGCTTTCCTTCACAGCCAAAAAAGAAAAAGGAAAGCATGGTTATATAATAATCAATTCCAAAATAGACGCCACACGCGAAAATGAGAACTCAAGGGGTTACCGCCTTGCAACGGTCATTGTGTGAATTTTTTAGACAAACATACATTGTAAAATAATTTCAGCTAAAAGAACACTAGTTGATATTAGCATACATACAGGAAAATATAAAATTTAATACTGACGTAAATATTGGATGGAGAATCGCTCCTGATATTTTTTACACCCAAACCCTGCCTCAAACATACTATCTGGCTATCTTAAAATACTATTACTCCGAGATATATTTAGAGAGTCAAAGTAGTCAAAGCCACCCAACTTATATAGGCCAACTGTAAGTTATTTTTCCATCTTAAGAATAAATTGTTTTAACACGGAGCCATCTAGCCATCTGAAAACATTTGCAGTTACCACGAGACGTTTGGCTACGATAATTCAATCTTGTTGTATCATTTTGTTAATTTTTTTTGTAGAACACAATGCATCAAACAGATTGAAATTAGGTATTTAATTTACTTACATCTGGTTCTTTGAATGTGATTTCTCTAGAGCGCCGTTGCATGGGATATCGTTTTATAATCTTACCCGGAAAAGACTCATACCGTGAAGTTGTTCAGACCGAGCCAGTGAGATTGGAAATGCTGTAATGAATATTAGGCTAGAAGCAATGTATTTTGCTTAATGCTGAATAAATGTTGTTGTTGTTGTTGTTGAATGTTAGAAAAAGAACAAAAGAACATCTTGGTTGCAAGTTTAAATCCTACTGCTACACAAAGCCATGACCGGTTGTGACTATACGACCGATATGTAACGGTGACTGTATGATAAGAGTAAATTGGTTACTTTATTGTACGGTTGTATGGACGCAATTTTGTGATTTTATGACCTGCCTGAGACTTTATGACCGAGTTTTGTTGCTGTTAACTGTGCAGTGGTCTATTAACATGTTTGTGTATTACTGGGTAAATTGGCCTTCCATATCTTTGTTCTCCAGTTCACTAGATATTTTCATTAAATGGCCTAAAATCTGTGATTCCAATTACCGTTTCTATTTGCATTAAGGTCAAATAAATGGTAATAATCTGCAATAAATTTTAATCGAATCAACAGATATTTTAAATAAACTGCTTCTCATCAGCACTACACTAAACTCAAATTATTATCTGCAATTGGGACAGACTGCAGACTGTTTGGTTTGAATAAGACAGTGAATACTGATAGCATGTTTAAATCGATATCTTTTATTATTAAAGATAACAGAAAACTATTTAACAATATTAAATTTAAATTTAATTCGATGAATAAACTTGTTAGTATTAAAAGCTGTCTTGTCAGTATAATTCTATAGAAATGACTTAAGAACTTTGAATACGACCTAACTTGACAAATATTTCAGGCTCGGCTTCGTTTCACCTGTTCATGGGCAGCAATTGAAATGCATAATACTGTCCCCGAACAAGAACATAACACATCGTTTTAAGGTTTTGTGCCTTTTGTCATGTCATTGCTTTGCCATAGACCAAAAAGAAAAATATAAAAATCTCTCAAACGGCACAATGCACTTCCATCAAACTTTGCACAAACCAATGTCAGTTATTAATATATGTTTAATTTACATATGCTAAGAAAAGTTAGAACAGTAAAGGAAAATAGTTAGACAAAAAAAACCTCTAAAATTCTATTTGCAATTTATCACAAAAACGAAGCAACACTAAACATCAATTTCAATGTCTTCATAAGTAAAAAGTTACTGACAACGATACCTAAGGTCCTTTGGTCTAACAAATGTATACAATGTGAGTTATTTGTAAAAGTGTGTTTGACCTTCAATTTGCTGGTCGCGAAAATGAATGACATAAAATAAATATGTTCATTTCTCTCTTCACAGTTGCAAGTTCTTTTCAAGGACCTTAGATATTGTTGTCAGCATCATTTCACGCATGTTGACATTTGAATTGTTGTTTTGTATTGCTTTCTTTTTGTGATAAATTGCAAATAGAATTTTAGAGATTTGTAAGGTCTAACTATTTTTCTGTACTGTTCTTACTTTTATTAACGTATGAAAAATAATCATACACTTATAGCATTTATTTGTGCAAAGTTTGATGGAAGTGCATTGTGCCGTTTGAGGGATTTTTTAAATTATATATTTATTTTTTTGTCTATGGCAAAGCAATGGCGAAGGGCGCAATACCTTAAAAGTTTAAAAGTAATTTTTTTTATCGTCGTGTATTTTAATTGATACAATGTAAAATGACAATGCGCCATACTCGGGAGTGAATTCGTACGGCGACAGCGCCTAGCCATGCAATGCTAATTACGATACCTATTGAGCTAACAGGGACAACCACAAAAAGTTAATTGCATAACCCTCTAAACGTGATCATCACTGCAGGGCAACGGAAACAGATTATTTACAGAAAACAGTACTGATTATATGTACGAGGAGACATCTTACGGACGCCAGGCTGTACAAATAGCGCTACTGTGAATTTCGAAAGAAGATTTAAAATGAATTTCAACAGAAAACAGCACATGTTAAAATCCCGTATGAAATATATAACAAACATACACAAGAAAGGATTTGTATTAAATTGTAACAGCAAAATAGCCAGTTTAAAACACACACTTTAATAATACGTTTCGGCAATTGGCCTTCTTCAGTTGTTAATTTTACAACACTTCACTTCTATATTTTTTCTTTCACATTGTACACAAAGGAAGTAATCAATTAAGGCATTAATCAGCAATATTAAAAGAAATTTAGTAACCATGAAGAACGACATGTTACATAAGTAATAAATAATAAACGTAAAGCAACGAACTTAAGTTCCCTTTCCATCTATTTTACTTATTTCATGGGGTCACATGCAATAAACAAATAAGCTTTTGAAACAACATGAAAATGTTGTACAGTCCATTCAGGAAATGGGTGAGCGATTAGTCACATTATGCTAGAGAAATAAATCATTTTTGTTGAGAAATATTTCTGAAAATTGACAGTGAAGAAAAGGCAATATTGACCTACTCCATTTTCTTAGAATACTTAGAAAAGAAAATTTTAGAAGAAGTCTGTATTCCGGAAATCGACTTGTCATTGGGAACATCACAGGGATATATCCACTTCCTCTAAGTTGTATGTTATTTCACATCAACGCTACGGTTACATAAGTTTCTTAATATTAAAAATTGAATTGAGATATTCCGTCATATTTCTATGTCATAAGAATAAGGAAAAAAGGCTGGGATAGTATTTTGCTTTTTTATGACTGCTCATAAATACGCTCAGTCAAACCGAGCCTGCAGTGTTTTTAATATGTCATGGTCTATGCCTTTTAAGAGTTTTGTTGGTGTTTCAGGCGTTAATATTCAAGTCAGAAACACGGATGGACCTATAATCTGTTTAGATTGTCCTACAGATAATTGAAACTTAAAATTTAGCCAATACGGCCTTCGTGTGCTAACCGTAGCTTATGTTGTTTGAAATCAAGAACCAGGTTTAAAACCTCAGTAGCAAAATGTTTGCCACAAACCGTCTAATATGGTAACCCCTCGGGTTCCCATTTTTCTTTTGTGGTGTCTGTTTAAAATTGATAATTTAAAACCATACTTCCCTTTTCACTCTGGCATTTTGCTGTGTGAGGAGACTGTGTATTCTGGATCTGGCTATTCCATTTTGTCAATTCCTTGTCATCTGCGTTATCAAACCAGAAAACAAACAAACTTTTGGTGGGAGGGTTAATCATTAACTTTCACACTCTGTTATATGTTTAAGGAAACTAGTCATAATTGCACTGACCTACCATGTTACTTCTATCCTTCAATATGAGTTGTGCAAATTGTTCTCTGGAATTTTTTCTAGATGGGACGAATTAATATGTACTGTTTAATATACATGTTACTCTATATATGTTTATTGTTGTATATAACTGAAACGTCAATTCGACTGGAAACACATAAATAGTGCAATGTTTTATCAATGTTATCAATAATTTCCAGGTTTGTTACTTGTCGGCAAATAATTGATTTAAAAGATATATAATATAAAGTAACATTTTCCTTTCAGAAAAAGTACAAAATTGAGTTGTATAGATAATTGTCTGAGAAAAAGTAACTCTGCACTACCGACAGGAACACATTATTATTGTGCGTTGCTATAGATATTGAACGTAATCGGGTTCACTTGGGTAATACCGTACCGTTGTTCATATTAAGGTACTGCGCACCTCGCGATTGCTTTGCCATAGACAAAAAAGAAAACTATAAAAATCTCTATAACGGCACAATCCTCTTCCATCACGCTTTGCACAAATAAATGCTATAAGTGTATGATTATTTTGCAAATATTAAGAAAAGTTAGAACAGTAGAGAAAAATAGTTAGACCTAAAAAGCCCTTAAGTTCTATCTGCAATTTATCACAAAAAGGAAGCAACACAAAACATCAATTCAAATGTCAACATGCGTTAAATGATACTGGCAACAATATCTAAGGTCCTTGAAAAGAACTTTCAATTGTGAAGAGAGAAATCAACATTTTTATTTTAATGTCATCCATTTTCGCGACCAGGAAATTGAATGTCAAACACACTTTTATAAATAACTCACTTTGTAAACATTTGTTAGACCAAAGGACCTTAGGTATCGTTGTCAGTAACTCATTACTCATCAAGGCATTTAAATTGATGTTTAGTGTTGCTTCGTTTTGTGATAAATTGAAAATAGAAGTTTAGGGTTTTTTTTGTCTAACTATTTTTCTTTACTGTTCTAACTTTTCTTAGCGTATATAAATTAAACATAATATTATATTAATAACATTGGTTTGTGCAAAGCTTGGTGGAACTGCATTATGCCATTCGAGAGATTTTTTTTATATTTTTCTTTTTGTCTATGGCAAATCAATGGCGAAAGGCGCAGTACCTTAAATAGAACATGGTAACCTTTTATATTGACCGTTGCAAACTTCAAAAGTCATGTACTTATATACTTATAAAATTACAGAAAACAAGAAACAAAAACGGGCGGTTAAAGCAGATGATTAAAATAAACCATATTTCTGATGAACCGTTTGAAAAACAGCATGTTGCTGTTTTTACTTTTTCTTGTTTTTACATACTCCTTATTTGCAAATTGTACGTATCATAAGCCGGAAAATTCATAAAATGACATCACAACTCTCTTCATCATCTTCGTGAAATGTTATAATCTTTATGTTTTTATAACGTGCTGTTAAGGTGAATGCAAAGAACGAATTAATTGTATAGGCAATGTTATTTTAATTTTAAAACAATATTTTTTAGTTTAAAAAGCACATATCGTTTCGGTGTTATGTATTTTTATGTAGCAACGACAAATTATCTGTTTATAGAACAGGAGCAACACTTGCGAGGTGAATGGACAGTAGATGATTATAGCAAAAAAAAATACAAATATGTTTGGGGTGTAAATTTGAGATTACCGTGGTTGATAAAAGAGATGAAAATGACAGTTTGAAGCAAAGAAGTGGTTGCTGATGTTTATATGAGTTACCGTATTTGGCATTTCAAGAAAGTATAGACAATGTAAATTTCAATAGCTTGAAAATATTCCCAACGATGGGACCCAGTTTAATCAATTTGTGTCCGTTCTTTCCGGCTTTTAAGTGTATCGGCCTACTTTTAAACATCCTGATTTAAAGAATTTAAATGGAAACCAGCGTCAGAGGTATATTTTGATGTGATTTGTTATTTCCCGACTAACGATAATTATTTATTTCGCGGAACATATCCTTAAGAAACCGTCGAACGTTTTGTTTTGATGATTGCAATATTGATAAAAATCTGAGTTCAAACAACCTATGCACCTAAAATAGCAATACACTGTCGCTCGTATTAGCTAGGTTTTTTGTCGCAATTATATGAAGGACCATGTTCACCAATCGTAAAGCTTACTCCCTTGTATGTACTACATATTAACATAATATTATGAAACACCAGTAACAAAATTACCGGACTTGTAACAGAAAATATTATAAATATTTTCCATGAAATTTAAAATTAAAGATCTCAGATATCCTATAGAATATATATATATATATATATGTGTATATAGAGTCTTGTCTTTTGTGCAACATAGTTCTACTGTACAGTATTTTATGACACACCTGATGGTATGATGTATGACAATACTATTTTCGATGCCGCAAAATAGAATTTAATACTTTGCTTTTTATATCGATTAAACATAAGATACTTGTAAAAGGCAGCTGCGGTATATATTACAAGTGCACGAAGGTATTTCTCAACCGAGTTTTATAGAAATTTGATTTATGAAATAAAATATAAAAGGCAATATAAATTTCTCCACGGTATTTGTAAAAAAATACCCGTAAATTGAAAAAAGGCTATCAACATTATATTCTATATAACAATGAATGCTTGTTGAGTTGATTTTTATGCGAACCTCTTTGTTTGCACGACTTTTGCTTGAGTTTATGAAATGATATTGCCTCTACCTGGGAGCGAACCCGCAACGTCTCGGCGACAATGCCTAGCCCTGCAATTCCGACGACGCAACTGAGCTAACCGGGACGGCCCAAAAATGTTGATCGGATAGCCCTGATATAGGTCATCATTACTGCACGACATCGGCAACGGGTCATTTTACTGATAATAGTAATGAAGGTTAATAAGGAAATCTGGTAAAATAGATGAAAAGGGAACTATGAAAGCCATCGAACACTATAAATATGAAAATATTGCAGGCTCGGTTTGATTGAGCCTGTTCATGGACAGTAATGAACGTAGAAATTGTGTTCTTGCTGATTTGACTACATAGGCTCTGATCACATATTTTTGTATATTTTTTTGTATTGCCACTGACCGTTCCAAGCTGGTAACCCCCTAGCTTTCTTTTTTGTTAATTGTTTGTGATGATCACTTAAAAACCTAATTTCTCTTTTTCTCTCTACATTTTGGCAGCGTTGGAAGGCGTTGTTTTTCTGGGTGTGGCAATTCCTGATGCATGTTTCACTCTTTGGTAGAAAATAAGTACCGTAATTGTTTGAATATAAGCCGCACTTTTTCCCCAGAATTTGGAGGTAAAAAGTTGGGGGTGCGGCTAATACACAGGTTTGGCTGCTTATACACTTTGTTAAGCCATTTTCATCTGTTCTATCATGTTTGGGAGCGGTACGGCTTATACATGAGTGCGGCTTATATTCGAACAATGACGGTAGTAGATTTACTCAGATTTTCAATGTCAGTGATACCTTAACATGTCACAAATCAATTGATCCATGGCCCCTATATTTGCCAATGAATGATCTTGAATCTTGGTTCGACATATTTATTCTTTTCAATTGCTGTTTTTCATTGAAAGAAGTTTTATATCCTGTTAAACCTTTGTGTTAACAATGATAAATGTGGAAAGGGTGAAATATGCATATCAGGAATTGTCACATCCAGTAACACAGCCTCCCCACACATCCAAAAGGTAGACAAGAAAAAAGGGTATATGTCAAGTGATCAATTTTAAAATAGACACCACAAACAATTTTTGCGAAAATGACAACCCTAAGGTGTTACCGCCTTGGAACGGTCAATGGCAAAACAGTTTGCCACTGGGAGTTCAAACCAGGTCCTAGGGTGACACTTACCTTCATGAAACCCAGCATGTTATCTGGATTCATATCGCATCTTAACCCTCTTAACAGCTGGCGCGTGATTACTGAAAGTGGCAAAAAATAGTAACATACACAAATACCGTACCTTTCCACTCAGATCTTAAAAAACTACAGTTAACTCTTTATTCTCTTGTATAGAAAGAGAATGCTTATTCTTGTGTATGTTATGGCATGTTGAAGATGTCATTCGGAATGTTTGTTCTTATTTGAAAAAAAAACCGTTCCTATATTTAAAAATATCAGCGCAATCTTTTCGAATCTAAGGTTGTTCACGCTAACTTTAAATCTGAATAAAACGTAGTATACACATAAAGTAGGTTTTGAATTTTTGAGTGAAGCAGCTTTCCGTAACATCTTACTATTTCCTTAAGGAAAATGATATTGTCTTTCTTTACCCTTGGCTGTCTACCCTTTTACAGTTGATCATTAAGCTTACCTCTTTGGTTGCACGACGGTGGCAGGGGTTTAAGAGTTTATGAAGGTTTATGGGGAAATCATTTCTTAAAAGAGCCTAGATGCTCGATTTGTTTCTTTTATCCCTGTCATCGTGTTCTTGCTGATTTTACTCCAGGAGCTCTGGTCTCGGTAAGATCATTGAGTATCCGCCCTTTGGCTTTGCAATGCTATTAGCTTCTTATGTTTTATATGTGTGTGCTTTTGCATGCAAAATTGTTGATCCGATGGGTGAGTTGGAGTTGTTTCACCAAGACAACTTATACATGTTTTGTGATATGAGAACCTGTTGGGTCAAGTGTGAGGTTGGTGCACCCTAGAACCTGGTTTAATCCCCCAGTTGCAATTTGATTTGCCACTGACCGTTCTAAGGCGGTAGCCCCTCGTTTATTTATTTTTGTTAATTGTTAATGGTGTCTTTTTTGAAACTGATCATTCTATTAACCATGCTCTCTCTCTCCCTCTTCTTCTTGACTGTGTGGGGAGGCTGTTTTTTTTCTGAATGTGGCGATTCCTGTTATGCATATTTCACCTTTTTCTGAAGTCAAGCAATTTTGACGAACGAATGTATTACACACTTCAAAACAGAAAACGGAAATTTTACCTTTTTTTTACAAAAATTGTCATAATTCCGTAATTTGTACATTTAGATAAATTGTTTGAAGCGTTTAATACACTATGGAGTCAAAATATCAAAATAACACATTTGTATCTAGCAGAAGAATCTAATTTTATTCAGTACATTGTCAAGTTAAACCCAAGATTTAAAAGTGAATTATTATCGAATGTTGAACAAAATGCAGTGAGCGTTAAGCTAACGATAGCCCTGTGTTTCAAGGAAATCGTATTCCAGAAAATCTCTTGGAAAATTATAGTCAGCTATCATTTAAATAAATTCTATTAATACGTCCCTTAGGAGGCCTTTATGATTTTACTCCGGCACTAATGTCTCAGTTGTCAGAAATTTCATTTAAGAAAGTTTCAAGAAACCGCTTGGAAGAATAATTTACAACTGGGATGTTTACCTCGGCGTTCAAAAGTATTTGCCACTCTCTCAAAAACAGGCGCGATGCCTTTACGTATTCTTTTTGATACAATTTTTTAATTAATTAACAATAATTACAATTTTATCAATTCATTTTGTCCAACTGAACATAAAATCTGATTTTCAAATATGTTTTGCTATGCCTATGTTTGGTAAATATATCAATAAAAACCCAGGACTAACACACGCTAGCTTTCAAGAGGGACGAGATGCTTTATAATTCATGTTAAGCCTCTAATTGCTGTGCGGGGTGTCGGGAAGAGCAAGATAGGACCTGTCGAGAGGAATAACATAGGATATGACTCCATATTGTGCATTCTGTCGAGATGGACAAGATTGTTTATGAATCAATATGGATTTAGCTTTCGAGAGGGACAAAACAAGACATGAATTTGTGTTTCGAAAGGGACAAGATTAGACATGACAAAATAGTCTTAGCTGGGACAAGAAGGGACAATATGGGACAAGAAGGGACAATATGTGACAAGATGGGACATTACTTCGTAGTGCTAACTGTCGAGATTCACAAGATAGGAATAAAAGCCTAAAGTGTTAGTTACCGCTGGGGCCAGATGCGACATGACTATATAGTGCTTGCTTTCGGTAGAGGCATTAAATGTAATTATCGTTCTCTTATTTAGTTCTATGAGATTTTTAAGACTATAAAAAACTTCAACTTTGTCTTTTAAATCATGCACCTCCTTAAGAAAAGGTTTATCTAAATATTTAATTGAAAACTTATAATAAAACATTTTGGTGTGTATACAAAGACCAAATGGAAGCTTAAAATTGTTTTTTTCTGCAATGTGTTTTTTTCTGCATCAGATAATACCATAAGATGCAAATATAACATTACCTTTATAATACTCATTTACTTAATATGTCATCATTGTTACATGTACATCTGCGTATATTTCCTGTTAAACATCGATTTGAGGTATTAATTATTTGTTATTGTGACTTTTAAAGTAAAACATGCATATCAGGAATAGCATTATTTAAAGCCTTCCCACACAACCAAAACAAAAAAAAAACAAAAACAAAAAAAAAGAAAAAAAAAAAGAACAAAGCAGAGAAGAAAAGGGATCATGGGATTATAAAATTATTGATTTCAAATACCACAACAAACACCGCAAATAATTTACGAAACAAGAACCTAGGTATACCGCCTTGTGTTCAGTGGAAAAGTAATTAGCACCTGAGGGTTTAAACCAGTTCCTGCAGTGCACAAACCTCGCACTTGCCCCATCAGGTTCTCAAATAAGCAAACAAGTTCAAGTTGTCTTGGTGAATTAACTCCATCCCACCCATCATGTTGACCGCCATGCAAACCAAGATATAAAGCAAACGAACATCAAACCCCAAAAATTTTACTACATTAATTTTAAGGTTTTACAATGCTTTGTAAGTGAACTCAATAGCTTTTTCGCTCCTTTTTTTAAGACCTTTAGTGTACTGATCGAATTGAGACGATATTTTGTCTGACGTTTAATCTTTTGATGGAAGATTATTACGACCTTTTTGTTAATGTTTTAAGTTTTGCTGTATCATGACCCTTTTTTCTTTTCTACTTGTTGGCAGTGTGGGGAGGCGGGTTCTTCTGGATTTGTCTTTCCTGATATGAATTGTTCACTTTCGCACAAAAGGAAAATGACTTGAATTATTTCAGTCACTAAAAGTTTTGTTTACGTCTTTCCAACAATTGTTATTTCAAAATGAAACTGTTGCATTTACCGCTTAATTAATTAGGCGACTGCACTCTATGTTAATTTCTCTTTATATGACTTACCAAAGATGTTAAGGAAAAGTTTAATGGACATTTTAATTTTCTCCTAGCTGAGATAAACATCAAAATGCAATGCTTAATGCGAAGAAATAATTGATCGTGACGAACATAAACAAACTTAATTGCGATGCGTCTACATTTGCAAAGATTGTGACGGTATATTCACTTTAGTAATCTAAATAAAAAATCGCTGTCATTCCTTTTGTTAATTTTTATAAACTTGCAGGTGTATCAACTGTATCAATTACAGTGAAATGTTCTAGTATCATATTATTTCGCGTGGGTTTAACTATCGCGTCTTTCACTTCAGGGAAAATTCCGAAATTAAATATCCAGCAAAATAAAAAAAATTCAAAAGCTGTAGCTCTAATTGAAATACAAAATAATGTGCAGAGTATTGCGTTGATGGAATTTTGTCTGCACCAATCTATAGAGAATGCCAATGAATTGAACGTAAAAGTAATCTTTGATTTCTGCAATGATAGAAGATACATACGTCAAATAAAATGGCAACTAGTTTGTTCTCGACAGAACTTTGCTGGTCAAGTGCGAGGTTGTTGCACCCGAGCACCCGATTTAACCCCAGCCCCTGTCATTTCTTGCTGGTCACTGTTCCAAGGCATTTTCGTTTCTTTTATTGTTCGTGACCTCATGGTTTTCAACTAGGTCATACTTTTATTCTTTGTCTCTTTTTTTGACGTCAATATTGGCTATATAAAAAAGGCTGAGTTTTCTGTGGTAAGCTTTATCTAATATTTTTAAATTAAGATAAAATGTTACCAATTTAGTTTCTCTCCAAAACCTGTGAAAATGTAGAATATTATATATGTGATAAAATTATAGGTTAAAAAGTCATTAATAGAAAGCGAGGGAGTAAAATCTTAAATGGAAGCTGTATTCTGCATAATGTGCATGAAAGAGCATCAATAAGAAATTATCTCTTTAAAAACTATGAAAACACATGGGGAACTTTTTATGTCTTGGCTGGTTTTAAGATAGTAATCTAATTCAATCATTTATGATTTTCCAGCAGAATCAGGTTAAAAAAGGTGAAATATGCAAATCAGGAACTGCCACATTCAGAACAACAGCCTCCTCACACAGTCAAGAAGAGAGAGAAAGCATGGTTAATAAAATGATCAGTTTTTAAAGAAACACCACAAACAATTAACAAAAATGAGAACCCGAGGGGTTACCGCCTTGGAACGGTCAGTGGCAAATCAAATTGCCAGGGGGTTTAAATCAGGTTCTAGGGTGCACCAACCACACACTTGCCCCAACATGTTCTCATATAAACTCACAAGTACAAGTTGTCTTGGAAAAATAACTCCATCCTTACTCCAATTTAATTTTTAACATGACATGGCATCTGAGTTTGGAAACCGACTGGTCTTCAATTTCAGTTTTATAATCTAAGGGCCTGGTTCTATGGTTGAAAAACTTAAATTGGAGAACAATCTCAAATCTCAGCAATCTGATCGGATAAAATTAAGTTAAGTCTAAGACCGGACGATTGGGATGCTTGCGATCTGAGACTTTTTTTTCTCAGTTTATTACCTTGGAATCATATCTTTACACGGTGTTTCCTGTGTAGTGTTTATTCACCTGCATTATTCTAACGATGCTTAATACTACTTTCACAGGTTTTTGCTACAAAGTGTATATCCACACATTTTCAGATCATTGAATACCCTAACCCTGTTATGAAAAAGTTTAAATTTAAAACAAACTGTTTTAAGTTTTAACTGACATGTCAATTTAACCACCCTCTCTTTGCAATTTAATAAGGGAAACAAGTTGTGTTCTTAATTTGTCATCATTACCAAAATTCATTTCAAATGAGCCTATACCAAAATGTTTTCTTTTAAAAATTCTGACGGCAGTCAAGGAAAGCATTATCTAGCATGATATAAAAATAGTAATGCCTGGTAATACAGCTCTGGTTTCCCATTTTAATAGTAGATTACCTAACAGTATTACAGTATACATCATAAGAGAATGAGAGGGTTGTTTGTCTAGGTACTATTTTTTTCATATTCTGATATGAGATAATGATAGCAGATCATTACTTTGTTATCATTGAGATATATATAGATATATATAACCTATAGATACACAATAGTCTCTACAATTTTGCACAAAATGTCATATGCAACCTATAGATACACAATAGTCTCTACAATATTGCACAAAATGTCATATGCAACTTATAGATACACAATAGTCTCTACGATATTGCACAAAATGTCATATGCAACCTATAGATACACAATAGTTTCTACAATATCGCACAAAATGTCATATGCAACATATAGATACACAATTGTCTCTACAATATTGCACAAAATGTCATATGCAACCTACAGATACACAATAGTCTCTACAATATTGCACAAAATGTCATATGCAACCTGTAGATACACAATTGTCTCTACAATATTGCACAAAATGTCATATGCAACCTATAGATACACAATAGTCTCTATAATATTGCACAAAATGTCATATGCAACCTGTAGATACACAATAGTCTCTACAATATTGCACAAAATGTCATATGCAACCTATAGATACACAATAGTCTCTACAATATTGCACAAAATGTCATATGCAACCTATAGATACACAATAGTCTCTACAATATTGCACAAAATGTCATATGCAACCTATAGATACACAATAGTCTCTACAATATTGCACAAAATGTCATATGCAACCTATAGATACACAATAGTCTCTACAATATTGCACAAAATGTCATATGCAACCTACAGATACACAATTGTCTCTACAATATTGCACAAAATGTCATATGCAACCTACAGATACACAACTGTCTCTACAATATTGCACAAAATGTCATATGCAACCTATAGATACACAACTGTCTCTACAATATTGCACAAAATGTCATATGCAAACTATAGATACACAACTGTCTCTACAATATTTCACAAAATGTCATATGCAACCTATAGATACACAATAGTCTCTACAATATTGCACAAAATGTCATAAGCAACCTATAGATACACAATTGTCTCTACAATATTGCACAAAATGTCATATGCAACCTACAGATACACAATAGTTTCTACAATATTGCACAAAATGTCATATGCAACCTACAGATACAAAATAGTCTCTACAATATTGCACAAAATGTCATATGCAACCTATAGATACACAATACCTGAAAAGGTAGCGTAATTGGAACTACATGGCTAGGTGCTGTCGCCATACGGGTTCGCTCCCCAGTAGGGGCTTTATAATTTAACAGTAAGGTTTCCATATTAGTTAAATGTTCAATCTCGTAAGATACTTTGATTCATGACAATATGCAGATGGCAAATGCTTTATGTTAGCATATGTTTGGACTAAGTTGTTATTTAATATAAATTTGAGATAAATTAGATGCTAAAACAAATTTATATGATAATGGTATGATAAAATTAGAACTTTTCGTTAGGAAAATACATATTTGTACGTAAGCGATAAGTAACTGTGATAGGCAACGTGCTCAAAACATGTCGCGGGGTAATTAAAAACAAACATTATGCGGCGCATTTAAAACATCAGATAGGCAAACTTCCTGAAAGCATCTGTAAATTATCACCATAATTCATCTATATTAGCTAAAAATAAAGTTTATCCGTAATTGTCCTTTGGCTAAATAATCACAGAAGGAAGCCCATGGGAATGCGTGATAATGTAAATAAAGTCTGGTCCATCGATGTTAAGGATTGAAAAGTACTATTATCTAACCCACTGGATTCTTTGTGTGTTTCACTGTACTATCATACAATTTTGCAATCATTGTTTTATTTTTGCATATTTCGCGCTGATGAGTGTGCGAATTTAAAATCTAGCGAAATCAAATCTTTGAATATCTTATCTTATGGGATTAATAATAATGCGCGAATTGATGCCCTTGCAAAAATGTAATTAATGTCTTATGCGAAATGTTATCCCCTCGAAATTTAATTACTAGTATACCACTTAAGTTTTTTGCCAGTTTATAATTATTTACATAAAAATGAGTTGACTAAAGTTAAAACTGGGGACTTTGCAAGTCAACTAATAATATGAACATGGAACCTTTATTGCGTTAATTTCAAATAATTTCCATTTCATTGTCAGCAAAAACTGAACAGATTAGAATTTTTACAGAGGATATGAGAATATAAATTGCGTTTATCTTTTAAAAAAATTGATGTATGCATATCAAAAATAACCACACCCTAAATACACAGCTTTCCCGCGCAGCCAAATTGTAGAGAGGAAAAGAGATGAAGTATGCATATAAAAAATTATCACCCCTGAATACACAGTCTTTCCGCGCAGCCAAATTGTAGAGAGGAAAAGAGATGTCATATTTAAATAAGACACCACAAACAAAGAGAGCGCTGATGAGGTTACCGCCATGGAACGCCAGTGGAAAAACATTTGGCACTTGTGGTTCAAACCAGGCGAAAATATTATATTGTAGGTACACCCTTAACGAACACAAGACGTGAATTACCTTAACGCAATAGATAACTGCACTATTTGATTGTAGGGGAGAGTCTTTTGCGCCCAATCACGCAGAAACATATTGCAAGCCTGGTTTTACTGATCCTGCTCAAGGGTTGTAATGGAATGCATACTATTGCCTATGACGTATAGCCCAGGATTGAGAGCAACATGGTATTTACACAAAAAAACAGTGGTAATTTTGATAAAACGATGGTGGTCATTTTGGCATTTCAGAATTAAGAAACAACAAAAATATATTCTTAAATTATTTCATGTCTAAAAATTATCAAACTATTATTTCAAGGGACATTTATTTTTCGATTTTGCTTAAGGCCATGAGAGGCATTATCTTATTCTCTTTTAAACTCATTCTCTATTCCTCTCTTGTTTTCGGCTGCGTTGGCAGGTTGATTTTTCTGGTAATTCCAGATATGTTAATCTTACTTTTTGCTAATCAGTCCCCTTACCAGCTGAGGTGTTTTGGATGCTGTATTTTACCACCTACTTTTTGTTGTTACTTTCAAAACTAGGCCAATATAACATTTAAACAGTTTTTTCCAATCAATTTATATCAAACATTAGTAGAGAATTTAAGAAAAGGCAAAGCTTCCGAACCACTTAGTAATTGGTTAAATTGCGACAACAAATCCTTTTCAATGCGCGTTGAAACGCTTAACCTTTCATGCAATTCCACTTAGCAGTGACAAAAACAGAACAAATTTTCTCTTCCGAACAGTTTCTTTTTGCGGGGACATTAAACAGTTTTATCGGAAAAAGAATAAAAGGCAGCTGAAACCGAAATTATGTTTTTTAAGAAGTATAAATTTGAAGATACTTGAAGATATAAATACTTAAGTGAGATAAGATAAAAAAACCTTGATACTTTGCAAAATTTGAGTTGTATATAAAACATGCATTGTAAAACATCTGAATTCTCTGTCTTGAAATTTAAATAATACCTAAAGCATGTTTTAAATTACAATTTAAGCCTCACTGACTATGATATGGAGATTTTTTGTTACAAATAGTTTAAAGGGAACTTTCAGATCTCTAAAAAAAACGCGACAAATATGAAAATATTGCAGGCTCGTTTTGATTGAGCCTGTTCAAAGGCATTAATGGAAATGCATATTACTGCCCACGCCGCCTAGCCCCGGTTGAGCGCAACTCAAAATTACACCAATAAATAGTGCAATTTCGATCCATCCCAAACGATGGTAGGCATATGGCGGTGAACATGGAACCTTCAAAATGCGATATTTTCAGATTAATACCATTCCAAGTATGTATTTAATGTTTTAAAAAAATTGGAGTTAACGAGTTAACAGGAGAGAAAGGAAACATTTACGTACCCAAAATAATTGGAAATAATGATTCATAAGATGTACGTAAATACTAAAAATATTTTAAAACATGTCTTGAGCTAACATTTTGGTAAAAGAGCGGAAACTTACTAAAATTTATTAAATTCAAAATGAAAATAAGAGAGAACTCTGTGCAATGCAAACGCCAAACGTACTTTTTATACAACTTATAAAACAAGACAATCACTTGAAGTGCACTGACATCAGCATTTAAAGTGCACACACTATGTTTGCAGACTGTTCGTAACATCAAGAAGGTCAGTCACATTCGAAATATAAATTATTTTATATGCCTGAAGACATTGCAATAACAATTATGCCTTGTTAAAGGTGGCTTTTAACAAGATGTTTATTCGCCAGAGTGACCAGACCGCACGTAGAACTCGTACTGTCTTGCATGCGGCGGTTGTCACGTTGGCCGATAGTCACTCAGTGGCAGAGGTTACTGGGGGGGGGGGGGATCTTGAAAACGAACCTAGATTTTTTTCTTTTATTCCTGTCATCGTGTTCTTGCTGATTTGACTAAAGATACTCTGGTCTCGGTAAGATCATTGAGTACGCGCCCCTTTGCTTTGCTATAAGCTTCTTATGTTTTATATGTTTTTGTGTTTTTGCATGGAATATTGATGAGATGATGGATGGGTTTGAGTTATTTCACCAAGGCAACTTGTACGTGTTTGTTCATATGATTACCATAGAATCTAGTTTAAACACCTAGTGGCAATGTATTGTTTTGCCAACCCCAAGGGTTCTCGTTTTCATCACTTGTTTGAAGCTCTCTTTTCCTCTCTACCTTTTCACTGCATGGGGAGACTGTGGTTTCTGATGCAGATCCAAATACATTTAATAAACATTTTTTTAATAAACGTGGTTTCGTTTAAGTAACACTTACAAATAAATGTGTATGTTAAGTATAAGTATTGGACGTTGGAACGGTCAGCGGCAAGATAGATTTTTTGAGAAAAACGTGAAATATGCATAACAGGAATTGCAGCACCAAGAAATCACAGCCTCCCCATGCATCCATAATGTAGAGATAAAAAACATAAACCTTTGGGGTTACCGCCTTGGAACACTCATTGGCTGATTGCCACACAAGGGCTTATGAGTAGACGTCCGGCGAGCATCATGTAGATAATTTTGAAAGCTCAAGACTGCTGTCTAATGTTGCTATAAAGCCTTGCATATTTAAGATTCGTAGTAACATGCAAAACAATTGTGTACACGGCCGGCCACGTGAACACTAAATTGACCTGTGTCAAGTTTTAACGGGTTTTATAAACAATCGCCACGTGGTTGCCACTTGTTATAAAAGAAGTTGACATCAACTATATGCTTGGTCTGCACGTTCGGTAGCATTCGATGTTTTCACGTTCTCATTCATCGATACTCAGTTTTATTTAAAATTGTTTTCGAATAGATAACTGGGTAGTGAGGTGTGTATTTGCACAAAAATGATGAGTTCTTATGATAGAGATCTCTGTTAGCTTGAAGACGTGACCGCTATTTATAGAATGCATGTAATACATACAACTTCATCGAGAATAATCGGTATTAGAGTTTGCGGTTAAGTTGTAAATCTGGCTTTATCTATAAATATTGCCTTAAATGTCAGACTATTGAAATCTGCCGTTCATTTCTTTTCGCAGACCACTTGTGTGCAAGTGTGTTTATGGGAACACATGTTGTAAAATAGGTTATCAGTTATGTCCTTTTATGTGAATTTTAAATAACTTTAAACTCTCAGCCTCGAAATGTCTTTGCCACTGACCGATTTATTGCGGTAATTTCTCTGGTTCTAATGTTCTTTAGTTTTTTATTTTGTCTTATTTAAAGTGATCAGTTTATATGATTATGCTCTCGTTCTCTCTCTGCGTTTTGGCTGCGTGTAGAGGCTGTGATTTGTTTAATGCGGCTATTCCAGATATGCATATTTCATTGTCTTGTTTTACTATTTTTGCCAGTTTTAAAGCGGTTTCAATATCCAAATGATATTGCCTATACCTGGGAGCGAATCCGCACCGTCACGGCGACAGCGCCTAGCCATGCAATTCTGAAGACGCGACCAATTGAGCTAACCGGGACAACCCCAAAAAAGGTTGATTGGATAGCCCTGATAAACGTTATCATCACTGCACGACATCGGAAAAGGCTTATTTTTCTAAAAACACTACTGACTATATGAACGGGGTGACTTTTTAAAGGCCCCCAAACTGCACAAATAGGGCTGTGAATTTCAAATGATATTGTCTCTAACTGGGAGCGAACCCGAACCGTAGCCAACATACCCCCGAAGAGTATACTTAATACTGCTTTTTGACTTTTTCCGCCCATTGATTCTCGTTTATCAAAATTTTAATGATTACCAGTGCGAATATTGGGTTGCGACAGGCGGCGTATGTAGTAATATGCATTTCATTTACTGCTCCTATATAGACTTGATGAAACCGGGCCAGTTTATGAAAAAACGTGCCTGTCATATTTGAGCCAAGTAATTTTCAAATCCTTTTGTGTATACATTTTTAACAAAACTATAAGTTTGGAACGTCATCCTATCATCCGATTTTTTGGTATATGACATATGCGCACAATTCAAGCATACACAGTGACCTTTTTTGCGAATTGTTTTTTTTTTAATTTTCTATTTTACTCCCAAACATTTCTGTTATTCTTCCTAGCTCATCCGCCGTTTTACTTTACAGTGCTTTTAACTTCTTATGTTTTACATGTTTGTGTTGAAAGGTGGTGTGCAATTATTTCACCTAGACAACTGTGTTTGTTCGTGTGATAACCTGGTGGAGCAATTTTGAGGTTAGTACACCCTAAATACTGATTTAAACCCCAGTGGCATATTTGCCCGATAAGCATATTTAACTTTTTCAGTAAGAATCTACTGTAATAGCACCTACGTTTAAACACAACTTATTTAAATCTGTGTTTGTGGGTTTGTAATTATTAGAGATTATGTTATCCAATAGTCAACTATATATTATACTATGATTTCAATATAATGATTTTATATGTACATCTGTGTGGTAAGTTTCTAATTAATTCTCAAAGGGAACTTGTACGTTTTTATTCTTTAGAAAACCAGGAGAAACAAGTGTGAGATTAATGTAGACTAAAGATGGTTTATACCTCAGATGGCGATAATCGTGTGTCATTTACAATTCTAAGGCTTTAGCCCCATGGGTTCTCTATTTGATCAATTCTGGAATGTTTTAATCAAATACAAGCATTAAATCTCTCTTTATAGTTATCACTTTATTGGAAGTGTGTGGAAATTTGTTTTCGAAGAGATGTTTTTCCTTTTAATGTTTAAAACTTTCTCAAAGCAGTAACATTGCGACAAAATATGCCTATTGTCATGTCTAACTTTTATCCTTAAAAAGGCCTTGTACTAGTTTTGTGATTTGAGAACCTGTTTGGACAAGTGTGAGGTTGTTGCACCCTTTATTCTCGGTTATTATCGGTTACCCCTCGGTTTCTCATTTTTGTTAATTGTTTGTGGTGTCATTTTTTGAAACTGATCGTGTTATTAACCATACTCTCCCTCTCTCTTCTTCTTGACTGTGTGTGTTGCACTTAAACTGCATACCCAACGATTAAGTCTTAATCATCTAACGAATCATAATAACTACTGATGGTAGTATTACTTTAAATGGCGTGGTATCGAACACAGCGCTCACAATATGATGGACTGTGCACCGCAATCGTTTGACCTGACGTTGAAAAGTACGCAGTTTTGCCACAGAGTTGCTGCGCAAAAAATGCGCTTTTATTCGCGTTGTAGTCATCGTGGCTGCTTTAAATGCCATTACAAAAGGTATTATATAACATATTCTTAAAGAGGTTGTTTTTTCTGAATGTGGCAATTCTCGATCTGCATATTTTACCTTTTTATAATTGTAATAAAATGGGAATATGCATGTGTGTAAATATAAGAACTGAATCGACATTTGATTATGTTCATCTGTGCATGAAAAACATTTGAATTATTTAACATTAAATTCAAACTTTCCATACCTAGATGATCACCGACGAATATCGATTTATTAATGACGTCAAAAACAAGCTGACATTTGTATAATTTAAGTAAACAAATCACTCTAAAGCTATATCTTTGAGCCTATAATCTCCGCCCAATGATTTATTGTACCGTAAGATGTTACATAATTCTTAATGCCGCTGTACATCGATGACCTAGTTAGAAAGAAAACGATCATTTCGCGCATGCGCTCTAACGACAACGACCTCTGAACGATCAAAGTTTGGGTTAAGTATAGTTTTAGGTAATGAAGGATTTACATAATACACTGTGTCATGTATAGTAAGAGTTATTAATCCCTTCTTTCCCTTTTACACAAAATGGGCTGCCACAATATCAAACGTTAAGACAGGGTACACTTTTATTTTCGTATTTTATCCATCAATAATGTACTGAACAAAAATAAAAAGTATCCACTTTTTATGCTAAAGCCTTATATTCCCATTAAGATAATTTTAATTAATAAGGGACGCTTTTAATGGTATTGTATTATTTAATCTCAGTTGTTGTTAAGTTAAATTGATCATAAACATAATCTTCCACATCAGGACCTAAGCAACTGCTTATCGAATAACAATTAATAAAGGATTTTAAAACACTACATTTTCAATTTAAAGGGAGGTAATTGGCAATGGTTGGACATTTTAGCGTTGTTTGTTGAGAACAAGTTGTCTTATATAATAAATGTTTTGTGATTTTTTTAGTACAAAGCCTGAATAAATTGATTTAGTAATAAAAATGTGAATATTTTTTTTTGAAATTACTGACTTCTTCTTGAAACCGCTTATAAACCAAAGGGAAAGATAACTCTGTTGTGACTGCAGATTTTCAAGCATATTTTATTTCTTTGCAATGGCTTCAGAAATGCAAATATGTTCCAAGAAACAATTTTAATTTTTCTTCTTCTAATTTTACAAAATAACATGTAGGAAAGTGGATACTTTTAATTTTTGCTAGGTATATTTATTATCATACCGTCGCCACTTTATTTGGGAAAATGGCTACAGTACAGATTCATAAAGCTACTTTCTTTCCTCGTTAAATAAAGGAAATCAGAGAACAATCTTTAAAACCCTAGGTGATATTGGACAAAGTAATGGTCGAAGAAAAGGCTCCGTCAAGCCATTTTTTTAAACCATATCGGCCGAGTCTTATATCACTTCGTATCAAAACACATGCAGTGACCCTTTTATTCAAGCCATTACACGAGTTCACTTTATTTTAACTCATTTTAGCATAAAATTACACGGCTTGTTTATTTTATTCAACACCATTTTTGGCGCATGAATAATTCTGTCCTGCAGACATTTCAGTAGAATATCGGAAATTTTGATTTCATTTTCTTGTAAATAATACTGAAATTTCAAATGCATATCAGGCACGTTTTTGCAATTTAAATCAATATTAATCTTGTTTTTTCTCTTGGATAAAATCGACAAACATGTAATCTTGCTCAGCTGCAGTTCACGGGTCTTTGCCTTAAAATTTGTAACATTCACTTATTTTTCCGGCTGGATACTTAAACAAAAAGCTAGTCTCTGCATTTTCCCTTCAAATAATGATAAAAATATAAAAATGCAATAAAGTCATTATTAATTTTAGTCTAATTTTTAAACATTTCATAAAACTGATACAAATGTCCGAAATTTAATATACTGTCATGCCGAAGGAATTGTTCATTGAATGACGTCAGCAAATTATCTCCTCTCAATATATATTGTCCAATCACCCCAAGGATATACTTCTTGCTTTTTAAATTTTGCCTTTGGCGTCGTCTGTTATACAGTATGCAGGATTTATATTCTAAGATCCCCTATCAAAATTCTATTCTATTTAGTTCCGCCCATTGTTTTCTCGTTTAGGGCAAACCCATTCATGTTATATCATAAGAACACTGAGAGGTCAAAAGTCTTGTCATCCATATTTCACAGCCTAAATGCATATAAGGTTGCACGTTCGATCCATATATTTTAAATTTCGTTTTGCAGAATACATTTTAATTTTATAAAACAATAACAACAAGAACTAATGTATTAGTTTAATTCTACATATTACTCGAAACGAGACAAAAACTCTTAATCAGTAAAATAACCCTTTACCGATGTCATGTAGTGATAATAACGTATATCAGGGCTATCCGATCAACATTTTTGGGGTTGTCCAGGCTAACTCAATCGGTTACTTGTCGGAATTGCAAGGCTAGGCACTGTCGCCTTGACGGTGCGGGTTCGCTTCCAGATAGAGGCATATCATTTGAAATTCACAGTAGCGCTGTTTTGCAGTGTGGCGGCTGTAAAAAGTCTCCTTGTACATATAGTCAGTACTGTTATCAGTTAAAATAACTCGTTGCTGATATCATGAAGTAATGACAACGTATATAAGGGCTACCCGATCATTCTTTTTGGGGGTTGTCCCGGCTAGCTCAATCGGTTACGTTGTCGGAATTGCAAGACTAGGCGCTGTCCCCGTGTCGGTGCGAGTTCGCCCTCAGGTAGAGGCAATATCATTTGAAATTCACAGTAGCGTATTTTCGCAGTGTGGCGGCCGGAGAAAGTCTCTCCGTACATATAGTTAGTACTATTATCAGTAAAATAACCCGTTGCGATGTCATGCAGTGATGATAACGTATATCAGGGCTTTCCGATCAACCTTTTTGGGAGTTCTCCCTGCTAGCTCAATCGTTTACGTTGTCGGAGTTGCAGGGCTAGGCGCTGTCCCCCTGTCGGTGCGGGTTCGCTCCCAAGTAAAGGAAATATCATTTGAAATTCACAGTATCGCTGTTTTGTAGTGTGGCGGCCGTAAAAACTCTCCCCGTACATATAGTTAGTACTGTTATCAGTAAAATAACCCGTTGCGATGTCATGCAGTGATGATAACGTATATCAGGGCTATCCAATTAACCTTTTTGGTAGTTTCCCGACTAGCTCAATCGTTTACGTTGTCGGAGTTGCAGGGCTAGGCGCTGTCCCCCTGTCGGTACGGGTTCGCTCCCAGGTAAAGGAAATATTATTTGAAATTCACAGTATCGCTGTTTGGCAGTGTGGCGGCCGTAAAAACTCTCCCCGTATATATAGTTAGTACTGTTATCAGTAAAATAACCCGTTGCGATGTCATGCAGTGATGATAACGTATATCAGGGCTATCCAATCAACCTTTTTGGTAGTTTCCCGACTAGCTCAATCGTTTACGTTGTCGGAGTTGCAGGGCTAGGCGCTGTCGCCGTGACGGTGCGGGTTCGGTGAGGAAATATCAACTAAAGCTCGTTATGTTTCTTCCATTATTATTTTTATATAACCTTAGATTCACAGATTTGCAAACAAAAGAATGACAACATAAAATAAATGAAGAAAGGTATGTCCAGCTGAATACCTTATTAATAGAATAAATTAGATGTATCTTTAAAAAGAAAACCAGTATCATAGATGGGATTCGAACCCGTGGCTGAGAAAAGTCGTACTTGACATATACGTATCCTAGACCACTGCGCTATTTAACCGATGATACTAACGACACATTAATTTAAGTTAAACCGCGTAAAATTTTTAAGTCCATTTTTTATCAACAAAAACATCGTAAACTTATTTTGGCTGACCTATCGGCGGCAAGAAAAAACTCATCGATTTAAATTTGTAAAGCCTTAAACAAGCTCAATCAAACCGAGCTTGCAATATTTGCAGTGTTGATGACTTTTAAAGTTCCTTTTCATCTATTGTAAATACTTTATTAGTTTACAATTTTCGACGAAATTTAGGGGGAAAGTTGAACACTACCCACGGTTGTCAATACGCTCGTCGCCTTGTGTGTGAAATTGATAGATAAGAATATACACTGTATCATTACTTGCCCCGATTCACAGACAAAAGTAGACAAAATGCAATAATGTATAAACCACCGTGGGTAATGTTCAACTTTCTTATAAGAATGAGCTAAATTTCGAAAATGGAGAACACTGGCAAGGCTTCAAAAGTTTGTATCGATGTTTTTTTCTTGCAATTATACCGAAAATGACGTCACAAACCACAACTAAATGCTCCTTAGAGAATCAAATGTCCAAAAATGCAACTCTGTTATATTTAATAATGCTTTTCTAAAACGTATCCATAAACTGTACCAAGATTCGCGCTTACTTGTAAACAAATGATAACGATGTCGGCTCTGAATGACCATTTAATACAGTTGCATGATAAAACTCTAAATGCTCCTTAGGGAATGGAATGTCAAAAAATGCAACTTCTCTCTTACGTTTATGCAATGCTTAAAAAACATATCCATAAACCATACCAAGATTCTAGCTTACTTGTAAACAAATCATAACGATGCCATTAACCTCTTTAGACGTTTTAAATGTGTTGTATAATTATATTCCAATGAAAAAATGTGGATATGATCAATGTAATATCAGGTAACTGGCTGAACGAGACTGTCGGCAAATACCAGCTTTGTATATTTTCCCCGACTTAAATAATAAATCATGTTTAGAAAGGCTGTATACTAATTATTCTCGATTACAACAGTACAAAACTGATGAAATCGAAACTAATGAACTAGGCGAATACAAAGGCGTAACATGTGTTTGTTAAATGTATAGATAACCACAAAGATATACAAACAGGCGGCAGCGCCTAGCCAACACCGCAAGAGACAGACACAGTACATACGATCCGTATCCCCCCAAAAGGATAGTTCAAATGTGTCTTAATACTGCCACATATAATGATTGACATTCTGCATGGTTTAAAGTTAGTATATTGCCATCAAGGGAGGTCATTGAAACTGATAACTTCACTAAAAAGTAAGAAGAGACCCATTTTCAGCCACCAAAAAGCACGACTAAAGTATGACATTAACATTTATCGAGTTTATGTGATTATTTAATTGTTTATAGTTGTACAATTTCACGTTTTATGTCAATGGTTTGTTTGAATTTGGACTGTAAAAAGACAATACTAATTTAAATGCCCAAGATCACTAAGTTAAGCTTTGAGACCAATCTAGTCTTTATTCCAGCAAATCAAATGCAGAGAATTTAGACTGGTATCAAATCATAGATTTATTATCTTGGGCCAAAGACTCGTGGGTTTTTGATTATTTAAAATAAAAAATGATATAATGTCAAAATAACTGTTAAAATAGATTGACAGCCTTTAAGAAATCGAATACGTCTGTAACAGAGGAAAAATGTTTCACTTTATTTCAAACAAATGTTTCTTGTAACTGCTGATTTGGAACAATTTGTGTTTCCTCTTGAACAGAGGATGTTGAGCTTGACGACTTGGCTGGTAATGACTGCGTGCGTCCATTTCTTACCACGTGATTATTGTGATCTCCGGAAGCCAACAACCGCGCATGCTCGACACGTTTGTTCCGGGCGTTGCTTACACCTACACCAAATATTTTATAAAAAGTCCCTCTGAATTGCTGACTTAGCGTGCAGTATAACACAAAATTGAAAGCCGAGTTAGCTGCAAGCAATGTGTCAGTGATTTCACGAATGCCTTTGACAAAGTTGTCCTCTTCAACGTATCCAAATCCAAAGAACATTGACATAACAGCGTCAGGTGTAATACACACCAGAAAGACGATGATGATTATGATCATGATCAACGTGATTCGGTTTCTGCCTGAGAGTGTCTTGCCTTTTATTCTTTCCCGTTTGAGTTCATGAATTATTCTTGCATTTAGAAATATAAGTACTAAAAGAGGAACTATGGATCGAAATGAATTCTGTATCCATGTGTATGGTACCATAAAATATTTATTGTTTCCTAACGTTGTAGGTTTTACGCCGTAACATGTGACATTTAAAGTGTGGTCCGAAAGAAACACTGCTTTGTAGCGTAAGGCGGATGGAATAGTTATGATTATCATAACAATATATACACAAATACAGATATTTCTTGCTCTCGGTATCGTACACATAGTCTTTGCACGCACTGGATAACATACCGAGATGTACCGTTCAACTGCTATTGATACTGTTAACCATGCCGTCGCACACACGGCAAAATTAAAAATATAGTGCGCGTATGGATACAGATGCGCCATTACCATTCCCGCGTGCTCCGCATCTGTGTGTTTCATTAGTATCACAATGAAATATAGTACGTCATTGATAAGTTTGACAGTATCCGATATCGCTAATGCAGATAAATATACGTTTGTTGATGTTGCCATGTCTTTGTGGAAGAGAACAATCAACGATAATATATTACCGATGATTCCAGGGAAACACAATATCGGATAAATAAAGAGCCCGGTTATGAATTGTGCCGTATCATAGAAATAAGTGCCATTCATTGGACTTTGACTGCACTCGCTAATATTGTCATTGCTGACATTCATATTTTTGTTGTATTGACGTATCTGTTACTATCCCTTTCTTTAAGCTTCTATATACCAATGCGTATTTCGCACTTATGTATTCCAGTCACTAACTAGTTAATCAGATTTGAACTGTTGTGCCTCTCGCTTTGTAAACGGTAATGAATACCGTCTACTAGCCTTATATACACACTTGCTAATAAGTGGGTCAGCTTCTCGCTGTTGTTGCTTATTGCTGATAACGTCACCGAGTTTACCGGTCCTTCAAATTGCCCAAGCCTTTAATTTGCGCCTCGCATGTTTAACATCTGAAATATAAATATGTTATAATATTAAAGATTTGTTGTGCTTTTTTCAGCGGAACATCAGTAGAGCGTCCAAATTTGTGTACAGAACATAAAAAAAATAGTATGGTGTTAATAGTTTTCCTGAACAAACATTTAACATTTAAGTCAAAACTTGTTACGTCCACACAAACCTACAAAATAAAGGTGATAATCAGAAAGAATATTACGCTACTGAAGTAAAAATACCCAACATGGACATTATTTAAGAGCAGCTGGTAAATAATTTTCTGAAAAAAGTGAAATATGCACATCAGGAATGGACACATCCAGAAGACACAACGCGCTCCCCCCCCCCACACACACACAAAGGCAATAAGTAGAAAGGACAAAAGAGCATGGGAAATAAATGATCAAATCCAAAATAGACACCACAAACAATTAACAGAAACAATATAACGAGGGGTTTCTGCCGTCAGTGGCAAAACAAAAGGCCATGTGGGGTTGGGGTGGGATTAAACCAGGTTCTAGGGTGCACTCACATCACATTTGCCCCATCAGGGTCTGATATGAACAAAAAAGTTCAAGTTGTCTTGGTGAAAAAACTCCAACCCACCCATCAGCATAACAATGTTGCATGTAAAAGCACATACACATATAAAACATAAGAAGATACCACCATTGTCAAGCAAATAGGAAAAGAAGATCCAATCGGAACAAGAAATGTGTGATACCAAAAAGATGTTTTGGTATTGCTGACTACATGGACTATAAGGTCAATGCTAACTCGTAAATAAGTTTAAAAAAAAATATTTTCGCCATCGAAACCTACACCTAAAATTAACTTAAAACATCGATGATATGGGTAAATGACCAATATAGTTTCTAAAATGTCAATAGTGTAATACATTGTACTAAAATGTTTGAATCATACGAGTTTATTTCTTTCTTTCTTTATTTATTTATTCATTTATTTATTTATTATTTATTATTTATTTATCGAGGAAATAGCAACAATAAAGCAGCAATAGTAGCAAAATACGCAATACTTCAGCAACATCAACATTATATCTATTCTCTTAATATAAACAGGTTTTTTTAACGAATGTCAGGATTTTATTAGACATATAAGGGTTTTCTTGGACACTCATTTTGACAGAATTTACATGAGTAGACTTCAGACCACTTTTACTTCAGTAAAGTATACCGAACAAACATGAAAACTGATATTGAAATCACAATCACAATGCTATATTTTCACATTTATTTAATTTGTGATATTTGCACGTATTGGGACATTTGATAAATGTGGAAGATGGAGTTATTTTTACACAGAGTCAGAATTATCTCCTCTTTTCTAAATAATGATGTGATCGATAATTTTTAACATTAAAGTCTCAAACATATTATTTGACTGTCAAATTAAGAAGTAAATGGTATGAACAAAAGGGAAAACATAATCTTTAAAGCCCAATGATGAAAAAATATACAGTTACCTAAATATCCGTTTTTGCAAATTACCTCCCTTTTAATTAAATAAAGAACAAAATCCAACGCATAATTTTCCGCAACTACGTAATTCTTTTTCTTTTCTTTTTTTTTAAACTAATAGATACTGAACCGACAACTTCCAAGTTAAACATATTGGTGATAAAATTCCTCCAGATATAAGCATTCACCGAGATCATTAACGTAATAGGAGTTTTACATGTTATTGTTGTCAAGTTTTCATTTTGGCTCAGTATATTTAAAATTTCTGAGAGTTTAACTGCTTTATTTGATTAGCATTTCCTTCTATCTAACAATCAGGTAGAAAGCCCTCAAAATCCTTCTAGAATCCTTCTGGAAACTCAAGTGATCATTAAAAATGAAACGTTAGACGTTAGTGACAGTTTTGATGAAATAGTTGGCAATACGGAGACATCATTTGTAGAACGAACGTCTTTGTGGACATCTTGACAACGTCATTAAAACCAACAATTAGGGGACATGTTGACGTTTTTCACTATGCTTCGTTGATTTGGCCTGACGTAAATTTCTCCGTCAGTCATATAAATGTTAATTGATAATTGAACAATTCTTAATTGCTTATGCAAAAAAAATCTTATAAACTTCCGCGTTAAATAATATCCATAGTAGTTTTATTCCGTGTTTCTAATTTTTCAGCCATCAGTTTTCTATCTTCGAGTTTCCTTTAAATTACATACACACTCTAGACGGTTCTCCCCATTAAAAAGAAGCAGAATGACAAATCATCTTGAGGTTGTGCTTTCCATCCAATTATCAGAGAGATGTGATTGGGTACTAGCTAGCAACTGACTGTCGCCACTTTATAAGTAACACAACAAGTACATAGTATACAATAATTCAACAATGCTAGGGTTAAGATTGTGTTACAATTCAATACACAAAGACGTACATGCAAGTAACTTGGCTCGATTGAGATACATGTATTTGATATCACAAAATAAAACAGTTAAGTTGATTTTAAATTTCTTCATATAAATAAAATCATTTCTTACTGGTAAACGCAAACATCACAAAATATATTTTTCTAAAACAGTTCGATTATTTGACATAAATGTAAAATTCTACAGACATGTATAACCACGTTGCAGCAATTAATATACCGTCATCATTTTAACAATTTTACAGCAATTAACTGTCATTTTAACAAGGTTCCAACTCGTAAATCGTAATGTGCACATTGTTGCAATGCTGCATGAATAAATCTTAGTTTTAACAATATTGCTGTCATTTTTGCGCTGTTGCAACGCAACAAAAAACGTAATTGGTTTCAATGCTGCAGCAATAGATCGTCATGTTTTAGATTACAACATGCAGCAATTACTCGTCATTTTTGTAATGTCCCAACAATAAACCATAATATTTACAATGTTGCAATGCTGCAGTTATAAATCGTCATTTAACAATATTGCTGAAATAAACCATTTTTTTATAATGTTGCAGCAATTAACCGTCATTTTTACGATGTTTCAATACTACAGTTAAAGTTTATTTTATAGCGTTCTGCATGAACTCAGGATTTCCAACAATCAGTACAATTTAGATCCATCCCAAACGATGGTATGCAAATGGCGGCGAACATGTTACCTTTAATGCGTTATTTTCAGATTAAAACCATTCCATGATTAGCAGCATACGGTCCCACTATAAAAGAATGGGTTTGCTCTAAACGAGAAAACAATTGGGAAACTAAACAGATTAGAATTTTAACATGGGATCTGAGAATAAAAATTTTGCATTTCATAGAGAACGCCAAAGGCAAACGATAGGAAGAATATCTTATGGGTGATGGACATCTATACTGGCTGGGATATTGAACCCACCCATCTTTAAACTAGCCGAAAAAATAAAAACAACTTGAAAATAAATGTTTGATCAATCATTGAGATACATAAGTATCGTGCTCATGACTTCCAAGGTCGTTATTCATAACGTCAATAAAAATGTAATTTTGAACAAGGTGCTTTGGAGACGGATCAAGGAATGATGCTTATTCAAAACGGATACAAAATGTCGCTATAGATACGGATACAAAATGTCGCTATAGATGTATTAACAAATGTAGCGTTTAAATCAGAGTTAAGACATGTTCCTAACACCAGTAAATATGACTAATATGACATTAATAAATTAGATATTTAAAGGATAATTTGCGTACAGCGAACTAAATGACGTCATTAGAGAGAACGCGGTGTGTAAACGTCTTTCTTCTAATATTTAAATACCTCTTATAATTACACACTTATTAGAAAAATGCGTCCTAATATAACTGATTAATATAACTGATACCATTAATCGCAACAGAAATAACATCCATTATTGAAATATTACTTATTTTATTTCTACATGTTAAAGTTACGCCGACCTTTTGATGTGCGGTTATTTTCAGATTTCATAATTGTTTTTCTTATACGTCAAGTAACTAAATAAATCAATGACCTTGTTTGCTGACATACAAAACATACAAAACAAAGATGAACTTCTTCATATAAAAACAAATGTTTCTCGAGGGCTTCAAATATACTTTTATTGTTTGCAATATGATCTGAATCGCACCCATCGCAGTCATTGAACCCCATTTTCGTAATGTTGCGTTACAAAATTTGTCCTCGCTTAAATACGAAGCTATTTGTTGTAGGTTGTTGATATGAGTTCTTCACGCAATGTTAATTGTCAATTCTAAACGCACATCGTCTGAATTTTTTTCCAGATTTAACAAAAACAACATTTGATAAACACGATCATTATTTTTTAATTGTTCAATATTTCAAAACAAGGAAACTGAACTGTTTACTATATTCACCTGCTTCTGAATTTACTTTCAAGAACGTTGAAAGTTACAAACGAAACGCGCGATACACGATAGGCGGACGCAGATACACGATAGACTGACGCGCGATAGACGCAAACATTGTAACCTTATACATTCTGCATCACATAGTAATATCACAGTTCAGCAAACGGAATAACAAACGAAGATGGAAACTTTTAGGCTCATCATGAAAAATGATGGCGTCTCTTACGCAAGGCGATCTGTGCAAAGTTTTATAAAACTGTTTTCGGAGACCAGACCAAAATTCCAAGCATCTCATTGGCTGAAATTAAGATAGGTCTCCATTTCATTCAGTCAGATCCTTAAGATTGAACCTTGTCTCAATTCTTAGCTTTGTTATATTGGGCCCGGTGTCAGCAGCACTAGTTTTACTTACAATAGACGTAAGATCTGTTCTAAGTAGGGAGGTTTCTTTAACAAATCAAGCAGATAAATATTTAGAAAAAAGAATCAAAAGAATCAATGTGTGTGTTGTGTACAGATAGTCTGGTATGGTATTTTTTATTTTAGAATCCCGAAATGTGTTAATAGAAGGGGTGGAAGCATAATGTCTACGTTTGTTCCGTCTGTCTATAGCGTTTATCAGCTTAAGTCATCGACATTCCGAAAAGTACTTATGATACAAAAAGAACATCACAAACTATAATTGAAATGCCAAATATAGCAATGAAAGCATGTACAGTGCAAAAATGGCATAATTTCCACATATTGTACTTTTAATAAGTCTATTATTTATAATTGCAGTATTAAGATTCAGCTAACGCTTTTCAAGACGACTGCGATGGTCTTGTTTACATAAATTTATGAATTTTAATAGCACAGCTGACGTATTATTCAGATATTTTGTCTCCAGGAAATGGAAACGTTGTCATTAACGGGTAAACGGGAATGGAGATACTATTTTTGATAAATAATACTTGTGAATTAACTTTTGTTTGTCCCGAGTCAACGACCATGTATGCTGATTACGACACTGTTATGCAAACGCTGCGCACGCAACATCAATAGCGTTCTGAAATTGGAAACTTCCGCAATCGTCTTCAACTGCAAACCGGAATTAATGCGGATATTGCTAAGAAATGAATAATGTTAAGATGTGAAGGTGCAGAAGAGTTTGTATCTCTACGTGTATGTTTAAATAACGGTTTGGCATTTTATTGTTTGGTTATTATAATACACAGTATTCAGAACTTGCATCAAAAATATTTTGAAAGAAGGTTAAATATGCATATCAAGAATTGCCACATTCAGAAAAACACCCTCCCCACACAGTCAAGAAGAAGAAGAAGAAGAAGAAGAAGAAGAAGTAGAAGAAGAACTTAATCAATCACAAAATGTCAGTGTACATGCAGCATACATAAATTGTAAGTTTTTCTTAACCAAAAAAAAACAAAAAAACAACAAGAATTATTAGTTCAAATTATCTCCCTTGATGGTGATATGCTAATTCCAAACCATACAGAATGTCAATAATTGTGGCTGACTGTATATAGGAATACAATGCTTTGTTTTGGCGATACGGATGGTATTTACTGTCTGTCTCTTACATGGTTGGCTTGGCGCTGCCGCCGGGTGTGGCTTTGGGGTTAGCAATACATTTTTTATAAGTTCATTTTATCTGTTTAGGTTTTCTGTCCTTTAGCTGCGAAATCATTTATTATATGTCATTAAGAAGAAACTATTTTGGAACATAAGACACCAGTCTAAGAAAAGAATAATGATCACATTACCACTATATGGGGCACGTCACGGGAAAAGGTACCTTCGGACATTTTTAGTGATATTTTAGTTTTTTCTCAATTGAGACAGAACCAACAACTATAAATAAATTTATAATAACTAAAATGTGATTTTGTTACGCATTTTGACAATAAAATGGTATTTTTACCGCGAAATGCATAATAAGTAATGTCGTCTGCTCAAATTTAGGACGTCATATCAAAGATTGGCGTCAACTGTCCGAAGGTACTTTTTCCCGTGACGCGCCCCAATAAGATTGTGAGTCAGAATCACAATAGCTGTTTTGGGTTAGGGTTAACATTAATGCTAACACTAACGATTGTTAGATGCTCATTCTGCTCAACGTTTGATGCCTCGGGTTCTCACTTTCGTTAATTGTTTGTGGCGTCCATTTTGAAACTGATTATTGTAATACCATGCTCTCTTTTCCTGTCTACTTTTTGGCTGTGTGAGGAGGCTGTGTCTGCTGGATGTGGCCATTCCTGATATGCATATTTCACTTTTTTACCATCTAAATATGCAAACAAAAGAAAAAAAAAACGAAATATATACTTTAAGAAATAAGAAACGCAACCTCTTTCAAGAAAAAATACATTTCATGTTTAAAGAAGTTGCGTTTCTAATTTGTTCAAGTACGTATAAAATAGTAAGAAAAAAAAAATAAAAACGCACTTCTTCAATCACGAAACATATTTTGTGTTTAAATAAGTTGCGTTGCTAATTTCTTAAAGTATACATATGAGATATTGCCACAATCAGAAAAAAGCCTCCCCACGCAGCAAAAACGTAGAGATGAAAAGAGAATTTATACTAGAATCAATTTCATAATAGATACCACAAACAATTAACGATGGATATACTCCGTCACTGCGTGTAATCTTTGCCAGAGGTGGATTGTTAACTCTGTGGTTTGTAAAGTGATTCTAGAAAGTGGTATAAGCACCTGGTATCTCATTTCATTGCGAGGTGCTGCGTCGACACATTTCCAAACCACATGGATAATGTCAGGTAACGCCATCTAGGAACTTATCTTTATTTAACTTAACTTTATTGAGACACAACTTAAGTCTCTTCTTTGCGACATCATCTTCCGTGGTGGGTACCTGGGTCGACAACCTTGTAGTCCGAAGCAACTGATTTCTTGGAGAAATGGTTTGGAAAATATAGTCATTGCATCACGAAACGTATCTTTACTTTCTCCACTTATCTTCGTGTACAGCAGCTGGGGCAGGTGTCATTGTTGGAGATTGCCAGAAAAAGTACATCACCCTAGGGGTTAAACGATGTGATTATTGAGTGTTGAATGTGAAGTAAGAAAAACTCTTACACGAATGGACAGTGTTCTTAGAATAAAAGTTCACAACGATTTTAAAGATGTATCGGTTGTCTTGTTGCTTATTTGCTTGTTGACGTCGGACTGATAACACTTTTGAAAGTTTGTCATAATAACCAACTGGTCAACAAATGAAATATTCCAGTCACGGCTGAGATGACGAAACAAAGAATATCTGAACTGACAGCTGAGCTGGTTTATCATATATCATATGAATTTCATATCATATCTAAGCTGATATGAGCCTATTACAGTTAGCTTAGATTTTCTTATAACGCCTTTATCATGATAAGCCAGTGCTCAGATTAGTTTGGTAAAACAGACCACAACAAAAATGGGCAAGAATTATTCGGTTGCCTCGTGAACTGATAAAAATGTCCGCATAAAAATGTGAAATATACATATCGGGAATCGCCACACTCAGAAAACACAGCCTCCCCCCGCAGCAATAAAGTAGAAAGAAAAGGAACGCATATGTTTATTAGAATATCACTTTCAAACAAGGCAGCACAAACAATTAACGAAAATGAGAATCCTTGGTGTTACCGCGTTGGAACGGCAGTGGCAAAACAAAAAATGTAAGCTACTGGTGTGCTGTTTTCAAAAAATGTTTCAATGCTCAAGCATGCTAAAAAAAGCGTAGAATGGTGAGAGAGTAGACCAATATCTTATCTGAGGTAACAATATTAGATCACTCACTGACAACAAAGTCACAACACTTTATTGTCACTTCAGGGGAAGATAGAATTATTCAATAAAAGCGGTTTCTGAAGAACAATTACTCCGAATTCGTAAAAGTTGTCCGGCAGAAGTACAATGCCTCGAGAACTATTCAGGAACGCTCTCATCATTTAACGTCCTATTTAATGAAACCCTGCTGTTACAGATAATGCTGACAAATATTCTTGTCGCCAAACATTTTCTATTTTCTATTGACACGTTAAGTACATCCGCATGTACCAATATAAGAAGTAATCTTAATTATTAAGTTATTAAATTACTGAAGTGAATTTCACCATGTTGATTGTTTGGCGTCTCCATTTAAATGTATTTTAAACGGTTTCATGCCAGCGGCTTAATGAGAACTTGGGAAATATGGTAAATTCCTTAAAAATATTGAAATTTTAATTGAAGTTGGTAAGTCAGGTAGGATTGAAATTAAATTATATAGCGTCTAGGAATTTAATATCACACCTACACGAAGTTTTCCTCGATTGTTCTAAGTGCTTTATGCTTTATTCCCCTGTAGAGCTTGAAATTTAATAGCAAAGTCATTTTTCATCATTTCATCATTCAAATTAAGTTTACAACAGCAGATAGACTGGAAGGTGTTTGAAAAATAAGTTTTGCGTCAAATAACAATTTCAGTAAAGTGAAAAGATGGAAAAGAAACTTTGAAAGCCACTGAACACGACACAAAAATATTGCAGGCTCGGTTAGCCAGGGATGAACGCAATTCAATATTTACACAATTAAATATAACAATTTTGATTTAACTTCAACGACAGGGTGTATATGATGGTGAACATACGGTAATTTTCTGATTTGCTTGAGATATCACAATGGCTTTGTCTGTGCCGGCTGTCAAATGTAAACGATATATATTCAGCCGGTGTTGTTATTTTCATTTCATATCACTTGATAGTTTGTTAAACACTATTTATTTGAAAGCTGATAGAATATATTTCCTGCTTTTTATTATCGATTTTGGCCTTTCTCTGTGATGATCAGGATTTATGTCAAAATCATCTGTTATTTAGTGCTGCCCGCCTATCATTTACTCGTCTAAGGCAAACATATTATTTAAGCTCTGGCCATAATTCACTGATCATGGAACGCATTCATAGGAGGGTTGTCTCAGAAATTAGTTTGATGAACGTGGTTGAAATAAAAAAAAAACTTGTCATAAATTCATTAAATTTTAATATATATTATATATAGATGCAAAAATTAACATTAAAACGCCGAACTGTGTTAAACCAAAGCTCGTTGCAAAACATTAATTTTTAAAACTTTTCCCTCTGCGTAAGACAAATTATGACCTTATAAACATCAATGTCAGTTTTATAGAGAAAACTTTCCCATGCGACCGTTACGCATAATCCACCGGCGCTTTATATTATCGTTTTACACTTCTGCACCGTATGTACGAATTACCCAATTTGTGGCACTCTTAAAATGTCATTTCTAAGCATTGATTTTTGGGAAGAAGGCACACTCAAATGGTGCATGGTCCGGTGAATGAGGCGGACGACCTAAGCGGTTTAATCCCAGTTTGCCCATTTCACGTGGTGGTGTGAGGCGATGTATTTTCCTGATGTAAAATAAGGTCCTGAAGCGCTTTATTGCATATCAGGGCCCCACATTGTAGATCGCTTCTTTATACCTGTAAAAATTAATAAAAAAATCATAGCATGATAAACGACTGAGATACAATGACATCATTATAAAGGAATCTTATATCTTGCGGATTAAATAATATAACTAAAATAGTTAATAAATAAAAAAAAGTATCATATTACTGTCTTTTTATAACAGTTTAATATTTTGGCAAGGCCGATATGGGAGTCGGAAAGGCGAGGGATGCCGAGCCTTTTCAGACCATGTAGGCCGAGTCCAACATCACCTGTTATTTAAAGAAAGTAACCATTTTTATGTTTAATCATGCAACTATCCTTTATTACAATATATTTTATAAAAACAAATACATATTGTTCGTTCGTTTTGTGAAACATCTCATATTTGTTTTGACGCATAATATACATCTGTTCTGGAAACATGCTGCCCATTTTTAATGTAAAAAGTAATTGAAATATCAAAGTCAATAACCGAACACTTCATGTAGTTTTTTTATCTTACTTATTCTTTCTTAAGTGAGTTCTAAAAACCTCAAAGCCAATTTAATATTTTGTACGAGATCGAAAACCGAAATTGCCTAAACGTAGGCATTCGCTCGGGGGTTTATAAAACATCATAGATTTCAACACTCTAAACCATCAGCACAAAATAAGAAGCAATTATCCAAATTATCCATAAAATATGTCCCAGATTGAATACACAGTCATGCCGGAAGGCATTGTTTGCGGAATGACGTCGTCATATACAAGGTCATAGGGTGTTTCCGGTTAGCTTCGTAGACTCTTTCGCAGTACAAAGGGTTTCTTTTTGACAACTTGTAAAAAGGGTATGATTAATTAACTATTAGGAAACTATCTCACCTTGCTTGAACATAAATGCGTGTTTGAGAAAATAGGAAGGGTGAAGGGATTCATAAAAAATATTTCATCAACGTAGGTTGGGCTTAAAAGTCAACGACTGATAACAAAAATTATATCAACGCTCCTAACACCAATTTAATATAGTTGCATGATAATAGTTTATAATAACATAATAACAATAATAATAAGCATATATAGGAAAGAAATTAACAAGAAAAATGCAAAGTGCGTACTTCGCTGTATTTTAGAAATAACAATTTTTAGAGTATTTATTTGCCATGCAATTCCAAAACGTTTCGGGCAACAAGTGATTACCATGCGAATAACAGCCCTAACTAGTCTATAGCTAAAATAATAAATTTGCTATTGAAAATTCACTTAGTGTAAAAAGATACAAATATGAAAAACATGTATTAATATTTTAAACGCACGCTATTAAAAGTTCTTTTTAAATTTTAATTTTAAATACCTCTGAATAGAAGTTGTCATTTTCATATTGGCAAACGGGTACCGTTTAATCTGTTTGCTAGCGAACCATGACATATGTGCCTTATGTAGAATTGGTGAGCCGCTCTTGCACCATACCGCCGACTTTCCACGGGACTGTCAAGTTCTCATCGTCAGTGATATCCTTCCAGCGCCCTTTTCATCGACGTCGAACTGCTGCGAGGTCCGGTCGCTTTTCACCTACGAGGTTTTCCACCGCCCGCCACTTCTTTTGTCATTTAGACACACGAGCTCGGGTATTCCTATATCGGCACAAAACTTACTATTGGCTCCGATTTCCTTAGCGCTTGTGTGTGATGTCAGTTAACAGTTGAAGCTGCGATACATGTTATAATTGAAGAGTTGTTTAATTCAAGCGCTACGAATGACGTCAGATTTTGTCATGACGCAACATTTACAAAAAAAGAATGGCAAAGTTTCAAAAATTTGGTTGACATAATATTATAGATGATTGGAAGCCGCAAGTACTTTTATTACGGATGGCTGCGTTGCTATGCTTAGAAACGTATGAGGTAAAATTTAGTTAACATACTTATCATTTCAAAGTTTCAATTTTTGAAAACTTTAAAATAAATGAGTAATTTGAGATGGAAGAAATGTAAATAAAGCCTATGAATATATGAGTTGACCTCCGCCATTGCAAATTATCGTCATCTGCACGGATCAAAAACAAAGTGTCTGCACATTCGAAACTTTCAGGTTTTTTTTCTGTTCCGTGTTTGTACGTTCGAACATTATTTACTCCGTATTCGATACGTTCTGTGGTTATTGGATATGAACACATTTGCAAACGAAATATTGAATTTCTAACAAATAAAATAACGTGAAGAAAATGTATCTATCTATTTTGCAAACGAAATATTAATCATCACAAATAAAATAACCTGGAGAAAATGTATCTATCTATTTTGCAAAGGAAATATTGAATTTATCACAAATAAAATAACCTGAAGAAAATGTATCTATCTATTTTGCAAACGAAATATTAATCATCACAAATAAAATAACCTGGAGAAAATGTATCAATCTATTTTGCAAACGAAATATTAATCATCACAAATAAAATAACCTGGAGAAAATGTATCTTTTTAAATAATTCAATAATAACATAATTGAAACTGTATAGAATTTAAAAAAAAACAAACACAATATCATAAACAGTCGAGAATAAAGCCGTACCTGACAGCCTCGCTGTCTAGACCACTGTCGCTATCTAGCTGATAATACTTCAACAGTAATCTGAGTAAAAAGCGTTATGTTTTGAAATTCACCTGCACATGTGTTAACATTCTAACAACAGATAAAACATCGCCAATTTTTCTTTGTTGACCTGTAGTTCGAATCTTTATATGGGATTATTTGCGTTATTAAAACCAGCTGTAAATTGTTTGGAAAGCATGTATGCCAAATTCTGGAATTCAGTAAATTAAAAAACAAATCAAACTTCAGATTTTATTTCTCTTTTATCCATGTAGGGACAGTGAATGATATTAACAGGTCGATTTAAACTCTTTTATTTCAAAACGCTTCGGCAATTAGCCATCTCCAGTTGATATTACCACAACAAGTCTACATTTTCTTTTTTCAGTTTTACAGTCTTTGGTATAATCACATTTATCGCAACATTGTAAGGCACTCTACTGCCACGTTACTGTTAAACGACGGATTCGAGATATTCGGGATATTCCCTTAAATGATTTAAGCGACATCAACAACAACAACCTTTAAGTGCTGTCTGGAGGTCCTTAAAATCTCCTCGTATTTCAATTAAACGTTGCCGTTGCTTCTGGTAAGATTTGAATTCAAAATATGAAACCAGGGCAAAGAAGGGTGTGGTGAGGATGAACTTTGAAAAAATAATACATGTACTGTAACAGTGTTCATGAAGTTTCTGAACGGACAAGCTGCTGTTATTTTAACTCCTTTAGTGGATACAAGAAATGCTACAACAAACTATACCACTTTTGACCATTATCCTTTTGTTTTTACAAAGTGTGTAGATCTATGTAAATTTATTTAGAACTAGTTATTTAACGGAAACTTGCCTACTGAAAAAAGGGAACAAAACGCAAACTAACAACAAACCCACAGAGTCCGACTGACCCGCATTTTTCAAGAAAATGTCATTTTCATCAACATTTCCTATTGCGCTAAACCTTTTAGTGAGATTGAAATCTAAATATTTCCCCCCTGCTGCTGTCTAAAAGTACATTCTAGTGTCAAGATTATATTTCCTTTTAGTTTCTAGTTAATATCAAAATAGTTCGCGATATTTTAAACTCTGTTTATTTTTTATCTGTATGCCTATAAAAAGATAAATTAAATTATTTACATTAAGCAATTAATTCCGTGCATACATTGTATATCGCAGGGAAAGTTGTTAAGGACATGAGCAAAACGTTCGGAAGCATTGTACACGTCCACTCAGTCTGATAAGACGAAAAAAGTGGTAAATGACCTAATTTGTTTTATGTTGACGCTACTTAACAGTCAATATCAAGCCAACCAAATTGTACCTCTGGGGACCAAACGCCGCAGATCATTAAATGGAGTCTGAAAATACCGCATTCAAGGTTCACCGCTATAAACAATCATTTTCAGGTGAATCATAAAATATACTGTTCACTGGTGTAAATAGTTATTTGCTCTCAACCCGGGGCTAGGCAGCGCATGGGCATTAATATGCATTTCCATTACTGCTCATGAACAGGCTGAATCAAACCGAATCTGCAATATTTTTTACATATTTGCAGTGATCGGTGGCTTTCAAAGTTCCCTTTACATCTTTTTTTGATAAACTGTAAAAACAGCGATGCAACGGCTGCGGTAAGGTATTTACTCCGAATAGGCTGCCAAATGTCTTGGTGCCATCAAATGATAGTGCCTCCAGCTGGGAGCTAACCCGCACCGTCACGGCGACAGCGCCTAGCCCTGCGATTCCGGCGACGCAACCAACTGAGCTAGCCGGGACAACCCCAAAAAAGGTTGATCGGATAGCCCTGATATACGTTACTATCACGGCATGACATCAAGAAAATCCTTGTTTTGCTTGGCTTATCATCAGAGAGAATACCAAGATATGTCGGTATAAACTTGGCAAACAAAGCAGTCATACGACACAACAATAATATCCAAAGAATTGTTTGGTCAAAGAAGTGATTATATCTGTCACGAAAGAATCGTGATTTGGTTAACTAGCGGTCATTTCGTTAACACGATAGCAGCGCCAATTCAATTCGATGAAGTGTCCTGAATTTTTGCTATGTTTCAAATTATATATTGTGGATGTTGGCCAAATTTCATTTTGATTGATTACAATGTACATGTGACGCAAAACTTTCAGAAATAAAGAAGGCATACATCATACTTGTGGTCGTATAATATAATTTAATAAAGTCTGAGTAAAGTTCATTCAATTCTAAAATTATCTTTAAATTCCTATCCTTTAAACATTCCGGAATAACATAAATTGTCATTATAACCCATATTGCCCCTACTTGGGAGCGAACCCGTACGGCGACAGTGCCTAGCCATGAAGTTCAATTACGCTACATTTTGAGCTAGCCGGGACAATCCGAAGCGGCTATAAGAGCGTCTATACTATTAAAAGAATAGGTTCGCCTCTTTTTCGGAGAAACAGCGCGATCTCACACTAGTTTGTTCTTTTGTCGCCGCAGCACTCATAAATGAGCATCTAAAGTTGACATTTCATATTTTTAAATATGCACTGACATGTAGAAAATTGAGAAAATAGCCAAACAACTACAAGTAAAATAAGCAATTTATAATTCAATAAGACATGGTAATTTTCTTGAAGAATTTTATGTCAATTCTCATATTCTCTCATTTTTAATATCTGAGCAAACAATATTAAGACATGGTTAAGTTATCAAAGGTTTTATTATATCGTACCAAACCTATATTAAACTTGTTATTTGCGCTGCTGTTATTTTATGTTTCAAGTAAGCTTAATTCTGTGAGATCAGAGCTCAAGCAAAATCTATATCACTTGGAAGAATTTTGTCATGGAAACATGATCATATCTGTTCTTTAACAATTTATTAATACATTAGTTAACTCCTGTCATCGTTGTAAATTTTAAGAGAAACAAAAAAGTGTATTGCCTTAACTCACATGATTTTACTGTGTCTAGTGATTTTAACTGTAAATATGTGTCAATGTTTGCTTACTTACAAGTAAATGATATTCCGAAAAAATAACGAATGAATCAGTCCATTTGATCGTGTATGACAATTAAAAAGCAGGAAGTTTATCCTTGGGGTGATCGCACAATTTGAAATCTATATTGCATTTTTAAACTGGCCGAAATATAAAAATAGATGAAAAGGGAACGTTGAAAGCCATCGAACACGACAAATTTGAAAATATTGTAGGCTCGGTTTGATTGAGCCTGTTCATTGACAGTAATGGCAATCCATATTACTGCCCACGCATTGCCCTAGCACCTATGAGAGCGCAACTCAATATTTACACCAATAAACAGTACCATTTTGATCATTCCAAACGATGGTGTGCATATAGCGGTAGAAATGGAACCTTCAAAAGTAGTTTTAGAAGTACTATTAACATTGAAAGGTCAGTAGCCCTTGTCAGATTGGTTGTTGTTGCCTTGTTTTGGTTTTTTTTATATACGTATTGGTCTATTTCTGCCATATTTTGATGCTATCATTGTGAACTCGTACATGTATCATAGTAATATGATGTTGTTGTTTTTCGCAGATTATTGTTCAGTCCTACATCTACAGGCAAACACGATCTTACTGCCATTAAGACCTTTATATCTGTCTGCCATTCAGGTTAAAACAAAAGTAGCAGCAAAATCAAATTTTAGATCAAATTGACATTCCATTAAAAGTTTGATCAATGTTAAATAAAACACGTTTTATTCATTGAACTGATATAGTTAGAAAGAAACCTAAATAAGAAATAAATTTTAAATTATGCATTGCACTTGCAAATTTCAGTCAAATTTTGCATACAAATTTTTGGAATTTTGTCAACATTGACAACAGATTAACGTCTTTATCCGATTAAGTTTAGTTAGTATGATCTACAAAATGGTGTATATATTATTTAACAAAATTTCTGTGTTCACAGTTTCGGAAAATATGCATAAAATTATCCTTTTTTCAAACACATGAAAAAAACAACATGTAAGAATGAATGTAAGTATTATAAAGTGAAGAACGTCAACGAACATATTATAACGTTTCAATTTTTACATCAATCTTGGTTAAGATCTTATGTTTACCAATGACCTAAACAATATCTATGAGAAATTGTGCCAGACATAATTATATTGAATAGCATTTCATGAACATAACGTGACCTCTAATCCGACCAGTCGCTCAGGCACACACTATCATGTCAAAGACAATCAAACAGTAGGTTACACAGGCTTGTTTACAATAAAGAATTGATAGGGCGTGAGATGAGATGACCTCATGGGCATAGATAGTTCACTGAATTTAACGAGGTACAAATGAATCTGTCAATTTTCCCCAAATAAATAACATATCTTACAATATTTATTTGACAGTGCGTATTTATACGTCAAGTAACCTAAATACTAAACTGGAATCGATTGTTTTAATATTTGTCTAAATAACGATATGACGAAATCGTAAAATATAGTTTGAAATTCCTTTAATTAAAAATAATTTCGCACAACCATCTGCGGTCATTTTATCATTTATAATAAAACACAACAATCTGCGGTCATTTTATCATTTATAATTTAACACAACAATCTGCGGTCATTTTATCATTTATAATTTAACACAACAATCTGCGGTCATTTTATCATTTATAATTTAACACAACAATCTGCGGTCATTTTATCATTTATAATTTAACACAACAATCTGCGGTCATTTTATCATTTATAATTTAACACAACAATCTGCGGTCATTTTATCATTTATAATTTAACACAACAATCTGCGGTCATTTTATCATTTATAATTTAACACAACAATCTGCGGTCATTTTATCATTTATAATTTAACACAACAATCTGCGGTCATTTTATCATTTATAATTTAACACAACAATCTGCGGTCATTTTATCATTTATAATTTAACACAACAATCTGCGGTCATTTTATCATTTATAATTTAACACAACAATCTGTGGTCATTTTATCATTTATAATTTTACACAAAATCTGCGGTCATTTTATGATTTATAATTTTCCACAACCACGTAATTTTAATTATTTTTTTGAAACCGATAGATACTGAACCGACAACTTCCAAAATAAACATATTGGTGATCAAATTCCTGCTGATATTTGCATTCACTAGCATCATTTATGTAATAGGAGTTTTCCATGTTATTTTATCGAGATTTTTTATTTTGGCTTAGTAGCTACCTTTTTTAAATCAAAGTGAACGACATTTCGTTCTTTATATAACCATGATAATAACTTTTACATTATTTCCTATTAAAAAATCTAAAACACTTTAACACTATATTATCAAAACAAAAACTCCAATAAAAGGTAATTAAAAAATAAAGATTTAAATTTACCTTGTATATTTAAACACGTATTTCACAGTCTTTTAATTTAAATAATAATAGTATTAGGCCTTTTTATTCATGGACCACAATAAAGGATGTCTCCCCTTTGTACCTTTTTTAAGTTCTGCTTAATAAATAAATATAAAAAGTGAATCTTAAAAATTCATAGATTTACATTTTTTTTCAATTTATTTATATTAACAGACGTTTTTGACTTGACCATACCTAAAGTAGTAGTTTTTATTTGTTTTGTCTGAAAACCCTAATACCGGCTTTGTGAATTCACAATACTTAAATAGTTTTGGGTATTTTGTCGTAAAAAACAGTAAGAAGAAGAAGAAAATACGAAGAAGAGATAAAAGACGAAAATGACGATGAACAACAACAACAACAAAACACGAACTTTGCCTATAGATATTACCAAGGTGAAAAATTGAAACGCAACAAAACTGACACATGTAAAATTGATTTGTGTAACAAAGTTGTAAATTTGTATTTTTTTAAAAGTTGCACATTTTTACTCTAACACATTAAATAAAACGCAAACCCGAAAAAAATTCCATAAATCAACTAAACTAATGAAAACATAATAATAGTGAAAAAAACATTAATACAACAATTAATTTTTCAAGCGCAACTTTGCAACTTTTTAAAGTTGTAAGCGCAACATTTTGTGCGATTTAAATACATGGAGAAACATTGTTATATTTGTCGAAATTTGTTGCAAAAAATGAAAAATAAAAGCGTTACCCATAAATATCTTGACTGAAAGAATTCCTTTTCTTGTGAAAACCTTTTATGTGTTTAATTGAACTCCTTGTTCAAATCTGTCTTTATCCTTTTGTTATCTGAATTGACATAATAATCCTAGAGAACAGGATACCGTGTTGAAGCATCAAATCCATCTTTGAGAATGTCTGGAAAAACTGGCGTCCTATGGTTTATTGTCATGCGCTCGTCGATATCGGATTTCCCATATTTGTGTGAAATAGCGTATGATTTCAATTTGCGGTCGTTATAGCACTGCAGTTTTGTCACCAATTGTTTGCAATGGTTTTTCCTTTTATAATATGGTTTTAAATTAATTGAATACTGACATCCTATATCATTTTATTGTTTATATTGAAAAGTTATTAAAAATATCAAAATTTAAACTGTCATTTTACAACCTACCAACTGAAATATGCAACTCAACGTCTGTCATTGTTTTTTGTGTCATAATTTTTACAAGTACATTATAAACGATCAAGAAAATTTCAGGTACTGAAATTTTATTTTTGCACAGCAGGCAGTACCTAAACTGTAAAAGAGTTCAGCTTACACAGAGAGTAGAAGAGAGTTTACGCTTTCTTTGTGTTTAAGGGTTTCTTCAACGATTTTGTTGGTGACTGCACAATAAAGTTCCTTTTGTAGTTTTCTTCAAACAAAATAAATTAAAAACATACGAAGAAATCATTTTGTTCTGTTGCTGTATAACTTTGGATAGAGTAAAATAGACGACAAGGGAATTTAAAAGCCACCGAACACGGCAAATATATCAATATTGCAGCTCATTTTGATTGAGCCTGTTCATGGGCAGTAATGGAATATTACTGCCAACGCCGCCTAGCCCAGGCTACAACAATAAACAGTACAATTTTGAATTTTGATCCATCCCAAACGATGGTGAACATGGAACCTTCAGATTAACACCATTCCATGATCCCATTTGATAGCAATAATAAATACCAATTTTATGACATCCACGTTAAAGGTAAATAAAATGTGATGTTTTTGTAAAACTGATCCCGATATTTGGTTATTGTTGTAGTTTTGTTTAATATGGTGTTTGTTATTTATTGCTTTTGTATAGCTAAGATCAATATACTTTCGTCTTTTTTTCAGTTATCGTTCTACAATCTGACAACTGATTGTGTTTATACGATGTGTCAGGTGTGCTTAGTGATGTCACATACATATTTTTTCTTGTTTAGTTATAATTTTTGTCACATAAACAATCCTTTTAACCAGTATGTAAATACTGCGCAAATAATTCTTCAGGCTTATTTATCTACCATTATGTAACATAAACTATGTTTTGTGTTTTGTGTTGCAAAGTGTTTAAGTATAATTTCGTCATTTGCTAGTCTATTTAGTATGAAATGGCTTATAAAATATCAACTGTTATCTGTTTATTTGTTATTTAGGCAATTCAGACGAGATAAGTTTTGGTCCCATTTGGTTATTAGGGATGGATATTGCCATGAAAAAAAGATATAATTGCGATATATTGAGATAATATACGTACAAATTGCAATATATAGCACTGTTGTTAATACTGATAAAATTACATGCAAAACTAGTGTACAAGATCGACGTAATTGTCAAAATCAACAACAATAAAGCAAAAAGTAATTAACACAGCAGTTAGTAAACTGTGCGAGATTACATGAAAAAGTAGCAAAAAACGCCTGATTATGAACCGGAAACTGTAAAAATATGACTGCAAGAATTTGCATAAATTTACAAATTACAGCTTGATTTTGTTCAAATGGCATTGATTCATGTACAGGTTTCATTTTATATAACAAATAACCGTTTATTATATCGCGATATCGTATCGCGGGCACCGCAATAAACGTCGTACCGCGATGTTTCCACCACCCTTAATGGTTATGCATAAAGAGATGGCGTAAACTTATCAATTAGGGATCTTCGGTGATATATTTATTATATTTGGAAAAATATACAATTTCCTTTTTATATATTATAATTATATCTATTAAAAAAAGATGAAAAAGGTAACTTTGAAAGTCATCGAAAACATGACAAATATCAAAATATTACAGGCTCGGTTTCATGTAACCAGTTCACTGGCAGTAATAAAAATGCTTTTTTTTATTGCCCACGCCGCCTAGCCCGGGTTGGTATGCATATGGCGGTGAACATGGAACCTTAAATGCGGTATTTTCAGTTAAAAAACTAACTTTCCTGAGATGTAACAACCATAAAAATTGTAACAAAATGGAGAACATATTTTGTAACTGTATGTGTTGCGGACCATAATTTTCCATTTCATTCATATGATTCATCCGTCTCCACTTTTGTTTTGGTTGTTATTGGTTGTTGTTCACATCTTAAGTTTTACAGTACGTTATCATTTTATGATGAGATATTTCAAATTAATAAAAGTTCACATGTGCTTCAAATTATGGGGATGTAATATGACTTGCAGATAACACAGTCATAATTAATCAAACTGGTATGGATTTCCGAAGTAACCATGATTCCTTCTTGGTTAAATGTGCATAAGGTTCGTTGATGTGCGACGTGAACAACTAAGAACTCATAAGCGTACCTTTTACAATACTGTGAACGTACACGGTAACACAATTTGCATATACCGTGCTTCCATCTATCTCGGATGCGCATACAGTTCTATCGTAATACTATATCGTTTAATGTGCTTTTATGTAAATAGATGAAAAAGGAACTTAAAAAGCCACCGGCAAGACAAATATGAAATTATTGCAGGCTCCGATTAATTGAGTCTTTTCATTGGCAGTAATGGAAATGCATATTACCACCCAAGCTGCCTAGTATAAGTGTTGTTTAGAAACTAACGATATGTATATCGGCACTCGCTTGTGTTTGATATGCATATTTTAATTTTTGTGTAATAAAATACATTTCCGCTCACGAGATTTTGTGAGATAGGCAGATAAGGTAAACACTAATCACGGAAGCTTTTGAAAGTCGAAGTTGAAATTTAAGTATCAAATTATACAATATTGTTAAGGGAAACAACATTAATATCTTGTTCAATTTATAATGGAATTTTAAATAACCTCATATGCATCTTTAATGGTAAAATTTCAGAACACTTTTACATGTAACAGATCATGTTCACTTTAAAGTCTTGTTGAATACTGCATTAATTGTTCATTTGTTTTGCCTTTTAGCTCTTTCGAAAATAGCAAAGATCTGCGTCGTTTCAAACAATTAGATGCTTCTCCACCAACTGAAATAAAATCTGATTAGGCCGAGGGCTAATGTGACTGCCCGAGGCCCAATAACATGGCCAATGTGAATTCACTTGATTAATGACAATTTTATTAATTAACAGACTGAAACCATCAAACTCATATGAAGACTAAACTGGGCCAATATGGGATTTGCTGGGCCAATATGAAAATAGCTGATCCAATATGAGATAGTTAATTGATAATGACATTTATTAATTGTATTAATATGTCCTTATATATGTACCTCTTACAAAACAGTAATTGTAGAGATTTGTAATATATTCAACTGAAAACATATGGATTAACGAACGAATAAAAACGTGTTAGAAGGCCTTTAATTGCCGGGCCTCAACAATTATGATTTTTATTTTGTGCTTTCTTTATTTAATTAAGGCATGCTACAAAACGTTGAAGTGAAACTAATATAAATAATATTCATCTAAAAAAAGAGAGAAACAAGTTGGGAGTCATTTGGAAATGAGTTTTTCCTTCAGTGATTCAGGTATGTACTTTGCTTACAATTTTACTTTTATGTAAAGATAAGCAAAAAAGAAAAAAAAACAATTGAACCACTTTGCGTCATTTAACAACATTTTTCAGATTATAGGAGTGTTTATCTCATCAAATGAGGACAAGTGAGGATAAGAAAAATGTTTGAAATGAATTGTGTATTTTGTATCGTGGTTTGTATATTTTGCCGCAGCTTTTTCTTTCATACGCTCAAAGTACTCTTCGTGTACTTTTTTCTATGAGTCCATTTGTGGAAAGCGTCATGGCAAGTTGACTTTTTATGTTACGAAAGGACTGATGAAAAGCAGAACAGGGCTTTTCGTAATATAGATCTACGACCAGAAAGGAAGTTTTTCAGCTTTGGAGAATGAGATAGAATTGGCATGGAGCCAAGTCTCGGGAAAAAGAAGAATGTGATAGCGCAGTAATTATCTCTGACTCTGTAAACTTTGTAATTATTCAACAGATTAGCGCCAGAACATTGTCATGCAACATTAAACATGTTTGAACTTTGTGAGATGGTGACGTTTTTCTCATTCCACTTTTTCAAATTTGTTTTTAAACAATTTCACAGTAGTACTTTGCAGTCACACTAAGGGCACCTTAAATTTGTATCTGAAAACAGACTAAACGGCGTTTACGATAATAAAAGCTTATATCACTGCTCCTGAAAGATTAAAAGAAACCAAACCTGCAATATCTGTCGTGTTCTATGGCTTTCAGTGTTTTCTTATTTGTGCAGTGTGGCGGCCGTAAAAAGTCTCCCCTTACATATAGTCAGTACTGTTATCAGTAAAATAACCCGTTACCGATGTCATGCAGTGATTGTTACGTATATCAGGGCTTTCCGATCAACCTTTTTTGGGGTTGTCCCGGTTAGCTCAATTGGTTGCGTTGCAGGAATTGCATGGCTAGTCGCTGTTGCCGTGACGGTGCGGGTTCGCTCCCAGCTAGAGGCACTATCATTTTCAACGTTTCCCTTTTACATCTTACAATTCCTTCAAAGCCATAATATTGGGTTTTAAAGTTAAATGTCTTTTTTGCCATGTCTGATGCTCCACATTTTTGTCCTCAACTTTTATCACTTATTAGAAAAAAATGTACTCAAGTTTTATCACATGTGAAAACATTTACAATAAGCTTCTGTTTGTGATATGTTGGGTATAGTTTAAGCAACATGTTTTGTTTCAAAAGTCCTCAGCATGTAGGCTGAGAGAAACCTTCCTTACTTTGAAGAGTTTCTTGAATGTTCTTTTCCGGCAAATATTTCACCATTTATTAAACCTCAAGTGACCATATGTGTTTTTGGAATTAGACTTGCATCATTTTGCATTTTTCTCTTGCAGTGTTTTCTCTGTTGATGAATGCGTCTAAAATTCCGACAGTCGGACGCTTAGAGTTTAAGAAAAATTACATATCGGCCTTCACATCTGGCGTTTAATAAAAGCAACTGTCAAAATTGCAAAGTTAGTTAGCCAAGAACAAGTAAAACCTCTTATATTTATGACAAATTTTTAAACAAATATTTTTCCGTGGCTGAGTGGTCTAAATAGCTTGAGTTATCATTCGTTTTCCCAACAGGGATGCTAAAATATATATATTTGGTTAATATGCAAATCTCTAGCCGGATTACCTCTTATTTGATATCTTATGATATCTGATATACTGGTACTTTCTAGCTTGGAAAGTTTTTTCTTTCTACATATTAAGTTGTATCCAAGTAATATTTTTTTCTATCAGAACAGAACAGAACATATCTTTATTAACTCCAACCATATATACATTGGTACAAGAATATACAATACAAGGAAATACAATTCACACATGACAAAGTGTAACAAACAAACAAGTTACAAATAATAAGGGTGTAGAAAATGGAGATGATTTTTTAATGTCTAATCATATCAGTTTATGGAAAAACACATTTATAAATTGGCAACATATGTAAGTAGACGACAATAAATGCAATAAATACAGTAGACATATGATACCAAAACCTATTTGCGTTGGAACTAAGTCTTGAGGAATGATTTTTAATGAGATGTAATAGTTCAGTCGACGCCAATTAATGACCAATTGACGAAACACTGTATGTCAACATTATTTTGAAAAGCTTTTAGAGTGCAATTTCCTTTAAACGTCTGACGCTAATGCAGATGTAACATAACGTATATAGCAGAAAAAATCAGCTAAGTAGACTGACATCGCTACAAGTTTTTTTTTTTACTTAACATTCTCGTTAAGAATTTTCGTTCGCGTAACATTTTCTGATCAGAATCATGCCGATTGGAATTTACAACATACATTTTGCGGGAAAGCAGTTCTTTATAAACCAAGCCCAGTGTATGATCCAAATATTTACCACGAAAGCTGGGTATTATAATTTCTCGTAGACACGAGTGCACATACATTATTCCGGAGTTTACGTATGAAAAAACAAAAACCCTAACTTAAATACAAATATACTCAAAAGTTTGCTAAGCAAGTTAACCACATATCTTTATAAAAGTTATATACTATTTAAGTATTCATGATATTTTTGCATTTGATTCAAGTTCCCCAGTGTTCACATAAATCAACAATCAGATGCATCAATAGAAATAAATTAAAAGCTAATAACTGTCATACAGCAACATATATGTACACACATATTCTTGGTGCTAACATTTAGCAACTTTTGAGTACTATATGACAAAGATAATTTCGCGATGTTTACATTGCCGTTATATGTCAACAATTAATTAATATTTTAATCGCTGTTAAATTCAAAGCGTAACGCTCCCAACACTTGTCCCATTAGTCGAGTGGGCTAAAATACAGTCAAAAGTACCTTGGAATGCAATGTTGATAACGGTGTTATAGGTTTAAAATTCGAAACATGTGTTTCTTTTTACTTTTTTTTTTACTTTTTTATACTTTTTAAAAAATAATTATTTCCGTGAAAAAATAAATTGCATCAAAATACTTTGAAATAACTGCAATAAACTTAAAAATATATATATCCAAAATATGTCTCTAAAAGCCCTGTGTAAAAGTGAATCAAACCCATGTCGAAAATAAATTATGTCAAAGCCATCTTGGCTGAAGGTTATAAAGCTGAGATTGGAAACCAGTCTCATATCTCAAGGATCTGATTGGCTGAAATGGCGACTGGTCGCCATTTCAGCCAATCAGATGCTTGAGATTTGAGACTGGTTTCAGTCCTAAATAAGAATACAATAAGCGGAAATTAAAAGTATATATTAAAACTTTAACAGGTGATCTGATAATATTATCTCTGAATATCACAGAGAACCCCGCTGAAGGCAAACATTAAAAACAAGAAAGTAAACCTGTGTAACTGAACAGTATCAAAATCCAGATTGGCTGGAATATTAATATGCATCATCTTAAAACTGGTCGAAATATTTAAAAAAAAAGAGATATTTAGGTCTTGTCACGGAAAAAGGTGATGTTTATTCTTGAAATAAAATCATACAGTTTAGTTTACCAGAGGTTTTCCGTTCGAAAAATAAAATATCAGTATGATGTCAAAATTGATAACAAAATATTCAATATGTTTTGAGATTACATATAATTACGAGTTGCTTAAAAATGTATTAACAACTAAAATGTCAAAAATGTGACCCACGACACAGTTTTCAATGATGTGACCCCAATTATTAAACTTATATATCGCGAATCCCATTCTTACTCTTAAGTAAGGACCATGCCCGTCTTCCTAGTGATATTTCATGTTGCAATATCACTTCAAAGCACAAGAGACATATTCTCATCGCAATGCTATATAACCATTTCCCCTTTATCATGCTATATGCTTGGAAATATTCTCAAATCACGAGATGTTAATTCAGTATGATCTGAGAATGATCTTTGCAATTTGTCGTGAATGAATCAACCTGGGATTTATCTTGATTGTTCTTTGTCTACCCAAATTATTATTTACAGCAGTCTCAAGGCCTCATTTTTAAATCGTGTCTAGGCCTTATTCTATAGACGTTTATGCTGATAACATTACTTGGAAACAGTGAAGGGACAGTGGTCTATGGGTAGAACGTCCGATTAAGATAATTCGGGTTCGAATCCCACCAAGACTGAGATTCATCTGCAGTTTCCCTAATCCAAATTAGGCACTAAGAAATGGTCTTAACCTAGTGAGTCTTACGAGTCTTATACCCTGGGCTAGGCAGCATAGGCAGTAATATGCATTTCCATTAATGCTGATGAATAGGCTCATTCAAACCGAGCCTGAACTATTTTAATATTTTTCGCGTTCGGTGGCTTTAAATGCTCCTTTCTTATCTATTTTTTACAAAAAAAAAATAATTGATGTGTCATAAAATTAAGAAGTAGTATCATAGAGTTCACGAGGAAATATTAAATGAAAGAACTTTATGAAATAACTAACACAAAAACAACGCTGTCACAAAGTTAGTAAAGAAATCGGGGTAGCCGAGTTTACATGCATATCAGAAATTGCCACAATCAGAAAAAAGTGCCTCCTCAAGCCGCCAAAATATAGCGAGGAAATGAGAGAATGAGTTAATAAGAGAATCAATTTCAAATTAGACACCACAACCAATCAATGATAAAGAGAACCATGGGGGTAACTGCCTTGGAACAGGCAGTAGAAAAATAATTGACCACAGGGGGTTTTAACCAGGTTCTAGGGTGCACTAACCTCAAAAATGGCTCAAATAGGTTCTCAAATGAACAACTTAGCACAAGTTGTTTTGATGAAATCATTCATCAACTCAACAATTGTTACATGCAAAAGCGCTAAAAAAATATAAAACATACGAAACTAAAGCAAAGCAAAATAGTGGGTTATCAATGAACTTATCGAGGCCAGAGCTCCTAGATTCAATTCAGCAAGAACACGATGACGAGAATACAAAGAAACAGATCGAGATCGAGCGTCTAGGTTCGTTTAGAGAAAAGAACATTAACAAGTCTCTATCTGAATTTTCTGTTCAGTGAAATAAAATGCAATCAAATGCCTGTTCAGGCATCATGTAAACTACAGTGGAATCGCGATAACTCGAAACCCGATAACTCGAAATGACGGTTTAACTTGAAGTCGGTCGCCATTCCCGTCAATTTTCCTTATATATTCAACTAAAAAAAGTTGCGATAATTCGAAACGCGATAATTCGAAATTCGCGATATCTCGAACATATTAATAAGTCCCTTAAATAGGAATTAAGCACAATTTAATCGCAATAACTCGAAGTACATTTATTGACATGGTTTTTCACACCTTCCGCGAGAATGTTCGGAGTCTTTTGTGTATCGCCAAGTTGTCAACAAGAGTTGTTAGTGACACGTCATTGTAATGATATGAGCGTGAAGCAAACAATAAGAGTGATTTGATAATCAAGTCAAGTCAAGTCAAGTCAATTTTATTGGCATTTAAACATAATACAATGTCCATAGCCAAAATCATACAGAATAATACAGAATAATGGCAGTAACAATAATGAGATCATGCTCAATCATATCAAGGTACATAAGCAGAAAAGTATGATACATATAAATTACATAACATATAAGCGCATTAAATGCTTAAACCATATTTTTATTTAGTTCATTACATTATTTCTCATATCCATTGCTAAATGTACAAATTTTGCTAAGTTGTTTATGTGTTTTTTGTTAGAAGTTTGCATTAAAGCTTTAAATTTATTCATGTTAGGCCAGCTTAAGTAATACCTAGGTATAAACTGCTTTCTCAATTCTCTATAAAATGGACAAATTAACAGAAAGTGATATTCATTTTCAATTTGGTTGTAACTACACTTATTACATAATCTACTTTCCCGTGGTATATTTCTAAATCTACCTTCTTCTATGGCTAATTTATGAGCAGAACATCTAAATCTTGAAAGAGAATTTCTATATTTGGTATTATTTACAAAATTTAAATAATTTTCACTTCGGAAATCAATTTTAAAAATTCTATATGATTCAAGTTTAGAAAAAGTGTTTACGTCAGAACACCAGCTTTGTAAGTACTGATCATATATTCTCTGAATCACACTTTTAATTTGGTAAACAGAAATATTTCTCAGGTGCCATAAATATGCGAATCCCAGATCACTGAGCATTGTTTTCAGTTTAATCGTCCAGCTATTTATTAATCTATCATTATCGTCTGTTGCAAACATGCATTTATATATTAAAGAATCTGGAGATTTTAAGGCCCTGTACCAATACTTTATAAGTCGTACTTTACGAGTTATCTCAAACGGAAACCGACCAAATTCTCCTAATACTGCAGCATTCGGTGTTTGTATTCTTACTCCAAGAAGCTGTTTCAAAAATTTCAAATGTACTTTTTCAATATCTGGGGCTTTATGGAAACCCCATACTTCCGAACCATAGAATAAAATGTTAGCAATCATTGAATCGAACAATTTAAGTTTTTCTAGGACTCCTATTTCAATATTATCAAACAATGTGTTTAGACTAAATAATGCCTTAAGTGCTTGCTTAGATAATACATTTTGTGTTTGGTAAAAGTTTCCATTAGAAGACAGCGTAACGCCTAGATAAGTGAACGTTTTAACAACTTTTAATAACTGGTTATCATAATATAGTGCAACATCTTCTATATTATTTCCTTTCTTAAAGACCATGACAACTGTTTTCTCAGTATTCACTGAAACACCCCAATAATGACAATAGTTATACAATCTGTCTAACAAAGTTTGTAGTCCTTCTTTCGAATAGGAAAAAAGAACAGTATCGTCTGCAAAAAGTAATAAATAAATTTGAATTTCGTTAAGAGTGAAAGCCGGAACCTCTGGGCTTTGTAAACATTCATACATATCATTAACGAATAAAATAAAAAGCAAAGGCGAGAGTGGCTCCCCTTGTTTTACCCCCATATATGTTTCAAAATTTTCAGTTAAAGCGCCATTTACCTTAACACAACATTTAACATTTACGTACAAACTTTTTAACATTCTTACCATTTTGGTTGATACACCAATTTGTATTAATTTAAACCAAATTCCATTACGATAAAGCATATCAAAACATTTACGAAAATCAACAAATGCCGCATATACTTTTTTCTTTTCCGTATTAATTATTTTATCAATGATAGAAGTCAAAACAAATATACAATCAACTGTTCCTTTGTCTTTTCTAAAACCGTATTGATAATCATTAATTAGGTTATTGCTCTCAGCCCATTTACGCAATCGAATATCCAGTAAAATTGAAAACAGTTTGGAAAACACGCTAGTAAGAGTAATCCCACGATAATTATTGATATCATCAGCATTACCTTTCTTAGGAACCGGAACAATAACACCGTAGCACCAGCAAGATGGGTAAACACCTCTCGAGTAAATATGATTAAACAATTTAATAAATACTGGTATTAACAAATCTTTACAATCTATAAATATATCTGGAACTAACTTATCACTACCAGCACTTTTCCCGCGTTTTAACGTAGAAAACGCTTTATCAACTTCTTCATATGAAAAATCGCGATCCAGTTCATCAATATTGATAAAAGTATTTGTTTCATTATTTAACTGTTCTTCTATATAATTATTTTCAAAAATTTCATCATTCGAAAAAAGATGTTTAAAGTATTCATAGAATTCATCTTTTGAGAGTTTGCTTTTCATATTTTTATTTTTGTTTCTTATTTTCTTTATTTCTTTCCAAAATTTCTGAGGATCGTTTCTAGCGAACTTATGAAGATTATTTCGTTGACTATTTGAAAATTTAGCTCGCGCGTTTCGCTTAGCCATTTTAAAGATTCGTTTACTATTTCGTAGAGCGTTTGCGTTTTCATTCGTCGGTGATCGTCTATATTGTTTGTTTAATTTTTTAAAATTTCGTCTTGCGGTTTCACAGTGTTGGTCATACCACTGGCTTTTATATTTACGCTTATTAGCAGTATTAACGGGTTTAAATACCTTTTTTGATCCAAATATTTTAAAAGCTTCGCTATATAATATATCCGATATTTTATTAACGCCTTCATCAACTGATATATTATTATCAATTATCGACCGCACTACTTCATCCATATTAGGAATTTGTTGAGATATATTGTATTTTAATAAATCTACATTTTCATCATTCCAAACCAGTTTTTCTGTCACCAGCTGATCATTATTTTTAATATTAATGAAATAATTTAGTTTCAAATCCAACTCAATCGGCCTATGAGGCGAAAACGTAAATAAATCATGCACATAAAAATTATCAATAATGGGGAACAAATCTTGCGACAAAATAGCATAGTCAATTAAGCTATTACCGTTATTTGATATATATGTAAAATTTCCGACTTCATCCGATTTACATCGCCCATTTACGATCTTTAAATCAGTACTCAACAAAATATCAATAAGTTTCATACCTGAAGAATTTGTGATTGTATCCATAGATTTACGCACAGGTAAAATATTAATGTTGTTTTCATTGTCATCCTGTTCAATCACGTGAATGAAGCGATCAAAGATCGTAGATGGCTCGAGAATATCGGACCTATTACCACAACGGGCATTCAGGTCACCAATCACGGCCACTTTGCCGTTATTTGAATATTTACGAATATTGTATTCAAGTAACTCAAAATAGTCGGTGTCGACTAAGTTAAAATATACCGAATTACTAGGTGGTATATACAAAAAACATACGTATATATCATCTTCTAAATCAAAAAAAGATTTACATAATTTAACCCAAATTATACCTTGTGAGTTTTTCTCAACAATTTTTAAACCATTTTTAATGTGATTTTTGTAGAAAAGACATATTCCTCCATGACCTCTTTTCACACCAGGTCTTAGAGATTCATCCCTAGGCAACGATATACACTCGTAACCGTTTAATTCGTAATTGTTAATGCGCTTTTGCCAAGTTTCACAACAAAAGAGTATATCAAAATTAGTTACAAAATTCAGGAAATCATCATCAATCAAGCACTTGTCAAGTCCTTCAACGTTCCATGATAAAATTTTTAGGTCACACTTTTCTGATCGACCCTATTTATCACTCCATCCGAATGCTGGGGCTGATTCAGGCACGTACTCAACGTCATTTATAAAGAGCTTGTCTCTTATAAGGTTCGCCCTTTTCCCTTTCCTGCGTGCTTCCTGCATTGCTGGGATCAGCTCCTTTCTGCGTTGCTGAACCTCCTGAGGGTACTGATCAGCGACGTTGTAGGGGGTGGGGCGTAGATTCACACCTTTTAGATACTCTTTTATTAAGGGTTTAGAGTCCTCGTCAAATTTAGCCACGATCGGTCGAGTTTTTGATCGGTTAAATTTTCCTATGCGATGAGCCCTAATAATCTTGATACAGTTTTTAGGATTTTTGATCTTCAGGACGTCTTCGCAAAATCTAAAAACCTTCTCCTTACAATCATCGGATGTAATAATTGGCCTATTTGGACTACTGGTCGCACTGGCCGTGTCAATCTCCGATGGGTCGGTCTCCGATGGGTCGGGTTCTGTTGATTCATCGGTTGATACCGGTGGTTGTGAGGCAGACGATGTTGCGAGACCAGGTGCATTTGTTTCAGTCTGTGAAAGCGGAAGTAGAAAATCAGCAACGGGTCCTTCCGGTATTCCAAAAAACAACAAATTATCCCTCATGGATCTACACTTTAAGTCTGTGACATTTTCTTGCAACGTTTTACTAACTTCTTTGAGAGACTCATTTTCAACCGTCAGTCGTTTGAAGTTAGCTTCCAGATCAGATATGCTTTGTTTATTTGAATTTGTACATTTTGAAATTGTCTCATATTGATCACTTATAAACTGCTGGCTTTTTTCAATGTCATTAATTTTTTTGCTCATATCATTCATCCGTACCGTTAGATCGTGCACTATGGATTTTATTTCCCCGAGCTGACCTAATTGCTTTTCTATTTGGTCCAATTTTTGCATGACTGCAGATGACTGATCGTTATATATCATACTATTTTGACTGTTTTGGCTATTTTGGCTAAGCACAGGTGATCCAGGATTCAACATTCCAACCATTGGATATTGATATTGTGAATACATCGCTGGTATAGAAAACTGCTGTGTATTTTGATATAAACTGTTCATCCCGTTAGCACAAGAATTAACAGTACCTTGTGTAGGCGAAACTCCCTTTTGAGCCATTTTACTTTTCTTTGTTCGAGATTTCTTTTTCGACTGACTTAATTGCTGCTGATCATCAGGGGAAACCACAGGTGAAACTATCTCCTTCTTTCTCTTTCTTTCCATCTATCCGAGTTTTTATTTCACACAATTGATGAAACATGTCCTCCTTTTTACTTTAAAAGTTTCTGATTCTATAATAATCCAAAAATAACTCGTCTTATTCCACTTTTTTCAATAAAAATCACCATTTCAAAATTTTAAACCGCCATATTCGCGCATGCGCTCACCGGACTGAGTAATAAAATAATTTAAAACATAATTATCTTGCTTTCTTGAGCAAACTTTACAACAAACATTTGTTACGTACGTACCGTATGGTGCCGTAATAATTGCACGTCGTTACTTTCTAAAAACTCACATGTTATTCTGGAAAAGTTAAAGTCGCGATAACTCGAAGTTCGCGATAATTCGAAGTAAATCGTCGGTCCCTTGGGACTTCGAGTTATCGCAATTGGACTGCATTATTTGATAATCAGAAAGGAAACCATTAGCACAATTAAGAAAATAAGGAAATGAGTAATACTAATAAAAACGATTATGTGAAGGTGTCAGTAGAGTGTCAGTATCTTAACTGAATCTTAACTGAATTTATATCTGCAACCTTGATCATGTCAAGGACTTTATAACACGATATGATATAACCGTCCTTTTTCTTAGGTACATGTATCTGAAATCAAGAAAATTTAATTTTAAAATAAATTCTTACATTATACTTTGCAGTTTGCTTTTTCATATAATAACATTTTTGGATGAACACGAATTCGTGATTGTTAGTAAATTATATATTCAGACATTTAACTGAAATTCGAACCAAAAAGTCGGACGACAACAAAAGATCCTTAATTACTAAATACGGGCATATATCAACGGCATATTATCCTATCAAATTTAAGATAATTAATTCGCAGTAAAAAAATAATACACATCCACAGCGCATAAATACGCTAATCAGCGGAGCTATCGCTTATCCCAACTCGACCCCTCTTCCACCTCGTCCCACCGCACCCACAAAAAAGAAACGAGGATACCCAAGTAACGCTGAAAATTGACTCATCATTATTCGTAACATTAACAACAAATTCTGACTTTTGTGAATAGTATATTCTTTATCACACGAACAATGATAGCAATGGTATTTAAACTACCCGTAGGGAGCTATGTAAATTGTTCATCTGTCGTAAGAAACAAAGACAAAAATTGGCATGCATAGACAGAGAGCAATGCATCTTATTATTATTTATTTTCTTGAGGGATGCTTTATTAAGGTAATTTAAGCGTACACATTTCCCTCAAACATTCCCATTAAGAGATTAATCATTGGCCATCAGCTATTCCCGAAAAACGAACTTTGGTCAAGAATTCGGGCAAAACCACAAATCGCTTTGCACAATAGTTTTAGAGATGCTGTATGTTGGCTTTTTGACAAATTGCAGATAATCCAGGCGCTCCGTTTTGGCTGCTTAATTCTACCAAGATTACCATCTATCAAAATGATAACGATAAATGAATGATTGCATAACAAAACTGCTTTCTGGTGCTTAATTTATCATTAAATTGAATGCAATTCGCAAGGGATAATTACTTGTTCGGATTGACGAAACACAAAATTGAAGTCGAACAAGTCAAAAAAGATGTAAAAGAACTCTAAAAGCCACCGAACACGACAAATATCAACATACAGAAGGTTCGGATTGAAGGAGCCTTTTCATGGGCAGTGATAGAAATGCATAATACCGCCCAAGCCGCCTTGCCCCGAGTTGAGCGCTGCTCAATATTTTATTTTATATATTTATTTCTTTTATCCCGGTCATCGTGTTCTCGCTGATTTGACTTTAGGAGGAGCTCTGGTCCCGGTAAGATCATTGAGTACCCACCCCTTTGGCTTTTCACTGCTATTAGCCTTTTATGTTTTATATGTTTGTGTGCTTTTGCATTCAACCTTGCTGAGCTTATGGATTGGTTGGAGTTATTTCACCAAGACAACTTGTACTTGTGTGTTGTTATGGAAACTTTTTGGGGCGAGTGTATGGTTGGTGTACCCTAGAACCCAGTGGTTAATTGTTTAGCCACTGACCGTTCATATGCGGCAACCCAAAGGTTCTCTTTTTCGTTAATTGTTCGAGGCGTCTTATCTGAATTCGATATATCGTCAACGTCCCTAAAATCGAGAGCAACCTTCATTCGCGGTAGTTTTGTTTTCCTGCGAGATTTGCAGGTGCGCGGGAACGAGTGATGTAATATTTTACTACAGTATTTACTCGAGCGTAAAATATGTCAAAGTTTAGAAAATGCGATTAAAATAGGTAAATTTAAAGAATTTAATTACATACTACATAAAACACATGCATTTACTATTCCCAAATCATATCCATAGAATCTGATAAAATTATTTTCTTTGAAACAAAAATTTCAGCTCCAAAAACATCCGTCTGCTTTCTTCACATTTTATGAATGGAAGTCACATGACCGCTATGACGCAGCTTTAAGGCCTACTATATTATTGTATGGATGAATACTGCTCTATATATGCGGCAACCCAAAGGTTCTCTTTTTCGTTAATTGTTCGAGGCGTCTTATCTGAATTCGATATATCGTCAACGTCCCTAAAATCGAGAGCAACCTTCATTCGCGGTAGTTTTGTTTTCCTGCGAGATTTGCAGGTGCGCGGGAACGAGTGATGTAATATTTTACTACAGTATTTACTCGAGCGTAAAATATGTCAAAGTTTAGAAAATGCGATTAAAATAGGTAAATTTAAAGAATTTAATTACATACTACATAAAACACATGCATTTACTATTCCCAAATCATATCCATAGAATCTGATAAAATTATTTTCTTTGAAACAAAAATTTCAGCTCCAAAATCATCCGTCTGCTTTCTTCACATTTTATGAATGGAAGTCACATGACCGCTATGACGCAGCTTTAAGGCCTACTATATTATTGTATGTTTTTCGTACCCCTAGTGCTTAACTAATTTTTATCTAATCTTGTCATTTTTATGCAAATCCCAGGGCTGTTACACAGAAATACATGTTGCTTTCCCCAAGGGCATTGACGAATGCCTATAGATGTGTGAAGGAAGATGGTGTGTCAGCTACTCAGAGCTTCCAGAATATACAGGGTACCTGAAAATACCCCGTGAGACTGAGTTAATGGCAGAATTGACCCAGAAAATTTTGTTATGGGAAGTTCCCATGTTTAGTGTATTTGAATAGGCAAAACTTGTGAACCATTTTACCCTTTCCTGTTGTTAAAACTGTAATTTAACTGTTTAAGTCCTTCATTTTATTAGATTTTACATAAAAACAAATTAATTGAAATTTGCTTGGCCTAAAATTTCACGTGAATTGACAGTGACGTCACTACTCCGAATCAAAGGTTCCAAATTGCAAATGGCCGCCAGTGTAACATGATCTACGCATTTTGTTGTATTTGGAAAGAACTTTTGTTGATTTTGAGTTTACTTTGCCAGTCTTTGCGGATTTATGGAGGAAATTAAATGCACTCAGTGAGGTTAGTGAGCTTTCAAGGTGGTATCAATAAGAATTTAGTTCAATAAACTTTACTAGAACAATAGTTATAAACAATGCAAACATGAATGTCAAATTTTCCTTTTGTAGTCACTGGGAGAAACATGTTTTGCTATTGTTCTAGTAAAGTTTATTGAACTAAATTCTAAGACATTGTTAACCTTGATATAGACAACCTTCCTGTGACTGTAGTTTAATACTATAGTGGATAATTTGGAAGTTTGGACTCCCGGCAATAAGGCTACACTCAGTGAGAGAAATTGTTTCATATTTCTATTTCTTATAATCCCTGATAGACCTGTAACATTTATATGCCCTATAAATGATATCTGAAGTAATAAGAATATTTTTAATTATTAAATAACATGAAATTTTATGAAAATAGGAAACCACACTCCCCCCAACTTTAACAGTATATTGTGACAAATGATACCACCTTAATGTATTCTTTCTAAATTATTGTTCTGTCTTTGCCATAAAACTTACTACCGCGAATGAAGGTTCACTGAGGATACTTATAAAAACATGCTCTATTTTGCTCTCTTCTTTTTCTTGGCGCGAGGAGGCTGTGTTTTGTGAGTATGGCGATTCCTGATATGCATATTTCAATATTTCACATTTTTACACAATTATTTTGATCGTGATCAACGACCTTTAAAGAATGAAAGTCAAGGTTTTATGTACGGGGCGACGTTTTGTACGAAATATTCAGTATCAACCCAATAGCTCAACCCAATCCTAGGCGGTGTGGACAGTATTATGCATTCTTATTTCTGTCCATGAACTGCCCATGAACTGGCTAAACCAAACGCAGCCTGCAATCTTGTCATAAATGCTATGTTTGAACAGTTGCTGTTCATTTAAAACGAATATATTCTTCATTGTGGCGTTAATCAATTTAAAAATAAAACTTTAACAAATTCTAGCAAATAACTGCAAAATTGTAGTAATCACAAAATAAAAGTGTTACAGTTTCTCTCAGAGAAGCTACAATGTGTGTTTTAAGTAAACAAAATTATCTTAACCAGACAATGCCTATGTTTGCTTTTATACAGAGGTTTCAGACAGTTACATTTATCTAAGCGGAACATTTATCTGGAACACAACAACCCAAAACTGACTTTGTTAGATTTATTATTCTCGGGAAAAGGATTTATTAATTCATTTTATTCAATATCAATTTCTTTCACTAAACCAGATACATAATTAGAAGGTATTAAATGATCACATATTTTTATTTATTTGCAAAATGTTACAACTGACCTCAAATGTATATATGAATATCTGTTCGAGCAAATGTCTGTCTAAATGATTATAGATTTACTTGATATTAAAATAATAACTGTCAAATATCTATTTGTAAACACACTTATACGAACAGATTGTTATTGTGCCGATAGAAAAAGGGTAATTGTTCACATAATGATCGAAATTGTCCAGTTATCTTCATAATTAAAGCACATACATTCTGTATAAAACTCTTTTAACCGCTATCATACTTCAAACACATATGTTTTACATCAATCAATCCAAGCAACCTTCATATTTGATATAAAAATGTTCAAGTTGCTTTCATACCTAAAACACATACATTCTACATTCAACATTTCCAGCAACCTTCAACTACTTGATATTTTCTGTATAAAACTATTCCACCTGCTTTCATACCTAAAAACCATGCATTCTACATTGCTTTGTCATAGACAAAAAAGGAAAAAAAATCAACATCTCTCAAACGGCATAATGCAGTTCCATCAAACTTTGCACAAAACAATGCTATAAGTGTACGATTATTTTACAAACGTTAATAAAAGTTAGAACATTGATGGGAAATAGTTAGACATAAAAACTCCCCAAAATTCTTTTTGCAATTTATCACAAATACGAAGCAACACAAAACAAAAATTCAAATGACAACATAAGAGAAATAATACATTATCTTAAGTCCTTGTAAAGAACTTTGAAGAGAGAAATCAACATTTTTTGTCATCCATTTTCGCGACCAGGAAATTGAAGGTTGAAATGTTAAATACATGTAGACAGGTTTAAACGACGTGTGGTGTTGCGCGCGACATAAACTTGGCCTTGCAGTGAATAAACTTAGTTAAATCCAAATTGAAGCGTGCCTTTTCCGTTAAACCTAAATGCCAATGTGAGACGAACTGGCTTCCCTGCCGAAATGATTCAAATGTTATATAAACAATTCCCTGTTATTTGCAGATTTAGTTAATTATTTTTCAATAAGATGTCGGCGTCATTATACAAAAGTCTGTCACGTGCAATACTGGACGTGAGACTGTTTTGATGAAGTTACTGAACGTTATCAGTTTTAATGACAATATAATTAAATTCTCAACGATAATTAAATAATTATTAACATACATTTTTTGTGCATCGATGACTAAAATAGCGAAAAATCCTTTACTTTCTTTTGATCCATGAGATAATCGGATACTGTCAATAAGGTCTTTAACAAGAAAGGATCTGATAGAACTCAATATCACATGCTTACTTAAAATTCACACTTAGCAAATTTTATAGTTTGTTATATAAGAAAAAAAACAATTTGAAAAATGGTTTTCAACTAAGAATCATAGAACACATTCTTTCATTCCCATTTTCATTTTCATAGTTTCATTTAAAATGAGCAATTGTGACGCCGGCCTTGAAATGCAGTTTTCTTCGATTACCCATTGATCAACAGTCTCCAGAGCTTCAGAACAACGATACAGCTGTCATTAGGTTATTCTAGAAATCTTTGTCAAACATGAGCGTCAATGTATAAGTTTATTGACAACAAACGATCGTAAGAATGCATCCGTCATCGTAATATGCTTAAGAAAAATTGCTTTTGCTTTGCCGAAAATGACATGAACGATCTATCGGCCTATTCCTGATTTAAAATTAACGATTGTTAAGGTTTGGATAGAAATATCGATAACATACGATACGATCGGCAAAACATGCAACATCAATCCCTTGGATTCGCTTGACTGGTTCTGTTTACACACGTTTGTGTGTGTTTTTTAAGATTTGGACAAGATACACTTTTAGCCGAACAATTTAGACGGGGTTTATAACTAACGCGTTTTTAGACAAAGGATGTGATGTTTTATGAGATTTGACAGGCGACATTGGTTTGAAGCATTTGCACAGAACAGATTATAGCTCTAAATTGCCTCAACATAAAGATATAGTATCCATAAAAATAATGGAGGATTTTACGAAAACAGATTTTTTTTCTCGAAAACAGATAACTTTTTTTTGCGAAAACATCCATTATTTTCACGTTATTTTATGTGGTTAAGTTGTGGCACAAATATGCTTCCATAATTTTTAGATAACTGGTATCTTTCGTGAAATTGTTACGCTTTCATGAAAAGTTTTCTGTTTTTCGTTTCACGAAATCTGATTTCGTGAAATCTTCCATTATTTTCATGCAAAAATACCTTTTGTGAAATTTTTAAGGTTTCGTGAAAAGTTATGTGTTTTCGTGAAATCCTCCATTATTTACATGAAAACTTTATCTTTATGTTGTGGCAGTTTAGAGCACTAACAAAAATAAATTCGTGTTAACATAACTTTTTTTGTCGTGAAAATATGGATGTTTTCGCGAAAAAAATTTTTTTTTTGCGAAATCCTCCATTATTTTCACGTTATTTTATGTGGTTAAGTTGTGGCACAAATATGCTTCCATACAGATTATCCATTTAACTTGAAACGCTTCAGATTAACTGTGTGTTTTTATTTTACGGCTATAAATGTGACTATACATTTAATTCTGATAAAGTATATGTTATGTTATGATTGTTATTTTATACGCAGTCTGCGGAAAGTATATTATTATAAAACAACTATATATTTCCTATCATGTTTAAGCACAATCAATGAGATTAGGAACCAATCTGATTTAAAATGTGAGCCTAATTGTACATAATTTCCGGATGATCCTTATCGGAATATCAATACATTTGTGTTTACCGTTCGCCATCAAGAATATTTATTAAAATATTTATGGCCGCACTATCGCTTAACAAGCAATGGTACTCACAGTTATGCTCAAAAATGTTTTTTTACGCCATAACATACCATCGTTTTGGGTGGATCAATATTGTACTATTTATTGGTTTAAATATTGAGTTGCGCTCGACCCGGGGATAGGCAGAGTCGGAAGTAATATGCATTTCCATTACTACCCGTGACCAGGCTCAGTAAAACCGAGCCTACAATATTTTCATATCCATCGTGTTGAACGGTTTTCAAAGTTCTCTTTTCATCTATTTTAATATGATATATATCAGGAATAGCCAAACTCTTAAAACGCAGCTTCCCACACCGACCGAGAGAATGGGACAAAATCATGGGCGTAAAAATGTTCAATTTAAAATATTATAGACTACAAACAATTCACGAAAAAGAAAACCCTATTGGTTGAAGTGTAAATTGCGCCAAATTAAGGAGAAAAAATCTCAACACATATTCTCCCGTTTTGATTTAGAATATAATAAAAATATGCCTGTACAATCTTATGAAAACCAAGTTGTGCTATCACTTGATAGAGTGACCATAAAAATATGCAAAATCTATTGCTAAGATCGCTGCATGATTAAAAAAAAACACAAAAATACTCCAACGTTGGTCCGGCGATACTGTTTCGAACTCTTCACAGTAACGTTAATGCCATGTATTCGTTTTTTAAGAATGCACAGAACAGATTTGTCTTCCTTTATTTTTTATATTTTATAAGAATGAATAATTATGTACGTATTTAATTGGCTGACGGGAGAAAAATGAAAAGATTGGTTTACTTTATGTATTCATTTTTATAAATTTTAAATTGTACTTGTGTTTATTTGGCTGTCGGGAGGAAAAACAAAAAGTGCATTGGTCAATAACTTGTTGTTTTGTGCAATTTGCAAAATATTTGTTTGAGAGTGTGTTACCTACATAAGTTTTTAGAGTATTTGTCAGCATGTTTGCCATATGATACATAAATAAGATGTAAGTTTTGCTTGAAAGTACGCAAACTGTTACATTTACATACTTTAGTTAAATGTATCATTCGTTTTCCCAACAGGAAAGCTAAAATATATAAATAATAGATAAAAAGGTTACTTTGAAAGCCACCGGACACAACAAATATGAAAATATTGCAGGCTCGGTTTGATTAAGCCTGTTCATGGTCAGTTATGGAAATGCATATTACTGCCCACACCGCCTAGTCCCGGGTTGAGCGCAACTCAGTATGTACACCAATAAACAGTTCAATTTTGATCCATCCCAAACGATGGTATGCATTTGGCGGTGAACATGGAAATTTCAATGAGGTATTTTCAGATTAATACAAAACCATGTTCAGCGGCGTATGGTTAATATTAGTTATGCAAATCTCTAGCCTGATTACTAATAATTTGATATCTTATATACGCCTTTCCAATAATTCGATGAATTTATTTGGTTACCTCCCCTGTCCAGTCACGTGACTGCTCTACGGGAAAAATGATTGCTCGCTGTAATAACGTGACAGGGAATATGTACCTACAACTTTCTTTTTTATCATAAAATTCTTATTTGAAAAATATATTTTCTCTTTGAATTACTAATAATACATCAGCGTCATGATATTTTTGAAAATAATTGATAAAACAATCAAGTTTCTTTGACTAAAAGTGTCAAGTCTTTATTCCTCGCGTTAAACACTAAACGACTTGAACTAACATCCAGTCGCAGTGTTCTCTCCACGGCTTAATTGAGTTTCGTTTCCGGATTAGCGTGTCTAATCAACTACTGACATCATGTTATGATTATGTCGGCAGCGACTGATTTTGAAGGCGGTATGCCATAAACATGTCAAATTGTCTCGCACACGGGGTCATCTGTCAATTACTTCAAGGGGCAGATATCATTGACCAATAGAGATCGTGTAATTACTATTTGCAAGGTATCTACACCTCCCAATTCTTAAGTATTTCGGAGTCCTTTAACTACTGGAATGCCAGCAAATGTATTTGATTTAGCACTTATATGGATTCTTAATCAACAAAACGACACGTTATAGAAACAAAAGCCGTCAATAAGAAACAAATTTTGTCAAAACGTTTTATATATGTTTAATTAAGTGTTAGGGCTTTTATGCCAAAATTACAAACTGTCAAACCTAAGAAATCTAAATTGGATATGCAACCATATTGTAATATAAATATTCCCATCTTCTTGGAAGCCGTCATCTAAATCCTTGGATTTCATTCTATGAATGATACTTCTACAACAAACAATCAGATTACCGATCCTGTTTTATTTCAAGACAGAATCAATCATATTTGGTTGTGAAGCATACGTAACATTTTAAAAATTCAAATTATTTATTCGTTGACCATAAACGCCATAAATTTTTAGGACTTGTTTCTAGGAATTGTTGTACAGAATTGGTTAAACTAATGCTTATGTTTGTCCAAATCGCGTTTCATACTCCCTACTATCAACAAGAATGGTACATGTTCTTTTATCATTAAAAATCTAAATATCTAACAAATAGTGAAAATAAAAAAGTCTGGCTAGAATATAGAATGTTTTCACCGACGGCGACGAACGCAGACGTGCAATATTGTGGATAATGTTAGCTATTAAGTGCTTAAGCCATTAGTCCGATCGTTCAGCTATCACGCAGAGCCTCGTTTTGGATTGATTTCCGGTCGCGGGAAGTAACTCGTACAGGACTGCGAAACTGTTTATTGGAAAGGCTAATACATCTGGTATATTCAAGCTTGGACAGTTCCTGCTTTTTACATAATAAAAAGGTATACAAGTAATATTAAGAACAGACCAGAACAGGACAATACAGAATTTCATTAACTCCAAACATATAGATATTGGTACAGTGCATCGTATAAACAAATATTCACACATGATATGGTTAACTCAGAAACTAGTTACCAAGTGGAGGTGATTTAGAAAGGGGAAGGGTACGATAGTTTCTAATCGTATCATTTTATGGTACTACAATGTACACATGTATAAGTTTGGTAAAATATGTTAATAAACTGCAATAAATACTCAGACATATGATACCAAAACAAATTTGCGTGGGTACTTTTGGAGTGATTTTAAATAAGATGTAATATTTCAGTCGGCAGCCAATTAATGATTAATTGACAGAAAATTTTAAGTCAACATTATTCAGAAGAGCTTGTAGTATGCAATTTCAGTTGAACGTCTAAAGCTAACGCAGATGAAACATAACTTATATTATCAGAAAAAAATCAGCTAAGTAGGATGAAATTGCTACAAGTGAATTTTTCATTTTTAACGTTTATGATTAGAATTTTCAATGGCATTATGCGTACCATTATCCAAACAGATCACGATGATTGGAATTCACCAAAATAAATTTGGCGGGAATGCATTTCTCTTTACGCTAGACCAGTGTATGAAAGATTTATATACCGAAAAATCTGCGTAATTATATTTTCTCGTAGACCAGGGTGAAAATACATAATACATAATATGAAAAATATTTCGTAAATCAAATACAAATAATTATTATGATGATTTTACTCCTTTAATATTTAGTTTGCTTTAATGACAGAAACATTGCATGAAATGGCCCCAAACTATTTGTTAACCACTTAACCTAATGATCTTACATCCTAAAACTAGAAACCATTTTTTAATGAAACTTGAAACTTCTTTATTTAATTAAACGCCTATTTTTATGTACACATATTCAAATTGGCGTTGTACATAACATTTAACATAAGAACATATAAAAATAGCACATTTAAATAAAAGCACACATAATCACTTAATAATCATAAAAAACTATTATCATAAAAGTTGTCGCCATATTGCCACGTGTTTTTACTAACTCCATAATTCACAGGAAATCATAGATGTTAAGGAAAAACGAAATCATCCGTGTTCTTTTCCAGTTAATTCAACAAAACATCATCAACTGTAGAAGTGATCATGTAAATATCTTCAAAATCAGGATTCAAAGAGACAGATTATGCAATATGTCTGAAACCTACATTTTTCATTCAATTGATGATACATTTTATGTTAATTATTGTATTTGCCACACATATGTGGCTAGATTTATCACATTCTTACACATGTTACTTTCATTTAACTTGGAGTTCCCACAAAAGCCATTTTGTACATTTGTCATTGTACATTTGTACATTTGTCATTGAATTCCGTAATTAATTCTTTAACACTTTTATGAATGTCTGTCACGACATTTCGCTCCTTTTTAAGAGTAATTGCAGACTGCGGGTAATATAACTCTCCATGTAATTGGGTGTAATGTATACATTAAAATTTGAAAATTTCCTTCTTATTTGTGTACATGTTATTATACCAGGTTAATGTGTTTCTTTTTCTCTGTACATGTATGTAAAAAGATAATTTGGACGGGACAAGCTGACGTCAATTCTTGAAATGACCGCATAAAATTAACCGGACGAAATTACTTATTAAACTTTACTGAAGTATCATTATGTTGTCATAATGTGTAGCACAGTATTCAATACGTTATGAGAAAATAGCAGATAATTACGAGTTTTTTACAACTACAGTCAAAAATTGAAAACCAGTATACCCTATATAATTAGGGCACGTCATGGAAAAGCTGATGTCAATTCGTGAAATATCGACAGAACGTTAACAAGCAAGGCGACATTACTTATTATGGTTTTCGCTCAAGACGGCATTACTTATTATGGTTTTCGCTCAAGACGACATTACTTATTATGGTTTTCGCGGTACGAATATCATTATGTATCTGAATGTGTAACACAATATTTAATAAGTTATGAGAAAATAATAGAATTTCGAGTTATTCTTAAATAAAGCAACATCTAAAATGTTAAAAAATTACGACCCAGGACACAGTTTCCTATGACGTCCCCCCAAATTATTAAACGTGTCTTATTATGCGCATATCCCATTCTTATTCTAAAATACGGACCATGCCCGTCGTCAAATATAATATTTCATGTTGGATTATTATTTCAAAGCACAAGAGACGTATTCTAATCGCAATACTATATAGTCTTTTCCCTTTTCTCATGCTATATGCTCGGAAATATTCTCAAATCACGAGATGTTAATTCAGTCTGATCTGAGAATGATTTTTGCAGTTTGTCGCTTATGAATCAACCTGGGATTTATCTGGATTTTCTCCGTCTACCCAAATTATTATTTACAGCAGGCTCAGGGTCTCTTTTTTAAGTCATGTTTAGGCCTATTTCAATACATGTTTATGCTGATAGCATTACTTGGCAACAGTTGAGGAAAGCGGTCTATGGGTATAGCGTCCGATTTCAGATACAGATATTTCGTGTTCGAATCACACCAGGCATTTTCAGTATCCCCAATCCACACTTGGAACTGAGTACTGATTTCAACCCAGCAAGTCTTATACCCTGGGTTAGGCTATTACTGATAATGAACAGGCTAAATCAAACCATGCCTGCAATATTTTCATATTTTTTCCGTTCGGAAGCTTTCAATGTTCCTTTTTCATTTATTTCAAAAAAAAATTTAAATGGCGAGTCAAAAAATTAAGTAATAGTAACACAAAGTTCACACAGAGGTAATAGTACAAATGTATCACAAAGTTCACACAGACATATCAAGTCAAAGTTAAGAAATAATTAACACAAAAATAACGCAAAGTTAGCAAAGTTATCTGGTAGCCAAGTTTTAAAATAATGAAATATGCATATCCCATTCAGTAAAATAAAACTTCCCAAGCAGCAAAACTAAGAGAAGACAAAAGAGCATTTATAAGAAGATCAATTTAAAATTAGACACCACAACCTAACAATGATTAAGACAACCATTGGGGTTACCGCCATTGATTAGTCAGTCGCAAAATAATTTGCCGTTGGGGATTTAACCAGGTTCTAGGGTGCACCAACCCTCACACTGGCCCCCAACAGTTTTTCTAAAATGAACTATATGGCACAAGTCGTCTTGGTGAAATAACTCCAACCCATCCATCAACTCAAATATGTTACATTTCAAAGCACTAAAACATATTAGCTTTGCAAGGCAAAATGACGGATAATCAATGAACATACCGAGGCCAGATTAACCGGAGTAAATTCATAAAGAACACGATGACGGGGATAAAAGAAACAGATCGAGCTTCTAAGTTCGTTTAGAGAAAAGAACCTCAAACAGTCTCTTAATATGAATGTTCTGTTCAGTGAAATAAAATGCAATTAGATACCTATTTAGGCATCAGATAAACTATTAATTGATAATCAGAAAGGAAATCATTAACAAAATTAAGAAAACAAAGAAATTAGTAACACTTATAGAAAATGATTAATATGTGAACGTGTCAGTAAAGTGTCAATATCTGAACTGAAATTATATCTGCAACCTTGATCATGTAAAGGACTTTATTACTAGAATATAATATTAAACTATTCATTATCTTAGGTATCTGAAATCAAGAAAAATTAATTTTAAAATAAATTCTTACAGTTTACATTGCAATTCGCCATTTTAGATAGTACAATTTTTTGATAAACATGGTAAATTTTATATTCAGAAATTGTACCGAAATTCAAAACAAAAAGGCGTACGAAAACAAAAAAAAAATTACCGGCTGATCCGTAAATATGAACAAACTGCATATTGACGAAAGTGTTTTCGCAGTATGATAATGGTACACATTCACAGCGCCTTTCCATTTAAATCACGCTAACCAGCAGAGCTTCATCCCACCTCCAGCCCTCTTCCACCCCACACCACCACACCCACACCTCCGAAAAAGGAAGATGCGTAGGTAACGCTGAAACATTAACTCCTCATCATGCGGCTTAGTTATACAAATAAACATTCTGATATTTATATACACGTACAATTTTATTCTATGTATGTGCTTAAGAGAGATTTCTGGAACAAGAAAAAATGTAAGCAATTATCTCTAAAATACCCTCAAGCATTTTATAAATTGGCCATCTGCCGTAAGAAACATGGACCAAAATGGGATGCATGGACAGGCAACAATACATCTAATGAATAATTATTTTATAAAGGGAAGCTTTATTAATCTCATTTAAGCGGCGAAATTTCCCTATAGCTCGCCCGTTAAGTGAATAACCATCGGCCATCAGCATTTCTTACAAACGAACTTTGCTTCAGAATCCGGGCAGAACCTCAAATCGTTTTGTACAATTATTTGTAGTCGATGTATTTTGACAAATTGCAGATAATTCAGACGCTCTGTTTTGGTCACTCAATTCTAGCAAGGTTACCATCTATCAAAACGTTAACGATAAATGAAAAATTGCATAGCAAAACTGCTTTTTGGTGATTAATTCATCATTTCATTGGATGCAATGCATAATTCCTTGTTTGGAAAAAAGTCATAACTTTTGTATGAAAACTCTTTTCATAAAATGATACCAGTGTTCACGATGTAATAATGAACGGTAATTATATCAAATTTCAAAGACATTGGTTGAAATAAATTTTAAGTAAAATATCTATTCTACTTTGTTTCGACCACTATTTCCTTGTGATGACAAACCCATTATTTTATCTAAGGGTCCGTATGCTGATGATCAGGGAAGATCTTAATCTGAACATTTTAATTTTCGCCGCCATATTCAAATCATCGTTTGAAATGGATCAAAACGTTACTGTTTACTGGTGTAAATATTGAGTTGCCCTCAACCTGGGGCCTTGCAGCGAGGGCAGTTATATGATTTTCTATTACTGCTCATAAACAGGTTATATCAAACCGAACCTGCATTTTTTCATATTTGTCGTGTTTGGTGGCTTTCAAAGTTCCCTGTTCATCTATAGCAATATACATGAAAACAGAAATATCTTTTTAAAAGATAAATGGCGTTGATGGAAAAGTTTTGTTATATTTAAGAAAGAAAGAAATATAGAACGGCGAAGCAGACACAGTTATTTTATTTAACTTGTTGTAGCTGTTGACGAACCATCTCTGCCTTCTGAGTATGGCCTACGGATTACGCGACCGAGTCATGGAAACCCCATAAATTCATTGAAAGTGTCTGTCCAAAAAACTGTTGCAACAATTTCGTCTTGTGATAATAGGTCGATAACAGAAGCAATGTCTTACATTAAGTCTTGATCCACATTTATTCAGTTTCAATAAATACCTCTTGTAGAGTTAGAACTCAGGATGAATAAATGCCATTGAAATATAATAATTATAAATGATAACAACTTGTTTCAAGAGGGCTGTTTCAAAAAATGGCTGATTCCTGTTATAAATATGTACAACAAAAAGTTAATTCCATTTTCCTACTTTGCAGAGGTGTCTCTTCATGCCCTTTAGAGATTTGTGAAGTTTCATCAAAATAGCACCATCCGTTAAAAAAACATATTCTAAAATAATGGGCAAAGAATGTCTGGATGTGACAAAAAAGTGTGACACTTTTAAAAGTCACATTTGTTCAGACCATTATTTTACAAAATTTATGCTATAAAGTCAAGCGTGGTAGATTAGAAATTATTATACTGCAAAGAAATTTCCTTGAATTTGATTGGATAATTTGCCGCTGATGTATATCCGTATTTACGGATCGGCCGTAGATATGAACTGCACGTGCCTTAATTTCCCCGTCTGGCCTCCCATCTTTTGTTGTCGTCAGCCATTTTGTTTTGAATTTCCGTAAAAATGCATAATTTGAAGCCGATCTTGTAAATTATAAAGCGGTATTTTTTAGGGATCACTAAAATTGTTACAGAAAATATTTCTGTTATGTTTTTAACGATGAAAACGATCAGATTATTCTCAAATTTTGTAAATAAAAATCAAATGGATAGTCCATTCAATTTCTATAGAAGTGACGTCATGCAGGTAAATTAATGACGTCAGACATATAATTATTGAGGTTCTCAGAGGGGAATTAAGCCGTTCTGCATTAAATAAGCGAAATAATAGAAAAATCGATGTTTTCTTATTAATTTTGTCTGAAAAAGTCTTTGCAGTATAATAAAACAATTATTTGGTTCCTTGAAAGGGTATGAGGATATATTGCCGGTCTGGGTGTCATATTATCCCTCGCCTGCAGCTCGGGGTAATATGAAACCCAGACCGGCAATATATCCTCACATTCCCTGTCAAGAAACCAAATAACTATATAATACCTTACTCACACTGTAATATTCCGTTATTTACTGCATATGAACTGGCTTAACCAAACCCGGCCTGCAATATTTTCATAATCGCCATATTCGGTGACTTAAAGTTTAAACAAGTGATGTCCGTTAAAAGATAATGTAATGTTCAATGTCATGTTAATAAATTTAATAATATACAATGTTATATTGAACTGACAGGTCAGGCGCCTATCCCTTTGATATTGACAAATACATTGTTTGGTATTATGATATTTGTTGTACAAAATATGTGTGGAAAACGTTAGTTTTACCAATCTTATTACGATCTATTAAATGTTACATAACAGAGATAAAACAATCAGTGTATTGTTTAAGTGGCAGACAACTCAAACCGATAATTCAAATGTTAATGTTGTTTTTTAAATTTTAATTAATATTTTAAATCGCAAAATGTTTTGTCATAATACCGGTACCTATTACATGTTAGTAATTGTTCTGCTCAAATAAATTATACATTGGAGTTACCATAAATATTGCATATACCTTAAAGTATAACATTTTGCAGTAACGATATAATAAAGTTACAAACAATATAGGTAAACTATTACTTAAATTCAATTTTGAGCAAATTCTATTACTGAGAAATAACAGTAATCAAAAGATAAAACAGTTGTTGTTTTGTTTTTTTTCAAAAAATCTACAATGTGTGTTATATGTCAAAAAATCTTTCCCAGACGATGCCTATGTGACTTTATTAGATTTATGATTCTCGGGAAAAGATTTATAAATTTATTTTTATAGAACATCAATTTGTTTATCTAAACCAGATACATACTTATAAGGTATTAAATGATCACATATTTTTAATTTATCTGCAAAATGTTACATCTGATCATGACTTCCAATGTTTCTAGATATGGACATCTGATTAAGCAAATTTGATTTGTTTTGGTAATAGATTCACTTGTTATTGAAAATTATAACGGCCGTAATCTATAAGTGAACACAAAAATAAACCCACATAAATAGCTTTTATGTCGAAGAGAAAAAGTGTAGATAATTGTAAACTAAAATGAAGGCGTATCAAAATCTTATTAAGAAAGCAAATAAACAAAATTGCTCTTGCTTAACGCGGTAGAAGTAATAACATTTTATCTCATTGGTATGCTAAAAGCAGTTCTCAAATGATCATTTTCTTATGTTTGTATTATTGAAATAGGATGCAATTCCAAAACGAAATGCACTGTATATAAACCGATTGTATCATCTACCGGATATAGCGCACTGATTGTCACAAAACATAGTAAACAGTTCAAAAATGAGGAGATTTCGTATGTTTTGTAATGAGTAATCCAATCGACAAATACATGTTTAACAGTCGATTCTCGTAGCACTGGTTATGAAAGACGTTGTTACCTTTTTTATGCAATATACTTTTAAAAATCGCTTAAATCACTCACACAAAGTACCGTTTGCACTGTGTAATGTTATAAAATCATCGTAAATGTTTATGTTTTAACAGGTTTTGATAGGTTTTCTCATGCTAGCGATGATAAACATATCATTTTTATTCTTACAATACAGTCCAGACGCGATTTTACGAATAGTCATCGGACCAAGCCGATTATTCGTAAAATCGCATTTTTCGTAGTATCACACTTTTGATAGTTTTGGTTTATTACAGTCGCAAATCGTCAATGTCGTTATATGACGTTATGTGTTTTTGTTGTAATATGTCAATGTCAGTAAGACAAATAAAGGAAATGTTCGCATTAGTTATTTTTATTGTAGAATAACATGTTATCACTATTCAATTTAGATTTAGCTACATGTATCCTCACCTGAAAAAACCGGGCCCTTCACTAAATTTCTCAGAATGCCGATATCAGTTTACTGAAATAATACTCGCCGTAGTAATAAGATTATGCAAAAATAAATGGCAGACGTAGAATGACAAGTGCAACGCATGTTTCAGATTTTATACAATTTAAAACATTTGACAATTACCGGTAATCACTCAAACTGTTTGTTACAACCAGACACGCACTATGGTTGTTTACAGAGCATTTCGTGTCACAACTGCTTGGGTCGATAATTGCTCAACTATAGAAAAAAACGGATATCACTCGAAAAGGTGTGAAAATCACCTGCCTGACCGAAATTCGTAAATTTGCATCTTTATTACATTGTAAATAAGCTTAAGGGACTGTCATAATTATTCGCTAAATCGCATTTTTCGTTAAATCGCGTTTCGTTCGATCGCATCTTTTTTATATTGAATAAAGAAGGAATACGGACGGGACCGGCCGCCTTATTCGTAGTATACCGTTATTTCGTAAAATCGCGATTCGTTAAATCGCGACTCGACTGTAATAAGAATACCATAGCTGATCAATTAAACATCAAAACATTAGACCAAACATGCATGTAGCTTCGACCAAGACTGTATCATTTATTGAACATGTTAACTCAATCATTTGTATGTTTCTAGTGACCTATGTGTATCAGTTATGGCGATTTTTAAAGATGATTTTAGTACATTTTTCGGATTTAAGAACAACAGTAATAAGCATTTCCATTACTGCCCATGAACAGGCTCAATCAAACCGAGCCTGCAATATTTTCATATTTGTCGTGGTCAAGGGTCTTCAAAGTTCCCTTTTCATCTATTTCAATATCACAGTAGCGTTGTTTGTGCCGTGTGGTGGCTGTAAAAAGTCTCCCCGTACATTCAATCAGTGTTGTTATCACTTACGTCCTTTAAAGGTCGTCGAGCACGATATTTATGTACTATGTTAATAGTACTTCTAAATTTACTTTTTGTTTTTAATATTTCGGCCAGTTAAAAGATGGGTGGTTTCAATATCCCAACCAATTTAAATTTGGATATTGTTCAATCACCCCAAGGATATATTTCCTGCCTTTTAAATTTTGCCTTTGGCGTTGTCAGTGATACGCAGGATTTATATTCTAAGATCCCCTATCAAAATTCTATTCTGTTTAGTTCCGCCCATTGTTTTCTCGTTTAGGACAAACCCATTCTTTTTTCTGGGGACCATACGCCGCTGAACATGGAATGGTATTAATCTGAAAATACCGCATTGAAGGTTCCATGTTCACCGCCATATGCATACCATCGTTTGAGATGGATCAAAATTGTACTGTTTATTGGTGTAAATATTGAATTGCGCTCAACCCGGTGCTAGGCGGCGTGGGCAGTAATAAGCATTTCCATTACTACCAATGTAGATTGTCATCATTGTCAGCTGAAACATCCATGTCATTTGATCGGAATATACAATGGTCACTTGTTTTCAGAAAAATATTCTAATAAATGTAATAGCAAACAGTGTACAGCAAAAACAACGTACTCCATATCCTATCGAGCAAAAGGTCAAATGGAACTTTAGCAAAGGAATCAATGTCTTGTTTTCCGCCCAAGGATTGACTATCACAAAGGTCTTCCGTTGAGAGTCAGGTATGTTCCCATGCTGATTTCAGTTAAAGAAATTAACGAATTCGCTCTCTAACATATTCTCATTATACATTTATACTAGCCATTAAAATACTGTTTTGACAACTGATTTGTGTAATCTATGTGTATGCCAATTATCAGTTACAAAAACAGTTTATAGTTTATTTCGAGGTTTGTATTTAATTTTTATACAAACTAACAAATAACAATAACCAATAGTCACTATTGTTGTATCATTCTGTTTTATTATTTTAAAGTTCTTCTCTTCGGGTTTTTGTACGCCATGATTTATTATTTCTCCAAATATACCCGATTTGTATAGACAATATATGTAGATAACCTAAAAGCATAAACTTGATAAAATCAGCAAATGCGCATCTCCATAAGTGATACAGATTATTGGAAAATCATTCAACGAAGATCGCACTAAATGATACAACAGAAATAGGTGTCTTTGCTAAAAATGATAGTATGACAATGCTAAAGTTGATACAGTCATTACGAAACACACTCCCAAACATTTTAATAATTTACACTATCTATACATTTAAAGCAATATTGTAATGTAATAAATAATCATTAAATTAATGTCACAGAGTCATATAACTAGTATGTATTCGTGCATTTGTATAGAAAAACAGTATTTTGATACAATAATGAGGGTCATTTGCCAGACGTCTTGTGATTAAATGCAATTTTGCAAGTTTTTATCCATATATATGCGCAAAACAAATGTTATTACAACCAATATGGAGTATACAAAATATAACGTACTTGGTTTTGTTGAAGGTACTTAAAATGATCCTAAGAATTCCGTTTTCAATGTGTTATTTACGAATTGTTTATATCGCAGCCATGCAATCAACTTGCTATATCCGGCATATGATACAACTGGTTTATATACAGTTTATGTTGTTTCTTGCCTTTTCATTTAACTTATTAAGTTCCTGTAGCTTTTTAATGGTCTGTCTTACATGACGAGCCAAAAACACTCTCCTTTATTTTATCCGTAACGTGTTTATGTGGGTTTCAAGAAGAACATTCTTTTTTTCTCGCAGTATTTTTGTGCCAACAATAACTTAGATGTCTAGCAGTTTAGGAGTTGAGATGCTTTGTGATACATATGTAACAACATTTCCAGCAGAAAAAGATGTTTTAATTCCGATAAAAATGACCAGTTATTCAAACAAGCATTTTAAATAATTTGACGAAATATATTCATTTTTCTTATTAATAGATTTTGAGATTTAATAACATGCGACAAAGTACGTATATGTGGAGTAAAGAGTGATCGATAAATTTTACGTATGTATATTTCAAATACCTTTTTTTATTATATTGTCCCGAGAGCGGAATGCACCAACATTTTATACATCGCTGGGGAATGACTTGAAAGGATAATGTAGTTGCACTAACGTGGAAACATCTGGTTTTAATTCTTTATGCACAGCATGAGTACTTAGATATTAAAATGCCTTATGCACAATAACAAAATAATGTTATCAGTCATGTACGATGCCCTGCAAGACATACTTATTATAACAATTAGCAATTATCAATATTCCTGGTTTTTCCAAAAGTATTTAGTTTTGACCTGTTTTTGTTCTTCAAAAGATATGGAATATGCATACCAGGAATAGCTAAACATAGCCTCCCACGCAGACAAAACGTAGAGAAGAACAGAGAGCATGTGTTTTTAAAAAAGATAAATTTCAGGGAAGACACCACCACAAAGAAATTTGATTGAAATACAATTCTGGGTCATATTATATGAATGATTGACTTATGTCATGTGAAAACATAGATGTATCAAAACAAAAACGGAAAGTTATCAATTTGTTTCACTTAGTGATCTTTTATTGGAATCTTTGACAGTTATTATAGGCAAACTGACATCTTTGACAAGAAACACATGTTGCAATATAAATTATAGTAGTTTATACATATGAGGAATGGCCAAACACATAAAACATAGTCTCCCCACGCACACAAAGAGTAAGAAGTAAAGAAGAGAAAGGGAACAATAGACATGTGTTTTATAAGAAGATTTCAAAGAAGACACACAAAGAAATCTTATTGAAACAGTCCTGGGTCAAAGTATATGATTTATTGGCTAATACCATGAAAAAACATAGATATATCAAACAAAGCCGGAAAGTTATCAATTTGTTTCACTGAACGATCTTTTATTGGAATCTGTGACAAATATTGAAGGCAAATTGAAATCGTTGACGAGAAACACAGGCTGCAATATAAATCAATATATTAAATGTTACTATTCAATATCTTTGAAAGCTTAAATTCGATAAAAGACCTTAAGCGCCATTTTAATGAAATGCTATTTTGCCACATTCACAAAACACAACCTCCCCACTCAGCAAAAAAAGAAGAAAGGGAAAAGAGAGCATGTGTTTCTAAGCATGTCAAATTCAAATAAGTCACCACCTGCTAAGGTGGTAATTTATAACTTATTGAATTACGGGGAGACTTTTACAGCCGCCACACGACACAAACAACGCAAATGTGATATCCTAATAGATAGGAAAGGTATTTTAAAATGTTGAATACGTGTAGACAGGTTTGTACGACGTGTCGTTCTTGCGCACCACCGGTTCCTCTGCAGTGAGGACAATTGCGAAATCCAAATTGAAGCGTGCCTTTTCTGTTAAACCTGAATGTCAATGTGAGATGTTTCGGCTTCCTTGTCCAAATGTTCGAAAAACAATTCCCTGTTATTTGCAGATTTAGTTAATTATTGTTCAATAAAAGGTCGGAGTCATTACGCAAAAGTCTGTCACGTGCAATACCAGACGTGAGACTGTTTAAATTCTAGTACCAGAATTATTAAATTCTCCATTATATAAATATTAATAATACGCCGCTAATATGGAATAGCATTCATCTGAAAATACCGCATTGAAGGTTCCATGTTCACCGCCATATGCATCCCATCGTTTGGGATGGATCTAAATTGTAAATTGTACTGTTTTCTTGTGTAAATATTGAAATGCGCTCAACGAGGGGCTATGCGTCGTAGGCAGTAATGTGCATTTACATAGCTGCCCATGAACAGGCTAAACCGAACCTTCCTTACAATATTTTCACATTTGTCGTGTTTGGTGGCTTTTAAGGTTCCATTTTCATTTATTACGAAAAACAAGACTCCCACTAAATTCGATATCACTCAATACTGTCCATGAACAGACTCAATCAGACCGAGCCTGCAATATTTTCATATTTGTCGTGTTCGATGGCTTTCAAAGTGCTCTTTTTTATCTATTTTTGTATCGAAAGGCATAACTTCTTACTTCACACTAAACATATTTTATAATTGGTTTTATTTAAGAAAATTAAATTTCACAGTTGCTTTTGTAACTCAGAATCATGTAACATATTTTCATACTCGTTTTCATTGACAATGATCATTTGTGATAACGGCAGCCTAGAAATGCTCCCAAAACAACGATGCAGCTGTCATTAGGTTATTCCAGAAATCTTTTCAAACATGAGCGCCAATATTTAAATTTATTGACATCAAAGGAGCGTAAGAATGCATCCGTCATCGTCATATGTCTCAGAAAATTGGCTAAGCTTTTGCTTTGAGGCAGAGGAATGTTGCCATAAATGCTGTGTGAACATGGAACCTTCGAGAGTGGTATTTTTAGATTAAAACCATCCTATTATCATTGGCACTTGTCTAAGCCTTCACAAACATTATTTCATTAATAAATTCTTCTGTTACATGTAACATGCTCATATTATGATGTTATCATTGGCATTTGCCTAAGCCTTCGAAACCATTATTTCATTAATAAACTCTTCTGTTTACATGTTTTTATTATGATAAACCTACGGGACGTCGGTAATGTAGCAATCAAAGCATCAAGTATTAGGACATTGGATTTAGAATTGTTATTGCCTGTAGAACAAACACAAATCACTTAACAATACAAATCGCTTATAAATGAGGTAGCTTTAATATCAATATCATTAAACAGAAAAAACTGCAGGATATCTATACCAAGATAATCGGTCAAAGAACTCCATGTCATATTCTATTCTGTTCGACATTTGGACCATGTAAACAAGAAACATCTGCTTGATAACGGGCTTATGGTCACTATATAAAAACAGAAATAAAGTGCGGTGACTCAGATGCAGTTTCATAATACTCTTAACCAATATTCTATATACATCGATCATATTATTTTAATTTCTCCGCGTGTATTTGAAGTATATTTTTCAAACATAAAACATCATAATCTTCATTATAATTGTCATTTCTTTTCATGAAACAACCATTAAATTCCTTCCATGCCGGTGGTAACAACTGGTATTTAAACCAGTAAGGGGTAAATTAAAGGCACAAAACAGTCACCAGTAATATATCTTCATGAAAAGTTAAGTCTCGTTATGGATTCTTTTGAACAAGTATATGCATTTTTGCAATAAAGAAATTGCTAAGTTGTTACCCAGAAGATTTTTCAGAGAAGTCTTAATCACGTTCGGTAATTCCTCTGTTGTTACTAAATTAAAATTTAGGATCGGTGTTGTTAAAACATTGGTTAAGTGTGTCTGATATTTTTGTGTATTACGATTTCTGTGTTATCAAAAGAAACAAGAGGCGTTGCAAGAAGACGTTCAACAGATTTCAGTTTTTAAAATAAAAGACGTAAATAATAAAATAATAAAACAATATACCACATTAAAAAGTAACTTTCGACATCAGTGCCTCTGCATGTCAAGCGAGCATCACAATTTGTCCAGTACACCTATTATCAGACAACGGTAATTTGGCAATGTTTACATTGGCGTGTTTACATTGACGTTACATGAAAACAATGAAAAAATATTTTAATCGTTGTTAAATACAAAGCGTAAAGCTCCCAATACTTGTCCCATTAGCCGACTTGTCTAAGACGCAGTCTTGTAAACACTTTAGAATGCAATGGTAGAAACGCTGTTATAGGTTGTAGGTTCGAAACATGTTTTTTTTTGTTTACATTTTTTAAATATTTTTACACAATAATTATTTCCGCGATAAAATTATCTGAAGCAAAATACATATAATACTTTGAAATGACTGCAGTAAAACTTAAAAAAAATATAAATCTTAAATATTTTCTTAAAAGCCGTGTGTCAGTGTGAATCGAACTCGTGTCGAAAAAAAGTTAGGCTTATGGCAGCCGGACCCGTCAGCCACTGAGCTATCAGGACGATGTGCTATAAAAAGGCAAAAATAGTACTTTTAACGCGTAAATTTGCCTAAATCAGTGTTTACATTCTATAAATAATTGTAAATATTGCCAATTTAGCTTGGTCGACCTATAGAAAATAGAGACGTTTTGTACTGTCATTACATGTACGACTGTTACTTAATTTATAGTTATGGCCTAATAACTAGAATTATTTGCCAATGTCAAAGAGACCTCTATCAGTTTAAGAAGTTTTGTAAACAAGCAGAGTACGATTTATTCAATCAAGCCTGCAAGATGCCTGTCTGGTAAAAAGGCCATCACTCGCTTTTGTTAATTTGATTTTCTCTGCATAACACCTGAACACAGGTATTTATTAGTAACACTTCTTTATCGCTGTCATCGTGTTCTTGCTGATTTTATTCCAGGAGCTCTGGTCTCAGTAAGATCATTGAGTACCCGCCCTTCGGCTTTGCAATGCTATTAGCTTCTTATGTTTTATATGTTTGTGTGCTTTTGCATGCAAGATTGTTGAGCCGATGGGTGGGTTGGAGTTTTTTCACCCAGACAACTTGTACTTGTTTTGTGATTTGAAAACCTGTTGGGTCAATTTTTGTTAATTGTTTGTGGTGTCTTTTTTTAAACTGATCATTTTATTAACCATGCTCTCTCCCTCTCTCTTCTTCTTGACTGTGTGGGGAGGCTGTTTTTTCTGAATGTGGCGAGTCCTGATATGCATATTTCACCTTTTCATTAGCCAGCCAAAACAGTTACGCAAAAATGACTTAGACAAAGTAATAAACTATACAAAAATTAAAGAGAATGCATATCAGAAATTGCCACACCCGGACAAAGCCCCCAATGCAGTCAAATGGTAGTGGAATAAAAAGTATGGGTTTATAAGAAGATCAATTTCAAATAAGACACTACTAACAATTAACGAAGAAGAGGAGTACCGACCTTGAAATGGTCAGTGGCAAAACAATTTGCCACTGCTGGTTTGAATCAGGTATTAGTACGCATTTATAAAGAATAAAGAATTTATCACAGTTCGGCAGCAAATGCAGTTTTGTCTCTTGCAAAGTTTTCTCTGTCGATAGATGCGTCTGAAACATCCGACAGTCTGACGCTTAGAATGCAAGAAAAATTACATATCGGCTTTAACATCTGGCGTTTAATAAAAGTAACTGTCTAAACCTCAAACCAAACTAGCCAAGAGCAAATGAAACCTCTTTAATGGTTTATATGATTTTTAAACATTTATTTAACCGTAGCTGAAAGGTCTTAGTAGCTGGTCGGAAGTTTGCTTATTTTTTATATTTACATTGTATTTAATTAATAAGTACGTTTACAGTATTAAACTATTCAGCAAAAAAAAACAATAATGAAATTATCATATGCCAACTTTTATTTTACAGATATAAAGCTGTATATTTTATATCCAATTATAATGTTTGACAATTTTGGCGCATTCAAAGTCGGCGTTTTTGTTAGTAAACAATTTTGAAAAAAACATACCTCATCAATCCTGGGAATTCTAAGACTGGTTCTCTTTAAATACGTTTGTGCGTTTATTAAGATTTGGACAATGTACACTTTAAGCCCAGCAATGTATAGGGGTTTCGTAACAACGTTGCATAGACAACTGATGTCATGGTTAGTCAGATTTGACAGGAGTCATTGATTTGAAGCACTTGCACAGAACAAATTATAGCATTTACGAGAGTTCCAGATTTAGGTAAAGTACATCATCATTGAACAAAATGTAGCCGTTCAATCAAAATTATATTTACTTCGTTTGTTTCGAGTCAAATGATCCATTTTACTTCTTCAGTATGTTTTATTTTATTCCGCTGTAAAGTATAAAACTAGATCTATATATTTCCGATCATTATTTTAATTTTATCAATACTCAATATTATGCTGTAATAATTTATGATTCTTTATCAAATAATTATATGCCAAAAAGTGAATAATGCGTGTCAGGAATAGCCACACTCAGAAAACCCAGCTGCCCACGCAGACAAGACAAAAAAACCCAGAAAGGAGCAGTATGCGTGTGCGTATAAAATGATCAATTTCAATTAAGACGCCCTCAACAATTAACAAAAAAGAGGACCTGATGGGTTAAAACTTATATTGTGCGTAATTTCGAAGAAAATTCGATTTTCAACACATATTTTCCAGTTTTGATTCAGAAAGTCAAGGGGAATATTTGATTGTTTTTAAATTAAAAATATGCCTTGACAGTCTTATTAATGCCCAAACTGTTTTGTAACCTTGATAGAGAGACCATAAAGTAACGCATATTCTATCTCCAAGATCGCTACATGATTAAAATAACAAAAATAGTCTAACATTGGTCCGGCGATACCGTTTCGAACCCTTCACTGTTACGTAATAATGTATTGTATTGCGTTTGTAAAATTGAATAACTTTGTACGTGTTTATTTCCTTGAAGGAAGAAAATTCAATATCAATATTAGCAAATCTCTAGTCTGATTACTAACAATTTAATATCTTATATACATCTCGCGTTTTCTAGCTTGGAAAGGTTCTGCTTTCTTTATATTAAATTGTATAACAGTAATATTTTCTACCAGAACAGAACGTTACTTTATTAACTCCGACCATATAGACATTGGTACAGTCAAGAGTATACAATACTTTGTCTAAACAAATATTCACACATGGCATTGTTTACAAACAAACAAGTTACATATTGTAGGAATGTAGAAAGGAGGGAAAATGGTTCGAGAATTTCTGATCATATAAATTTTAACACGTTACAAATTGGAGGTGATGTACATAGGGGGGGGGGGGGGGGGGTATGGTTCGAGAATTTCTAATCATATAAATTTATGGAAGCACACATCTATAAATTTGACAAAATACTTTAATAGACTGCAATAAATACAGTAGACAAAAATACGGAAAAAAACCCACTTGTGTTAGTACTTTAAGGATGATTTTTAAATAAGATGTAATATTTCAGTCGACAGCCAATTAATGGCCAACTGACAAAACATTGTAAGTCAACATTATTCAAAAAAGCTTTTAGAGTGCAATTTCCGTTGAAAGTCTAAAGCTAATGCAGGTGTAACATAAAGTATATATCAGAAAAAAATCAGCAAGTTGGGTGGATTTTTTACAAATGAAATGTGAATTTTGAAAGTTTCTGGTTAGAATTTTCGAATGCTTAACACTTGCCGGTCACAATCATGCTGATCTAATTTACAACATAAATGTTGAGGGAATGCATTGATCTCGCCGCCAATGCCAGTGTGGGATAGAAAGATATGGTATTATAGCTAAGCACCAAGAATATTTTATACATCTCTTTTAATGTAGGTCAGTTATTCGTTTTTTTTAATTCGGCTGATGAATGACTGATTAAACAACAGACAAATCTTTTAGCTATTATATTGTATTTGAGGTGTTTATTTTGATTTTAAAGGGATATTGAGGAACTGAAAAAAAATATTTGCCTTTACAAAAACAACTATAATTGCATCCAATGAATTTCTTATGACATTCGCATTTGATTTGGCATTATTTCAGTCATAAACATTCAGTTTTTCAAGAAAAGTAAATACTGAGTATCTACAAATGTATGGTACATGAATACACTCAGCATAAATTAAAAACTGTGAAAATACAGAGTCGCCTCGTTTGCATGACTGTCGTTCAAAATATATGTATAAGAAAAACCTTTTCGATGCATCACTATATGATTTCCAATGTAATTGCATATAACGTAGACTTCAAAATGATGTGTGGTTATTTTGATTCTTTGGACATTTTGAAACGTATATTTTCATGTAGACGAGATTGACCATAATATTCCATAGTTTATGTATGAAAAATATTTCCGTAGTCAAATAGAAATTTTATGTTTATTTTATTCCTTTTAAATAGTGTTTAGTTTGCATGAATAACAAAAATTGCATACAATCGCTCAAAAATGCCTGTTTGTCACTTTACCTAAATTACTCTGATATTCTTAAATTTAAAACCTTTTTCTTAATGTTCCCAGGTTTTATTTTACAGACTCCAGAATTCGCAGGAAATCATATTTGTAAAATCAAAAGGCTTAAAGTTTAGAACTATGTATTAATTTTTTTCTTAGGAAAATGAAATCACCCGTGATATTTGCCATTTAATTCAGAAAAACATTAAAACTGGAGCAATAAACATGAAAATAACTTCAGAATCAAGATTCAAAGATATGATAATGCAATCTGTCCGAAAGGTACGTTTATCATACAATAGATGTTACATTTTATGTAAATTACTACATTTGTTACACATATAATGGCTAGATTTATCACCTTTTTTACACATGAAACTTTCATTAAACTCGGAGTTCCAACGAAAGTCATTTTGTATATTGTCATTAACTGCTATTGTTTAATTCGTTAACATATTTATGAATGTCGGTCACGACATTTCGCTCCTTTATCAATGTAATTGCAGACGGCTGTTAAATTCAATGTATGTAATTCGCGCCGTGATTGTTAGTTATGTTAACATTTAAATTTGAAATTTCTTTCTTATTAATGTATTTCTTTTTTATGTATGTAAAGCGATAATTTGGGAGCATCACGGGAATACGGACGTCGATTCTTGAAATGATGACATAAAAATAACCAAGCGAAATTACTGATTATACTTTATTAAAATATCATGATGTTGCCATAACGTGTTACATAATATTCAATACGTCATGAGAAAATAACAGATAATTACTAGTCGTTTACACCTACAGTCAAAAATTAAAAACCAGTAAATCCTATATAATTAGGGCGCGTCATGGAAAAGCTGATGTCAATTCTTGAAATATCGACATAACGTTAACAAGCAAGACGACATTACTTATTTTGGTTTACGTGGTACAAACATTATGTGTCTAAATGTGTAACACAATATTTAATAAGTTATGAGAAAATAACAGAATTTCGAGTTATTCTTAAATAAAGCAACATCTAAAATGTTAAAACTAGATGGGTGTTCCGGTGCTGTCGGAATAAAAATGCAAGAACAAAAAGGGGCAAAACTCCATCAAATGTGACCTTGACCTTAAGAATATAGTATCGTCACGGGCGTATTGTCATAGAGAATATAATTGGAAAGTTTGATGAAGAAATATTAATAAATGGCAAAGTTATAGCCAACGTTAAGTTTTCATGTAAAGGGGAATAATTCCATCAAGTGTCTCCTTGACCTAAAGAATGTGGTATTATCAGGAGCGTGTTGTGAAAAGGAATATAATTTGAAAGTTTGATGAAGAAATATTAAGAAATGGCTAAGTTATAACCAATGTTAAGTTTTCGTAAAAAGTGAAATAACTCCATCAAATGTGACCTTGACCATAAGAATGTGGTATCATCACGAGTGTGTTGTCATAAGGAATATAATTTGAAAGTTTCATGAAGAAATATTAAGAAATGGCAAATAGTAGTACCAAAAGGGGCATAACTCCATCAAATGTGACCGTGACCTTGAGAATTTGTCATCATCTCGAGCGTGTTGTCATAAGCAATATAATTTAAAAGTTTGATAAAGGAATATTAAGAAATGGCAAAGTTATAGCCAACGTTAAGTTTTCGTGACGGACGGACCGATGGACGGACGGACGGACAAAGCGGTCCCTATGTATCGCCGTTTCTTCGAAAGGGTGACACAAAAATATGACCCAGGACACAGTTTCCCATGACTTCCCCCCAAATTATTAAACGTGTCTTATTATGCGCATATCCCATTCTAATTCTAAAATAAGGACCATGCCCGTCGTCAAATATAATATTTCATGTTGGATTATTATTTCAAAGCACAAGAGACGTATTCTAATCGCAGTTCTAAATAATCATTTCCCCTTTCTCATGCTTTATGCTCGGAAATATTCTCAAATCACGAGATGTTAATTCAGTCTGATCTGAGAATGATCTTTGCAATTTGTCGCTAATGAATCAACCTGTGATTTATCTTGATTTTACCTGTCTTCCCAAATTATTATTTACAGCAGTCTCAAAGCCTTTTTTTAAATCGTGTCTAGGCCTTATTAAATAGCCATTCATGCTGATACCATTACCATTACTACTGCATTGCTAGGCGCTGTCACCGTACTGGTTCGCGCCCCAGTAGGGGCAATATCATTTAGCGACAGTGGAGGAAAAGTGGTCTAGGGATAGAGTGTCGGACTCCAGATCCAGACACTACGGGTTCAAATCCCACCAGGGATGACATTCAGCTGTAGTTTTCCCAATCCGCCTTCGGCGCTGAGTACTGGTTTCAACATTGGAAGCAGTTATTGAGCGAGATTAAATATATAAGTTGGAATAATTTGTTTCAAAATCGATAAAAATAAATAAGTTTAAACTTCTTACTATGCTACCATGAAAAAAATAAAATAAAACAATAAAAGTTCAAATAGGATGGTATTTTTTTATTTCGAATAATTTAAAGGGGAACTTTGAAAGCCACCAAACACGAAAAATATTAAAATTTTTAAGAACAGCCTCCCAACTTAAATGTTCTGTTCAGTGAAATAAAATGCAATTAGATACCTGTTTAGGTATCACAAAAATATTGATAGATTACCAGAAAGGAAATTATTAACACAATTAGAAAAATAAGAAAATAGGTAACAGTAATTGAAACATATTACGTGAACGTAAAAGTAATGTTTCAATATCTTAATTGAAATTATATCTGCAATCTGGATCTTGTTAATGACTTTATTACAGGATATGATATGTGTCATTTTTCCTAATGAAGATGATATCAAGAAAATTTAATTTTAAAATAAATTCTTACATTTAACTTTGTAGTTAGCCATAGTACAAATTTTGGGTGAACACGAATTCTTGTTTGTTGGTAAATTATATATTCAGAAGTTTTACCGAAGTTCAAAACAAAATGGTGGACGACAATAAAAGGTGTTGCTTCTGATCCGTAAATTTTGAAATTTTGTTTGGTAAATTATCCTATCAAAAGAAGACAATTTCTTTGCAGTTTACTTATGAAACATATCTACTGCGCTTGGCCACATAAATCATGCTAATCAGCAGCGGCATCGCTTCATCCTACATCATACCCCCGCCCCACCCAAAATCACCCCTTCCAAAAAGGAGTGGGCGCAAGTGAAGCTTAAAAATTTACCCATCATTACGGGACAAAGTTACACTTATGAAAATTCTGATTTTTGTTCACAAGTATATTATGCCTATGCTTGAGAGCTGTCTCTTGAACAAGAAAAAATTAAGCAATTAGTTCTAACAGCTTTATAAATTGGTCATCTGTCGTAAGAAAAATAGACCAAAATGGGATGCAAGGACAGGCAACATTACATCTAATGAATATTTATTTTATAAAGGGAAGCTTTATTGAGGTCATTAAAGAAGAGATATTTCCATATAGCTTGCCCGTTAAGAGATTTATTATCAACAAATTCTTAACAAACGAACTTGCTTCAGATTCCGGACAAAACTTCAAATTGTTTTGCACAATAATTTGTAAGTCGATGTATATTGGCTTTTTTGACAAATTGCAGATTATCCAGACGCCCAATTTTGTCTGCTTAATTCTAGCAAGATAACCATCTATCAAAATGATAATGTTAAATAAATGCTTGCAATACAACACTGCTTTCTGATGCTCAATTTATCATTAAACGGGATACAATGCGAATTGCATAATTCCTTGTTCGGAATGACGACACACAAAAATCGAAGTCGAGCTAGCCTAGTCAAAATAAATGTAAAAAAAAACTCTGAAAGCCACCGAACACGTCATATATTTAACTATTGAAAGCTTGGTTTGAAATAGCCTAGGAATATACTAACTGATATGATAATTTTGTCTTTGGGGCTCTTTGTGATATACAGGAAATATCAGTTATATAAAAAAACAAATTTTGTCATTTTACTCAGAGAAGCTACAATATGTGTTAATGGTCACCAAAGTTATCTTAACCAGACAAGGCCTATGTTTGCTTCACATAAATAGTTTTCAGACAGCTACATTTATCTTAAGTTAGAGGAGCATTTATTTGGAACACAACAACCCTAAACTGACTTTATTAGATTTATGATTCTCGGGAAATGATTTATAAATGAATATTTTATTTAATATCAATTTGTTTCACTACATAATCATAAGGTATTAAAGCGGTTTGGAAGTTGCAATTAATCTAGCAAAAGAGTTGTCTAGCAGTTTGGGAGTTGCGTTGTTTGGTGATACGTATGAAACAACATTTCCAGCAGATTTTTTAAAATTTATTTTGATAACAAAAGATCAGTAATTCTGACATGCATTTTAGATATTTTGACTAAATAACTTAATTCTTCTAATAACAAGATTTTGATATTTGATAAATTTAATTTAATTTAACTTAAAAATTATTGATATATACGTACGTATAAGTATTTATATGATTTTAAGTAAATATTCAATGACGCAGAAGACTAGCGTAAACGTTTAACGTTAGCAACGTAATCAATCGACGTAAAATTGTAACATTTGAAAAATAACATTGAATGGTTCAATAAATAAAGTCGTGGATGACCTAATTATTAATCGAATGCACGATTTTCAAATAAGTTTTATTGTTTGATCATATTTAACATGATATAAGGTCCTAATGTTATTACTGACAAAAAATCGACCTATGGAGATACTGATCAGACAGCAAGGATGTGACGGCTAATTCAGATCTACACTGTTTGAATAATACCATGAACATACTATTACCCAGAGAGCAGAATTCACGGATTAATAACTGCAACATTCCAATACTTCGCTGGGAACTTGAAATGGTAATGTAGATTCTCTAACGGGGAAACATCTGGTTTTAATTCTTTACGTACAGCATGAGTTTTTCTAAATACTAATAGATGAAAAGGGAACTTTAAAAGCCGAAGAACACGACAAATATGAAATATGTACCATGGCGAAATAATTTTATCAGTAGACGATGCTCGTCAAGGCATTATTAATGTATAACTGAAGTGGTTAGATATAGCAATTATCAATATGCCTTGTTCGTCAAAATAAATTTAGTTTTAACTTGTTTTGGTTCTTCGAAAAAGTGCAATATGCACACCAGGAATAACCAAATCTAGAAGACCCAACCACCACACCAGTCAAGCAGCTGAAAGGAAAAGAGAGACTGCTTTATAAAGTGATCAATTTAAAAATAGAGACTACAGTTACCAAAATTTACGAAAACAAGAACCGGAGGGATTTGCGCAATGGAACGCAAAACAATAATGCCACTGAGTGTTTAAACCAGGATCTAGGGTGCACCAACCTCACACTTGCCCCAACCGGTTCTCATATGATCAAACAACTTCATAACCTCACACTTGCCCCAACCGGTTCTTATATGATCAAACAACTACACAACCTCACACTTGCCCGAACCGGTTCTCATATGATCAAACAACTACATAACCTCACACTTGCCCCAACCGGTTCTTATATGATCAAACAACTACATAACCTCACACTTGCCCCAACCGGTTCTCATATGATCAAACAACTACATAACCTCTCACTTGCCCCAACCGGTTCTCATATGATCAAACAACTACATAACCTCTCCCTTGCCCCAACCGGTTCTCATATGATCAAACAACTACATAACCTAAAAGTTGCCCCAAACGGTTCTCATACGATCATACAACTACAACTTATCTTGGAAAATTAGCTCCATCCATCCATCAACTCGACAATGTTTCAAGCAAAAGCAATCCAACGTAAAACGTAAAAAGCCAATGTATCAAGCAAAAATGAAAAATGATAACAGAACTTACAAAAACATATGAATCTTGCTTAACGTTGGTAAATAATAACAGAACTAATAGAATGACGGGAAGACTGTTTATATCCGCCACACGGCAGGCACAAACAACTCTAATGTGACATATAAATAGATCGGAAAGGTATTTTAAAATGTTGACAGGTTTGTTAGACTATGATCTTGCGCGCGACAGGTTCCTCTGCAGTGAGAAAATTGTGAAATCCGAATTAGAGCGTGTTTTTTCTGTTAAACATAAATGTCAATGTGAGATGATTAGGCTTCCCTGCCTAATTATTCAAAAACAATTCCCTGCTATTTGCAGATTTAGTTAATTATTGTTCAATAGAAGGTATTAGTCATAACGTAAAAGTCTGTGTCGTGCAATACCGGACGCAAGACTGTTTTAATCACCGAATAATTAATCTCTCATTAAAATAAATGATAATAATCACGTGGAATGGTATAAATCTGAAAATACCGCACTGAAGGCTCCACGTTCACCGCCATATGCATGCCATCGTTTGGGATGGATCTAAATTTTACTGTTTCTTGTGTAAATATTAACTTGCGCTCAATCCTGGCTAGGCGGCGTGGGCAGTAATTTGTTTGATTTCTATGACTGCCCATGAACAGGTTCAATCAAACCGAGTCTACAATATTTTCATATTTGTCATGTTCAGGGGCTTTTAAAATTTCCTTTTCCATTAAAAACTATTTTTTATATATCGATGATTGAAAAAGCTAATAAAATTGATATTGTCTTTTAAAGCAAGGCCCCCACTGAATTCGACTTCACAGATTTGCTCCCTATTAGAGGCAATTTGCTATCCAAAGGCGTTATTTTGTAACGTAACTTCAAACTTAACACATTTTATATTTTAGAGAACAAACGTCGCAGTAGGTTTTTAACTAAGAATCAGGAAACGAATTCGTTCTTTCTCATTTTCATTGACAATGTGCATTTGTGACAGCGCCGGCGTTGAAATGCAGTTTTCTTCGATTACCCATTGATCAACAGTCTACGGAGCTTCAAAACAACTATGCAGCTGTCATTAGGTCATTCTAGAAATCTTTGTCAAACATAAGCGTCAATGTTTTATTGACAACAAAGGAGCGTAAGAATGCATCCGTCAGCGACATAAGTCTCAGAACACTTGTTATGCTTTTGCTTTCAGACAGAGGAATGTTGCCAAAAATGACGTATGAACAAAGAACCATCAATGCGGTATTTTCAGATAAAAACATCCTATTATCATGGGCATTTGTCTAAGCCTTCAAAAACGTTATTTTATTACAATGAATCATTTTATTACAATGAATAACTATGTACGTGTTCATTTGGCTGAAGGAAGAGAATGCAAAGATTTGTTTTACTTTATGCATTCGTTTTATAAATTTTAAAATTGTATTTGTGTTTATTTGGCTGTCGGGAGGAAAAATAGAAAGTGCATTAGTAAATAACAATTACCAATATATTAGTTTGAGAGAGTTTTACCTAGATAAGTGAAGAGTATTTGTCAACATGTTCGCTATATGATACATAAGTAAGATGTAAGTTTTGCTTAAAAGTACGCAAACGATTACATTTACATACTTTAGTTATCATTCGTTTTCCCAACAGGAAAGCTAATATATATATAAATATTAGATATGCAAATCTCTAGCCTGATTACTAATAATTTTATATCGTATATACATTTGGCATTTTCTAGCGTGGAAAGGTTCTTTCCTTCTACATATTAAAAAGTAATATTTTCTATCAGAACAGAACAGAATAGAAAAGTACTTTATTAGCTCCGACCATAAAGACATTGGTACAATCGAGAGTATTCAATACATGGTATAAAATGTTGAAATATTCACCCATGACATAATTAACAAACAAATAAGTTACAAATTGGAGGTGATGTAGAAAGAGATGAAAAGGGAACTTTGAAAACCCTCGACCACGACAAATATGAAAATATTGCAGGCTCGGTTTGATTGAGCCTGTTCATGGGCAGTAATGGAAATGCTTATTACTGCCCACGCCGCCTAGCCCCGGGTTGAGCGCAACTCAATATTTACACTATTGAACAGTACAATTTAGATCCATCCCAAACGATGGTATGCAGAAAGGGAAGAACGGGAATGGTTCAAGAATTTCTACATGTGTAATCATATAAATGTAAACAAGTTACAAATTTTAGGGGATGTAGAAAGTGGGGCAAAATGGTACGAACAGTTCAAATCATTCAAAGATATGGTAGTACACATGACTAAATTTGACAAAGTATGTCAATAGTCTGCAAACAATACAGCAGACATATCAAAAAAGTGAAATGTGCATATCAGGAATCGCAACACTCACAAAACACAGCCTACCCACAAAGCAAAAAAGAAGAGAGGAAGAGAGAGTATGTTTGTTATAAGTATGTCAATTCAAATAAGACAATTCAAATAAAAACTTATTTGTGTTGGTACTGTAAGAATGATTTTAAATAAGATGTTATATTTCAATCGACAGCCAATTAATAACAAATAGACAGAACATTGTAAGTCAACATTATTCAGAAAAGCTTTTAGAGTGCAATTGCCTTTGAACGTCTAAAGCTAATGCAGATGTAACATAAAAGAATTATCAGAAAAAAACAGCAAAGTAAGCTGGAACTTTTACAGATGAAATGTTCATTTTGAAAGATTCTGGTTTGTATTTTCGAACACTTTCTGGTCAGACTCAAACCGATCGAATTTACCACATAAATTTGGCGGGAATGCATTTCTCTCACCAAGGCCAATGTGTGTGATAGAAAAATATGTCATCTTATGCTACTAAAAGTTTTCTAAGTACCAAGAATATTTAATACATCTTTCGGTGTAGGTCAGTTTTTGGTTTTTTGTTGAATTCCACTGATGACTGATTAAACAAGAAACAAATATTTTAACTATTACTGGTATAATGTACTTACCGTGTTTATTTTGATTTTACTGGGATATCGATAACAAAAACAACTATCGATACCTTGCATCCAATACATGTATTATGTTATTCACATTTGGCATAACAAACTCATAAATCATTCTGTCTTTCAAGGGAATGTAAATACTGAGTATATACAAATGTAAGGTACATGAGTACAACATAAATTAAATACTGTGAAAATAGTCAACTCGTTTGTATGATTGTCGTTTATAGTTATATGTATCACTTCGATGCATCACTATACAATTTCCAATGTAATTGCATATAGCGCAGACTTCAAAATGATGTGTGGTTATTTTGATTCTTAGCACACTTTGAGAAGTATATTTTATGCAGACAAGAGTGAACATATTATTTCGTAGTTTAGGTATAACCCATATTTTCGTAGTCAAATACAAATATCATGTTTATTCTATTCCTTTTAAATTGATGCTTTGCATTTAAATAAAAAAAATGCAAAAAAAAATTCGCACAAAAATGGCTGTTTGTCACTTTACCTAATGCTCTTATATTCTCAAATTTGAAACTATTTTCGAAATGTTCCCATGTTATATTTCACAGACTCAAGAATTCGCAGGAAATCATATTTATAAACTCAAAAGGCTTTAAGTTTATAACTATGTGTTTTTTTCTAAGGAAAAAGAAATCGACCGTGATATTAGCCATTAAATTCAGAAAAAACATTAAAACTGGAGCAGTAAACATGAAAATAACTTCAGAATCAGGATTCAAAGAGACGAAAATGCAATCTGTCTGGAAGGTACATTTATCATACAATTGATGTTACATTTTATGTAAATTAATACATTTGTCACACACGTATGGCTAGATTTATCACTTTATTACAAACGTTCATTTCACTTGGAGACCCTACAAACGTCATTTTGCACAATTGTTATTAAATGCCATTGTTTAATTCTTTAACACATTGATGCATGTCGGTCACGACATTTCGCTCCTTTTTAAATTCTGACTTTGATGCACAAGTACAAATTGTATATCATGTATATGCCTTAGAACCGTCTCTTGAACCAGAAAAATTTAAGCAATTACTTCTAAACTTCCCTCAGGCAGCTTTGTAATTTGGTCATCTGCAGTAAAAAATAGACAAAAATAACATGCAAGGACAGGAAAAAATACATCTAATGAGTATTTATTTTAGAAATGGAAGCTTTATTCAGCTCATTTAAAAGAAATATTTTTCTATAGCTTGCCCGTTAAGAGATTGATCAACGGCCATCAGAAATTCCTTACAAACGAACTTGCTTCAGAATCCGGGCAAAACTTCAAATTGTTTTGCACAATAATTTGTAAGTCGATGTATATTGGCTTTTTTGACAAATTGCATATAATCCAGACGCTCTGTTTTGGCTGCTTAATTCTACCAAGATTACTATCTATCAAAATGATAAGGATACATGAATGGTTGCATAACTAAACTGCTTTCTTGTGCTTAATTTATCATTACATTGGATGCAATTCGCAATGCATAATTCCGTGTTTGGAAATGAGACACACAAAAAATCGAAGTCGAACTAATCAAAATAGATATTAACGAACCCTAAATGCCGCCGAACACGACAAATATCAAAATATTGCAGGCTCGGCCTGTTTATGGGCAGTAATGGGAATGCACAATACTGTCCCCGCCGCCTAGACCCGGGTTGAGAGCTACTTTTTACGTGGACAAATACATGTATCAAGCTCAACGGCTTTTATAGATGGTAACTTACCAAAGTACTGATGAAATGAACGGGGTGACTTTTTATGGCCGCCATTTTTTGCATAAAATGATACTAGTATCAACGATCTTAAGGTCGCAGGAATGCCCATTCACTAAGGAGAAAAAAACGATGTCCACTTCCGTTTGCGCTGGTTTCCGGTTGTGCACAGCATAAGGCAATGTAAACACGGGGAAAAACCTGACCGGTAAAAACTTACGGCAAAGTATTGTTTTTACAAATTTTGTTATTGGCTTTATTTTTATAAATTGCTTATGGCAAAATATCTTTAAAAATTATAACTTATTATTCGGTAGCATTGTTATCGGACTAGCATTTTGGAAAGCTAAAAAAACTAAATCGTCTGTTTAGAGAGTAGGTTGTCGTTCGTTGTAACCAATAGCAATACTAGCAATCGGCCATTTTGAGAAATTAGACTGAAGAAGTCAAGTTGAAAACTACTGAATGGTAGCTTGTCAGTGGATTATTAGGCCTTTAAATTCAAAGGAGCATAAGGCCCATCGACGGAACAATCAGATGCATGGAGTTTTTCTTGAAAACAAGATGTAAGGCTGGTGAGAACCAACTTTTATGTGAAGTTGAATTGTGAACTGGACCTCGCAATGTTCAGTCACTCAGTCACATTGTGAAACACACTGAGCTTAGCGTAGACCAGCGCCACAATTCAGTTTTGTATAAGAGTTTTTTGTCACTGGTCATGTTCGTCATTCAGACATGTGAGCTCATGGCAGTCGAAGATATTGTTTGTGAGAGTACTGAACACGAGGTATGAGATTTCTTTTATTTATTCTTATAAAACACAGGGCACAAGAGCAAATCTACACCACAGGGGCGTTGAAGACTGACCCTGTTTTCTAAAAATAAAAGAAACTGGCTGCCGCCTCTCCCCCCTAAAAATGAGGGTCTACACTGGGTCTACACTGCATAAACATAATGTTTATTGTTTTGGTTGATAGATTAGGATCGTTATCAGTCTATTCACACCAAATTTATGATCAAATACCATGGAATTGGTATATGGATTAATTTACAGTCAATAGGCCACAAACAAGTCAAATGAGACACACTTTATTTTGAAAAAGCTCAAATAGGCCTCAAAAATAGGCCACATTTTTATTTTATTTATAAAGTTTTTAGTATCATTGTGTTAATATGTTCTATGTCAGTTTATGATGTTTTATAAAATATTTTTCAAGAAAAAGTTGCTTCATAGATTGGACATTTTGTACAAAGCAACATGTACTTTTTCCGGATTTTTGTCCGACTATCATGACTAAACAGGTGGGAAAACAATTAACAAAATGTTGCAACAAAAGAAAAGACATCATTTATATGTCAATATGCTCTTTTGATCAATGACCTTAGTCTACAAAAGTCACTCTGTCTACACTAGCACAGAATCAAATATTGATGGTTGCAAAATAAGCTGTGTATTTTGCATTGTCCAACATGGAAATTGGTTTAGAAAAAAATTTTTTTATTAATTAAATATGACACCTTTGATTGCATTAGCACCTCTGACTTAAAATTGTGTTAAATATTCATGGTATCACTAAATTTGCTCAGCATCAAAAAGTTGTGTTTTAGAAAATAAAAAAATCAAAGCTTTCATAATATTTTAAATTGTTGGAAAAAAAGAAGATTGCTGTGAGGAGGAAGAGAAACATTTCTTGCCATGTCAGTGGGTTTTTGGCCTCTTTAAATATATGTAAAAATCTGAATATACCGGTACTTGGATCTGCTTAAGCTGGGCTTTAACACAAAAAACTGGAAATTGCACTCATAATAAAAACAATGATTTTTTTCTTTTGACTGTATGTTTATATTTTAGCAATGTAACGGTAGAGAAGTTTACATTTTTTAATATATGGTACTTTTTAAAGAGAAATTTACCTACCATATTTTAAAGTAGTTCTGCCTAAATTTCTGCAACGAAAAATACAAAATCAAGAAAATACCATCTGGAATTAGCTTCAGAATTTTGATATTCACATTTTCCAGTAGATTCCTATATATACTCAGCAAAAGTAAAAAGTACCCACTTTTCTACCTGTGATTTTGTAAAACTAGAAAAATAAAATAGAAAATATCTTCTTTGAACAGATCTGCATTTCTGTAATCATTACAAAGAAATAAAATGTTCTTAAAATCTGCAGTCACGACTAAGTTATCTTTCCCTTTGCTATTATTGGGGTTTAAGGAAGAAGTAAGTGATTCTAAACAATATTCACATTTGTTGGAATTAAATCAATTTTTCCAGTTCTTGATGTCAATAAAATCACAAAAAATCATTAATAAAACAACTCGTCCTCTATAAAAAAAACGCTAGAAATCCCAAACATTTCCTATTACCTCCCTTTGAATTGAATATATAGGGGTTTTTAATCCATCATTAATTGTTGTCTGATGGGCATTTGCTCAGGTTTAGGTGTGGAAGATTATGTTCACGAACAATTAAACTTAAAAACAACTGAGATTAATTAATAAAACACCTTTTGAAGTGTTCGTAATTAAATGAAAATATGTGAATGAGAATATAAGCATAAAAAGTGGGTACTTTCTATTTTTGCTGAGTATATATTACATTTATAAAATACTTACCAGACAGAGATCCAAAAGTTGTTATGAATAATGGCATGTTGATGTGTTCATGGGTTTACATTTGTTTTGCAAACAATCTCGTAAAATTGTTATTATACATTTTAAAAAATGGACCAACAACATTTTTAATGCATGATTTGATTGGCAACCACAATTCATTTATGTAATGAAAATAGATATAAGACTACATTATATTGTACATGTTTATGTTAAATTGATTGAGATTATTTCATCTATTTTTGCTCAATAGCTGAACTATTTTTCAACTTAAATAAGTAATTCTATCATGCACATTTAAGTAACTTGGCTCAAATATGTATCTTATTGTCACCAAATATGTACCTTATTGTCACAATATTTTTCACACAGCATCAATAGCTTCAAATTACTGTTGCTAATAACTGAAAATTCCTATGGCATTGTCATTCCTGGAGATATTATCAAATATGCCCCAGAATCTAGGTGATGTATCACACTACATATTGAAGTCTCAATGTGGTGTTAATGTGATGTTCATGTATATTAAAACTGTACTTTTTAGGTCTATATTATAACTTTATATGCATATATATTTTTTGAATAGCATGGAACAATTTTGTGCAATTGCAAGTTACAAATGCACGTGTAATCAAGGTAACATTTTAAATAATAAAATTTATTTTTCAGACAATAATATATTAATTTTCATGCACATGTGACAATGTAATATTTTCATGTATCAATGAAGAATTTATCAATATTCAATATTTCATTAAGTGAGGTAATGGAACACATTTGGGTTGTAAATTTAAGCAAGTAGCCTTTGTGTTTACACATTAAAAACCCAAATGTTTAGTAAAAGTCAGATTGCCAGTTGTCCAGCTGAATTAAGTTGATGTAGACTTAAATTCTTTCCAAAAATTACATAATTTTATCGTGCATGAGTAGGCTAACAAATATTAGAAACAAATTATTTTTTAATATAAATCATTTTCTGAGATTAATAAAGCTAGAGCTCGATAAGAGGCAGTGCCTTAGTTCATATTAACGAACAACAAAGTCTGACATGGATTGTAAATTTCTTACCAATTCTATTCATTAATTTTATCACAGAACATTTTTATTTATTGTTCAAATACCTCAGGTGATATACCTACTGTTTTTTTTTTAAATTTTGTCTTTGGCGCTCCTTGTGATAAGCAGGAATGATCAGTTATAAAAGACAAAGTTTGTAATTTTACTCAGAGAAGCTACACTATGTGTTACATGTAAACAAAGTTATCTTTCCCAGACAAGGCCTATGTTTGCTTCGCATAATTAGTTTTCAGGCAGTTACATTTATCTGAAAGAATAAAGGAACATTTATCTGGAACACAAGAAACCCAAACTGACTTTATTAGATTTATGATTCTCGGGAAAAGATTTATAAATGAATATTTTTATTGAATATCAATTTGTTTCACTACATAATCATAAGGTATTAAAGCGGTTTGGAAGTTGCAATTAATCTAGCAAAAGAGCAGTTTGGGAGTTGCGTTGTTTGGTGATACGTATGAAACAACATTTTTAGCAGATTTTTTATATTCATTTCGAAAACAAAAGATCAGTAATTCTGACATGCATTTTAAATATTTTGACGTAATAAACTTTATTTTTCTTATAACAAGATTTTGATATTTGATAAATTTAATTTAACTTAAAGATTATTGATATATACGTACTCATCAAACGAATGAGTTTTTATTATATTTACGTATTTACCCCATTTTAAGTAAATATTCAATGACGCAGAAGACTAGCGTAAACTTTTAACGTTAACAACGTAATCACTCGACGTAAAATTGTAACATTTGAAAAATAAAACTGAATGGTTCAATAAATAAAGTTGTGGATGGCCTAATTATTAATCGAATGCACGATTTTCAAATAAGTTTTATTGTTTGATCATATTTAACATGATATAAGGTCCTAAGGTTATTACTGACAAAAAATCGAACTATGAAGATACTGATCAAACAGCAAGGATGTGACGGCTTATTCAGATCTACACTGTTTGAATAATACCATGAACATACTATTACCCAGAGAGCAGAATTCACGGATTAATAACTGCAACATTCCAATACTTCGCTGGGGACTTGAAAGTGTAATGTAGATGCTCTAACGGGGAAACATCTGGTTTTAATTCTTTACGTACAGCATGAGTTTTTCTATATACTAATAGATGAAAAGGGAACTTTGAAAGCCGAAAAACACGACAAATATGAAATATGTACCATGGCGAAATAATTTTATCAATCACGACGATGCTCGTCAAGGCATTATTAATGTATAACTGAAGTGGTAAGATATAGCAATTATCAATATGCCTTGTTCGTCAAAATAAATTTAGTTTTAACTTCTGTTGGTTCTTCGAAAAAGTGCAATATTCAAATCACGAATAACCAAATCTAGAAGACCCAGCCACCACACACACAAACATCAGAGAGGAAAAGAGAGACTGCGTTATAAAGTGATCAATTTAAAAATAGAGACTACAGTTACCAAAAATTTACGAAAACAAGAACCGGAGGGATTTGCGCAATGGAACGCAAAACAATAATGCCACTGAGGGTTTAAACCAGGATCTAGGGTGCACCAACCTCACACTTGCCCCAACTGGTTCTCATATGATCAAACAACTACATAACCTCACACTTGCCCCAACCGGTTCTCATATGATCAAACAACTACATAACCTCACACTTGCCCCAACCGGTTCTCATATGATCAAAAAATACATAACCTCACACTTGCCCCAACCGGTTCTCATATGATCAAAAAATACATAACCTCACACTTGCCCCAACCGGTTCTTATATGATCAAACAACTACATAACCTCACACTTGCCCCAACCGGTTCTCATATGATCAAAAAATACATAACCTCTCACTTGCCCCAACCGGTTCTCATATGATAAAAAAATACATAACCTCACACTTGCCCCAACCGGGTCTTATATGATCAAACAACTACATAACCTCACACTTGCCCCAACCGGTTCTCATATGATAAAAAAATACATAACCTCTCACTTGCCCCAACCGGTTCTCATATGATCATTCAACTACAAATAATCTAGGTGAATTAGCTCCATCCATCCATCAACTCGACAATGTTTCAAGCAAAAGCAAAAGTAAAACGTAAGAAGCCAATATCTCAACCAAATAAGATAGGTACTCAGCGCGGCATTCACAATATTATTGAAGAATGGGGTTCCAACCAATGTTTGTTCCACAAGTTATTTTATAATCTTGTACACACTATCTCTTGTTAATTAAACTCTTATACCACATCAATTGAAATCGTAGCGAATATTCAATAAAATGTCAAAGTACTTAATGCATTAAAAAGAGATCAGTAATTAGGGTAAAATTACATCAACAAGCGTTGAATAAAAAGAAAAGAGGAAGTTCAGAAGCGCAAACATTGGACGTTGGAGGGAGGTTGATGGGTGCAAAGTTGAGAGAATTGGTTGATTTCATTTAAAAATGAAAACAAACAAAAAACTTATCCTATAGGACATTTTGCTGAAAGATGTACAACTTTAGAAAAAAAAGAGAAATATGCATATCAGATTTAGCCAAATCCAGAAAACATAGTCTCCCCACGCAGTCTAAAAGTAGACAGAATAAGAGAGCATGTGTTAATAAGAAGATTTATTTCAAAGAAGACACCACAAAGAAACCTGATTGAAACACAGTTCTGAGTCATAGTATATGATTTATTGGCTTATGTCATGTCAAAACATAGATATATCAAATAAAACCGGAAATTTATGATTTTTGTTTCACTTAATGATCTTTTATTGGAATCTGTGACAAGTATTGAAGGAAAATTGACATCTTTGACGAGAATCACACGTTGCAATATAAATGATAGCAAGATTGCTATTCATTCACAATGAAAGGTAAGATCCTCTTAAAGACTTTAAGCAACTTTGAAAAGAAAGGTTTTTTATGCTCCCCGAATAAATTCAGGGGAGCATATAGTCACCGGGTTGTCCGTCCGTCCGTACGTCCCGCAATCGAATCCGGCCCATATCTTTTTTATTTGAAGTCGGATTTTAAAATTATTTCATTTGGGTCGCTATCTTGAAAGTTAAGGTCACAGCATGACCTTGTAGCAAATTCGTGTCCGGTCCATAACTTTTTTATTTGAAGTCGGATTATAAAATTTATTCACAGAAATGATCACCATAATAAGACGACGTGTCGTGCGCAAATTTGGGTCGCTACTTTACCATGTAGCAAAATCGTGTCCGGCCCATAACTTTTTTTATTTCTAGTTGGATTTTAAATTTTTTTCTCAGAAATGATCATAATATTGAGACGACGTGTCACACGTAACATTTGGATCGCTACCTTATCAGAGAGCTACACAGATACAGGGGCATTGTCATCGACTAGCAAATACTTCGGGGATCATCCATCATTTCTAATGATATATTGTTTTTTTTTATAATTATATTGCGTTTTATAGCAGTCAATACAAGGCAACACAAGGATAATAAGGATGATTATTAAGACTGAGATATTCTGAAATTATTTTTTTTGATTTAACAGTTGGTTGTCGATCACACAATTAAACTACACGTTGTTTTATTTAAATAAGACTTGTAGTTACATTCTAGCCTATATAAAGGTACAATTCAGAATAATACACTAGAAGGATTTAATATTATGATAAAAACTGCAGGCTCGGATTAATTGAGTCTGTTGATGGGCAGTATTGAGAAGGGCATATTTCTGTCTCGTTGCCTAGACACGGTTTGAGCGCTAATGAATACTTACAAAAACATGTGAATTTTGCTTAACGTTGAAAAATGATAACAGAACTTACAAAACATATGAATCTTGCTTAACGTTGGTAAATAATGACAGAACTAATAGAATTACGGGAAGACTGTTTAAAGCCGCCACACGACAGGACTGTTTTTATCACCGAATAATTAATCTCTCAATAATATAAATGATAATAATCAAATGGAATGGTATAAATCTGAAAATACCGCATTGAAGGTTCCATGTTACCGCGATATGCATGCCATCGTTTGGGATGGATCTAAATTTTGCTGTTTTCTTGTGTAAATATTTACTTGCGCTGAATACTGGCTAGACGCCGTGGGCAGTAATTTGTTTCATTTCTATGACTGCCCATGAACAGGTTCAATCAAACCGAGTCTACAATATTTTCATGTTTGTCATGTTCAGGGGCTTTAAAAGTTCCCTTTTCATTAAAAACTATTTTAATATACCGATGATTGAAAAAGCTAATAAAATTGATATTGTCTTTTAAAGCAAGGCCCCCACTGAATTCGACTTCACAGATTCGCTCCCCATTAGAGGCAACATCATTTGCTATCCAAAGGCGTTATTTTGTAACGTAACTTCAAACTTAACACATTTTATATTTTAGAAAACAAACCTCGCAGTAGGTTTTTAACTAAGAATCAGGAAACGAATTCGTTCTTTCTAATTTTCATTGACAATGAGCATTTGTGACAGCGCCGGCGTTGAAATGCAGTTTTCTTCGATTACCCATTGATCAACTGTCTACGGAGCTTAAAAACAACGATGCAGCTGTCATTAGGTCATTCTAGAAATCTTTGTCAAACATAAGCGTCAATGTTTTATTGACAACAAAGGAGCGTAAGAATGTATCCGTCAGCGACATAAGTCTCAGAACACTTGTTATGCTTTTGCTTTCAGACAGAGGAATGTTGCCGAAAATGACGTATGAACAAAGAACCATCAATGCGGTATTTTCAGATTAAAACATCCTATTATCATGGGCATTTGTCTAAGCCTTCAAAAACGTTATTCCATTAAAGAATTCTTCCTTCTACATGGTCGTATTATGATTTTATCTTTGGCATTAGCCTAAGCCTTAAAAAACATTATTTTATTAATAAATTCTTCTATTTATTTGTTCTCATTATGATAAACCTACGGGACGTCAGTAATTAAGCAATCATAGCATCAAGTATTAGGAATTGGACTTAGAATTGTTATTGCCTGTAGAACAAACACAAATCACTTGACGATACAAATCGCTTATAAATGAGGTAGCTTTAATATCAATATCATTAAACAGAAAAAACTGCAGGATATCAATATCAGGATAATCGGTCAAAGAACTCCATGTCATATTCTATTAAGTTTAACGTTTGAACCATGTAAACAAGAAATGTCTGCGTTGATAACGGAGTCAATGTCACTATATAAATACGGTAAATAAAGTGCTGTGACTCAGATGCAGTATAATAACTATATCATTTTGTTTGATTTATGATGTGTTCTGCGTAAATAAAAGAAACAAGGTGCGTTGCAATGGGACGTTCTTACAGTATTTACAATGGAAAATAAAAGGATAATAAGTAATAAAATAATATAACAAATAAAAAGTAACTATTATCATGTGCCTTCGCGTGGCAAGCGAGCATCAGAATTTGTCCAATACACATAGAAAATAGACACATTTTGTACTGTCAGTACCGCTGTTACCTAATTTACAGATAGGGCATAATCATAACAATAATGACATCACCAATATCGAAGAGACCTCTATCGGTTAAAGAAGTTTGGTAAACAAGTAGAGAACGATAAATACAATCAACCCTGCGAGATGCCTAATTGCTCGACCCGTGGCTAGGCGGTGTTAGCAGTAATATGCATTTTCAATACTTCCCATGAATAGGCTCAATCTGCAACATTTTCATATTTGTCGAGTTCGGTTGCTTTTAAAGTTCAATTTTCATCTATTTTAACATGTTAGATAGACAAATGATGTCATGGTTTATCAGATTGGACAGGAGTCATTTATTTGAAGCACTTGCACAGAACAGATTACATAGATATATAGCATTTACAGGATTTCTAGAATAAGGAAAAGTACACCATCATTGAACAAAATGTGGCCGTTCAATCATGCTTACGTCTACTTCGTTTGTTTCGGATCAGATTATCGATTTAACGCTGTACTGTGTTTTTATTTTACGGCTATAAATGTGACTATACATTTAAAACTTATAAATTATATTTGATGTTATGGTTGTTATTTTATACTGCTGAAAGTACGTGTATTGTGTTCTAAGAAACTAAAAATTTTCAATCATTTTTAAATTTTATCAATGAGATTAGGAACCAGTATGATTTTGAACAAGACTAGACTGAAAATCCAGACGATCATTAGCGGAATATAGCAAACAAGAATATTAATTGCAGTATTAACGGCCACATTATCACTAAACTAGCTTTCAAACTCAAAATTATTCTCAACAATGTTTAATATGAATCTTTATCAAATAACCTTATGCATAAAAAGTGAAACATGCGTGTAAGAAAAAGCCACACTCAGAAAACTCATCCTCCCACCCAGCCAAATAAAAGAGAGGAACAGTGAGAATGGGTGTATATAATGATCCATTCTGATTCACAGGTTAAGGGGAATCTTTGATTTTTTATTAAATTTTAAATATGCCTGAACAATCTTATGATATCCAAGTTGTGCTATCATCCGATAGAGATACTATAAAATGATGCATATTCTATCGCAGAGATCGCTGCATGATTAAAAAAACAAATATTCCAATTTTGGTCTGACGACCAAATTTAAAATAAATTTTAAAATTGTATTTGTGTTTATTTGGCTGTCGGGAGGAAAAACAAAAAGTGCATTTGTAAATAACTTGGTGCTTTATGCAATTAACAAAATATTTGTTTGAGAGAGTTTTACCTAGATTAGTGAAGAGTATTTGCCAGCATGTTCGCTATATGATACATAAATAAGATGGAAGTTTTGCTTAAAAGTACGCAAACGATTACATTTACATACTTTAGTTATCATTCGTTTTCCCAACAGGAAAGCTTATATATATATATATAGATATGCAAATCTCTAGCCTGATTACTAATAATTTTATATCGTATATACATCTGGCATTTTCTAGCGTGGTAAGGTTCTTTCTACATATTAAAAAGTAATATTTTTTATCAGAACAGAACAGAATAGAAAAGTACTTTATTAGCTCCGACCATAAAGACATTGGTACAGTCGAGAGTATTCAATACATGGTATAAAATGTTGAAATATTCGCACATGACATAATTAACAAACAAATAAGTTACAAATTGGAGGTGATGTAGAAATAGATGAAAAGGGAACTTTGAAAACCCCCGACCATGACAAATATGAAAATATTGCAGGCTCGGTTTGATTGAGCCTGTTCATGGGCAGTAATGGAAATGCTTATTACAGCCCACGCCGCCTAGCCCCGGGTTGAGCGCAACTCAATATTTACACTATTGAACAGTACAATTTAGATCCATCCCAAACGATGGTATGCAGAAAGGGAGGAAGGGGAATGGTTCAAGAATTTCTACATGTGTAATCATATAAATGTAAACAAGTTACAAATTTTAAGGGATGTAGAAAGTGGGGCAAAATGGTACGAACAGTTCAAATCATTTAAAGATATGGTAGTACACATGTATAAATTTGACAAAGTATGTCAATAGTCTGCAAACAATACAGAAGACATATCAAAAAAGTGAAATGTGCATATCAGGAATTGCAACACTCACAAAACACAGCCTACCCACACAGCGAAAAAGAAGAGAGGAAGAGAGAGTATGTTTGTTATAAGTGTGTCAATTCAAATAAGACAATTCAAATAAAAACTTATTTGTGTTGGTACTGTAAGAATGATTTTAAATAAGATGTTATGTCGACAGCCAATTAATAACCAATAGACAGAACATTGTAAGTCAACATGAGCTTTTAGAGTGCTATTTCCTTTGAACGTCTAAAGCTAATGCAGATGTAACATTAAAGATTTATCAGGAAAAAAACAGCAAAGTAAGCTGGATTTTTACAGATGAAATGTTCATTTTGAAAGTTTCTGGCTAGTATTTTCGAACACTTTCTGGTCAGAATCAAACCGATCGAATTTACGACATAAATTTGGCTGGAATGCATTTCTCTCACCAATGCCAGTGTGTGTTAGAAAAATATGTCATTTTATACTACTAAAAGTTTGCTAAGTACCAAGAATATTTAATAAATCTTTCGGTGCAGGTCAGTTTGTTTTTTTTGTTGAATTCCACTGATGACTGATTAAACAAGAGACAAATCTGTTCCGTGTTTATTTTGATTTTAATGGGATATTGGGGATCTGAAAAACTCGATATTTGCCTTAACCAAAACAACTATCGATACCTTGCATCTAATACATGTCTTATGTTATTCACATTTGGCATTATTAACTCATAAATCATTCTGTCTTTCAAGGGAAAGTAAATACTGAGTCTATGCAATTGTAAGGTACATGAATACAGCATAAATTAAATACTGTGAAAATAGTCAACTCGTTTGTATGACTGTCGTTTATAGTTATATGTATAAGGAGAACATTTTCGATGGATCACTTTACGATTTCCAATGTAATTGCATATAGCGTAGACTTCAAAATGATGTGTGGTTATTTTGATTCTTAGCACACTTTGAGAATTATATTTTTATGTAGACAAGAGTGAACATATTATTCCGCAGCTTAGGTATAACTAATATTTTCGTAGTCAAATACAAATATCATGTTAACAACTATAATAACAACTATAATGGTAAAAAAATATGACCGAAGACACAGTTTCCCATGACTTCTTCCCAAATTATTACACTTGTCTTATTATGCGCATATCCCATTCTAATTCTAAAATATGGACCATGCCCGTCTTATAAATTATATTTCATGTTGCAATATCACTTCAAAGCACAAGAGACATATTCTAATCGCAATGCTATATAATCATTTCCCCTTTATCATGCTATATGCTCGGAAATATTCTCAAATCACGAGATGTTAATTCAGTCTGATCTGAGAATGATCTTTGCAATTTGTCGCTAATGAATCAACTTGGGATTTATCTTGAGTTTCTCTGTCTACCCAAATAATTATTTACTGCAGCAGCAAAGAATCTTTTTTAAATCGTGTTTAGCCTTATACAATAGATGTTTATGCTGAAAGCATTACTTGGCAACAGTGAGGACCAATGGTCTATGGGAAGAGCGTTGGAGACCACATACAAGCATTTCGGGTTCAAATCCCATCAGGGATAAGAATTATCTGCATTTTCTCAATCCACTTTCGCGCTGGGTACTGGTTTCAACCTAAAAGTCTTATACTCTGGGCTAGGCGGCTTGGACAGTAGTACATGTATGTATTTTCATTTCTTCCCGTGAACAGGCTAAATCAAACTGAACCTGCAATATCGTCATATTTTTCCATTCGAAGGCTTTCAATGTTCCTTTCTTATCTATTTCACAACAAATGATTAGTTATAAAATTAAGTAAAAGCAACACAAAGTTCACACAGAAATATTTAATCAAAGTTATAAAATTATTAACACATGTTTACGCTTTCAAAAGTAAGCAAAGTAGTCATGTAGCCTAGTTTACACAAAAGTGAAATATGCATATCAGGAATAACTACAACCAGAAAAACAGCCTCCCCAAGCAGCCAAAATAAGAGAGGAAAAAATAGCATGAGTTTATAAGGTGATAAATTTCAAATTAGAAATACGACATCACAACCAAACAATAAAAACGAGAAACATTGGTGATACTGCAATTGAACACTTAGTCGCATACATATTTGCCACGGCTGTTTTAACCAGGTCACCAACCTCACACTTTCCTAATCAGGTTCTCAAATGAACAACTTAGCACAAGGTGTCTTGGTGAAGTAACCCCAACCCATTTACAAAACTCAACAATGTTACATACTAAAGCACTAAAAGATATGAAACATAAGTAGCTAATAGCATATCAAAGCAATATGGCGAGTTCTCAATGAACTTACCGAGACCAAAGCCCCTGGAGTCAATACAGCAAGAGCACGATGACGGGGATAAAAAACAGATCGAGCTTCTCGGTTCTTTTAGAGAAAAGAACCTAAAACAGCCTCTCAATCCAAATGTTATGTTAAGTGAAATAAAATGCAATTAGATACCTGTTCAGGCATCACATAAAATATTGATTGATCATCAGAAAGGAAATCCTTAACACGATTAAGAAAATAAGGAAATATTTAACACTTATAGAAAAAAATGATTATGCGAAAGTGTATGTAAAATGTCAATATCTTAACTGAAATTAAATCTGCAATCTGGATCATGTAAATGACTTTATTACGGGATATACTGTGTGTCCTTTTCCTAATTTAGATGATATCAAGAAAATTTAACTTTCAAATAAATTCGTACATTTAACTTTGTAGTTTGCCATTTTAGACAGTACAATGTTTGGATGAACACGAATTCTTGTTTGTTTTAAGTATATATTTAGAATGATAGTGTCTCTAGCTGGGAGCGAACCGCACCGTCACGGCGACAGCGCCTAGCCCTGCAATTCCTGCGACGAAACCAACTGAGCTAACCGGGACAACCCCAAAAAAGGTTGATCGGATAGCCCTGATATACGTAACAATCACTGCATGACATCGGTAACGTGTTATTTTACTGGTAACAGTACTGACTAAATGTACGGGGAGACTTTTTACGACCGCCACACTGCACAAATAGCGATACTGCGAATTTCAAATGATAGTGTCTCTAGCTGGGAGCGAACCCGCACCGTCACGGCGACAGCGCCTAGCCCTGCAATTCCTGCGACGCAACCAACTGAGCTAACCGGGACAACCACAAAAAGGTTGATCGGATAGCCCTGATATACGTAACAATCACTGCATGACATCGGTAACGGGTTATTTTACTGGTAACAGTACTGACTAAATTTTAGAAGTTTTACCGAATTTTAAAACAAAATGGCGGACGACAGCAAAAGGTGTACCGTGTGATCCGTAAATTCAGACAAAACATCAATCATTATGATAAATTATCCTATCAAATTACAGACAATTTCTTCGCAGTATAATTGTCTACAGCGATTAGCCACATTATTCATGATAATCAGCTGAGGCATCACTTCATCCTCCCTCTTATTCCCAGCCCCACCCAACACCATCCCTTTCAAAAAAAGGAGTTGGTGCAAGTGACGCTGAAAAATTAACTCCTCATTATGGGACAAAGTTACACTAATGATAGTTCTGACTTTGATGCACAAGTACAAATTGTATATCATGCATATGCCTTAGAACCGTCTCTTGAACCAGAAAAATTTAAGCAATTAATTCTTAGAACATGTTGGCGCAAGTGTGAGGCTGGTGCACCCTAGAACCTGGTTTAAACACCTAGTGGCAATATGATTTGCCAGTGACCGTTCCAAGGCGTTAACCCCTCAGGTTCTCATTTTTGTTAATTGTTGTGTGGTGTCTTTTTTGAAACTGATCATTTTATTACCCATGCTCTATCCCTCTCTCCTCTTCTTGACTGTGTGGGGAGGCTGTTTTTTCTGAGTGTGGCGATTCCTGATATGCTTATTTCACCTCTTTCTAAACTTCCCTCAGGCAGCTTTGTAATTTGGTCATCTGCAGTAAAAAATAGGCAAAAATAACATGCAAGGACAGGAAAAAATACATCTAATGATTATTTATTTTAGAAATGAAAGCTTTATTCAGCTCATTTAAAAGAAATTGTCATTAAATGCCATTGTTTAATTCTTTAACACATTGATGCATGTCGGTCACGACATTTCGCTCCTTTTTAAATTCTGACTTTGATGCACAAGTACAAATTGTATATCATGCATATGCCTTAGAACCGTCTCTTGAACCAGAACAATTTAAGCAATTACTTCTAAACTTCCCTCAGGCAGCTTTGTAATTTGGTCATCTGCAGTAAAAAACAGACAAAAATAACATGGAAGGACAGGAAAAAATACATCTAATGAGTATTTATTTTAGAAATGGGAGCTTTATTCAGCTCATTTAAAAAAAATATTTTTCTATAGCTTGCCCGTTAAGAGATTGATCAACGGCCATCAGAAATTCCTTACAAACGAACTTGCTTCAGAATCCGGGCAAAACTTCAAATTGTTTTGCACAATAATTTGTAAGTCGATGTATATTGGCTTTTTTGACAAATTGCATTTAATCCAGACGCTCTGTTTTGGCTGCTTAATTCTTTCAAGATTACTATCTATCAGGGAAATGATAAGGATACATGAATGGTTGCATAACTAAACTGCTTTAAGGTGCTTAATTTATCATATATTGGATGCAATTCGTAATGCATATTTCCTTGTTCGGAAATAAGACACAAAAAAATCGAACTTAGTCTAATCAAAATAAATGTTAACGAACCCTGAAAGCCGCCGAACACAAAAAATATCAAAATATTGCAGGCTCGGTTTTATCGCGTCAGTTCATGGGCAGTAATGGGAATGCACAATACCGTCCCCGCCGCCTAATCCCGGGTTGAGCGCTACTTTTTTACATGGACAAATACATGTATTGTGCTCAACGACTTTCATAGATGGTAACTTACAAAAATACTGATTAAATGAACGGGGTGACTTTTTATGGCCGCCATTTTTTCATAAAATGATACTGGTATCAACGATCTAATAACAAACAACAAAGACATGGATTGAAATAAATGTAAATTTCTTACCAATTCTATTCATTAATTTTATCACATAAAAGTTTTATTTATTGTTCAATTACCTCAGGGATATACGTACTGATTTTTTTAAATTTTATCTTTGGCGCTCTGTGATATGCAGGAAATATCAGTTATAAAAGACAAAATTTGTATGTTATTCAGAGAAGCTAGAATATGAGTCAACTGTCAACAAAGTTATCTTTCCCAGACAAGGCCTATGTTTGCTTCATATAAATGGTTTTCAGACAGTAACATTTATCTTAGAGGAACATTTATCTGAAACACAACAAACCTTAACTGACTTTATTAGATTTATGATTCTCGGGAAAAAGATTTATAAATGCATTATAAGGTATTAAATGATCACTTATTTTTATAAGTTGCAAAATGTAACAGCTGACTTCCCATGTTTCTTTGAATTTGAATATTTCTAGCAATAGATTCAAATGTAATTGAAAAAATACTGTTATTATCTAAACTTTTAAGGTAAACAAAACTTACACGAACATATAGTTATTTTGTCGGTAAGAAAAAATGTAAAATATTTTAAATTGAAATGAAGGATTATCACAATTCATAAAAATTTCGCGTCCTTAACGTAGTAGAAGCCTACTCAGGGATTAGTTTTAATTCAATACAATTTCTTTTCCTCCTTTATAATTGCCATGTTCAACTTTTTAAAAGGTTTTAAATTTATTTCTTCTTTACCCATTCAAATATATTATTAACCCAACACTCCCTTGAATATGGCTGTTATCTCATGGACAAACAGTATAGATTGTGATCATCCAGCACATGCCTGCCATTTGATCAGGAATAACATCGTTTGCTTTTTTGCTTCTGGCTATTTCTGACCAAGAAGTGAACAGTGTAAATACCAATCAAACAGCACGGATTCGACGGCAGATTCGGATCTACGCTGTTCGCACATGAGACAAAAATTGTTATAAAAAAACAAACGAACAAATTACAAATACAAAATAAAAAAACAACGTTTGTATGTCTTTTGGGGACTTGAAAAGGATCATGTAGTTGCACTAACATGGAAACATCTGGTTTTTATTCTTAATGTATAACATGATTTTTTCTAGATACTAAAATGCAATATGTACCATGGTGAAATAATTTTATGGAGGTTTAAACCAGTTTCTAGTGTGCATCGGCCACACTCTTGATCCAACCAGTTCTCATATTATCAAACAACTACAAATTGTCTTGGTGAATAAGCTTCGTCCAATCCATCAACTCGGCAATGTTTCCAGCAAAACACTCCAACGTATAAAACATAGAAAGCCAATGTCTCAGCGCGGCATTAACACTAATATTGAAGAATGTGGTTCCAACCAACGTTTGTTTCACAAGTTATTTAATAATCTTGTACACAATATCTATTGTTAATTAAACTCTAATTCCACATCAATTGAAGTCAAAGCAAATAGTCAATAAAATGTCAAAGTACTTAATGCTATCATTAATAAGGGTAAAAGTACATCAACGAGCGATGAACAGAAAAAAGAGGAAGTTCAGAAGCGCAAAATTGGACGTTGGTGGGAGGTAGATGAGTGCAAAGTTGATTGAATTGATTGATTTCATTGAAAATGAAAAGAAACAAAACGACTTATCCTATAGGAAATTTTGCTGAAAGTTGTACAACGTTAGAAGAAAGAGAAATATGCATATCAGATATAGCCATATGCAGAAACCATAGTCTCCCCACGCAGTCTAAAAGTAGAGAGAAAAAGAGAGCATGTGTTAATAAGAAGATTTATTTCAAAGAAGACGCCACAAAGAAACCTGATTGAAACACAGTTCTGGGTCATAGTACATGATTTATTGGCTTATGTCATTTCAAAACATAGATATATCAAATAAAACCGGAAGTTTATGATTTTTTTTCACTCAAGGATCTTTTATCGGAATGTGTGACAAGTATTGGAGGAAAATTGACATCTTTGACGTGAATCACACGTTGCAATATAAATAATAGCAGTATTGCTATTCATTTACTATGAAAAGTAAAATCCGCTTAAATACTTTAAGCAACTTTGAAATGAAAGGGTTTTATGCTCCCAGAAGAAATTCGGGGGAGCATAGAGTCGCCGGGTTGTCCGTACATCCGTTCGTCCATCAATTCGTCCGCAATCTTATCCGGCCCATAACTTTTTTATTAGAAGTCGGATTTTTAAATTATTTCATAGAAATGATCGCCATAATGAGACGACGTGTAGCGCGCAATATATGGGTCGCTACCTTGAAGGTCAAGGTTACAGCATGACCTTGTAGCAAAATCGTGTCCGGCCCATAACTTTTTTATTTGAAGTCGGATTTTAAAATTAATTCACAGAAATGATCACCATAATGATACAACGGTGTTAAGAAAACATCATAATTTATCCAATACACCTAGAAACAGGACAAGTTTTGTACGGAAATACGACTATCATTAACGAAATTGCATAAGAACTAAACTAACTTCGCTCGTATCTTAATGACCACTATCGAGTTAATTAGTTTGGGACACTGTCAACAAGCAGAGAACGATTTATACAATCACCATTGCCAGATGCCTGTCTGGCAAAAGGGCCAGCAATCAATATTGTTTATTTGATTTGTACTCTGCATAAAACCTGAACACTCGTATTGTTTGTAACACTACATTAGCCAGCTAAAACAGCTACGTCAAAATGATTTACACAAATGATTGTGCCTCTAGCTGGGAATATTAAACTAAATAAGAGAAATTTGCATATCAGAAATCGCCACACCCGGAAAACACATCCTCCCCACGCAGCAAAAAGGTAGAGAGGAAAAGAAAGTATAGGATTATAAGAAGATCAATTTTAAATAAGAACTTGCAAACAATAAACAAAAAGGGGGTTACCGGCTTGAACGGTCAGTGGTAAAACAATTTGCAACTGGTGGTTTAAATCAGGTTCTTGGGTGCATTCTTAAAGAACCAAGAATTTGTCATTTTTTCCTTTTCAAGACATTGTTGTACACAATGAAGTGAATTTTACCCTTTTAGGACACGTCACCGGAAAATGTCTTCAGACAGCTGACATCAATAATTGAAATGACGTCATAAAGTTTAGCAGACGACATTGCTTTTTATGCATTCAGCAATAATAAGTAACATTATATAGTCAAAATGTGTAATAAAATCGCATGTGAGTAATTAGAAAAAAAATGTCATTGATATCTAAATATAGCAACAACTAAACTGTCCAAACATATCACCGAAGAATTCTATCTAGTCATCATCAAGGTAACTATGACTAGATTTCAGTCTTTTCTTCCATTAAGGTTGAATTTCGTCATTTGTGAGACAGAAAATGAAGAAACTGCTGAATTCTTAAACTGATCTTCAATCTTTAGTTTCATAATGAGGCATGATATTTGAAATGTTTATCCTAGCAAAATCAAGATCGAGATCTCTTCCTCATAAGCTCATAATGACTAATTAAGTAATTTTCCGCTATTCGTAAAAACCACCTGTTAATTCAAAAAGAATGGTTAAAGACATGATCTTCTACAGCGCTCTGCAAGTCTGTTGATTAACCCATCTATAGTTGCTCACCTATTTAGTTGCACGACAGTGGCAGATGTTTTAGAGCTTATAACGGTTTATGGGGGGGAATCTTGTAAAAGAAGCTAATATAAGTTCAATCTGTTTATTTTGTCCCTGTCATCGTGTTTATGCTGATTTGACTCCTGGGGCTCTGGTCTGGGTAAGATTATTGAGTACCCGCCCTTTTGCTTAGCAATGCTATTAGCTTCTTATGATTGGGTGCTTTTGATGAAATGATGAACGGGTTGCAGTTATTTACTTGTTTGTTCATAAGAGAACCAACCTATTTGGGGCAAGTTAAGGTTGGTGTACCATAGAATCTGGTTTAAACCACACGTGACAAATTGATTTGCTTCTGACTGTTCCAAGCAGATAACCAAACGCTTCTCTTTATGGTGTCTAATTTGAAATGGATTCTCTTATATACTCTTACTCTCTTTCCTCTCTACTCTTTAGGCTGTTTTTCCGGTTGTTGCAAATACTGATAATTATGCATATTTCATTTATTTACACTGACTGATCTAGAAGCAAACTCAACCAATAAAACCGAAAAATATGGGGTGCTTGTTTTGCTGACAGATGCTTAAAATCGCATATCCGCTCATGCCATGGACTTACTGTCAAAGAAAATGGAGTTAACCATACTAGCCTTAATACATTTTGAGAAATTTCGAAAAGTGTCTATTTTCTGCCAAAAAAAACGTTCGTAAATGAATTAATCTCACAAACATATGTCCTCCTCAAATGATACATTTCGTAGGACTGAAAGATCAATCAAGTTGAAACATATAGATCAATTAAATTGTTTGTAAAGGTTATGAAAAATGTTTAACAATAGTTCAGAGGAATGATGCCATTTTCCATTTATATTCGGCGTTTTATGGAATTATCAAAAATGGATTATCACATATTAGAAAAAGTGAATTATCTAAAAAAACGAGAGAACAAATTAAAGAGGAAATTAGTGTAGAAAAGACGTTTAAAACTTTTTTGTGGAGAGAAAAAAATTATGAACCACTTGTGTTTTTGTGTTTTTGCAGTCGCAGAAAGCTTTCACACATAAAATCTGCTATGTTATCGATTTGTGGATATTTATACGACAGGGAATTGAGTAGTGACATTATATAAAGTCTTTTACTGAAACACTATGTCATCAAGGTCAGTTTGGTGTTAAGTTAATGCAAAGAGCAACCTTGCGATAACGAGTGTATTCCCCATATAAGAACTACATTTTTATTCAAGCTGTTTTCTTTTTTTCAATGAATACCAAACATACCCTTTAATTTATTGATTACAATTTTTGTTTTAATTCTAGTCTATATTTTTTCAAAATTAGAGCTTAATTTGACTGATCGGCATTTCACCTAAATATAGCAAACAAGAATCGCATCTTCCTAGATCCTTTTAGGAATAAATGTCGCAATCTAGTTCTAATGAAATTTTTGCGTCGACTTAATTGCTCAGCACCGACATTTTTTGTTAATTTATTAATGACAAGAATGAACTAATACAATAAATAACGTGGTCTTATACTCTTTATAGGGTTAGGGTTATTACTGTTATCAGTAAAATAACCAGTTACCGATGTCAAGCAGTGATTGTTAGGTATATCAGGGCTATCCGATCAACCTTTTTTGGGGTTGTCCTGGTTAGCTCAATTGGTAGTGTCGCAGGAATTGCAGGGCTAGGCGGGCGCTGTCGCCGTGACGATGCGGGTTCGCTCCCATTTTATACCCTTAATAATAAAGTGCAAAATGCCCGGTAGGACTTTTACATATCAATGAAACAAACTATATCACCTTGATCCAAACAATCTGAAACAAAAATATAATTAGGGTATGACGCCCAAAAATTCAACATGGTGGCCTTACTACTTAAAGTTTGATTTTAAATAAAATAGACAAAAGGGACTTTTGAAAACCACCGAACGCGACAAATCAAAATATTACACGATTGGTTTGATTAAATAAATCAAGCAGTAAAAGCCGCCTAGCGCCTGGAAATTCCAACGCTCACAACCTTCTTTATATACTTTAATTTCAGAAAATAGTTCAGTTGTGTTTAATTAATTTAAGATGATATATAATTCATTTTTTGATTAATGTGCGTTATCTCTGAAATTGATTTTAAGTCTTGATGGCCTAATTGAGATCATTTTATCAAATATTTTTGTGTATTTATTCTGTTTCATGAAATAAATATAAGTATTGTTTTGTTTCAAGTAATTTTTAAGCTTCGTGATTATCAGGTTTTGTAAAAAAAAATAGTTATAAAAAAAACAGTACAATACTTGCATGTTACAGAATGTGACTAACCTTTAGTAATATGCAGAACGATATAATTTATCCATCGAATATATTAAAAAATTTGCGAGACGATTTGCGATTATAGCAGTTTTTCGTTTCGACACATTCATTTATGGGCCTTTATGGCGTAAATGTTTATCATTAATTTACAAGTTTACACAGACCAATAAGACGCAAAAATCAATTCGCGCTTAAAGATATGGAATGGATTTCAAAGATCGTGATCTTAGAGTTATCAATTAAGTACATTTTGACGGAGCATGAACTATCGCAGGTATGAGCCGGGCAACGGCCTTATATGAACTCAACAATAAGCTTTCAGACGGTCTGCTATTTTTATTAAGCCATACAACTGACAGTGATTTATCTATGATATATATGTTTATCGGTCATACAAGAAATAATGAAAGCATTTTGGTTTGGGACATTAGATTATATAATATAATGTTAGAGAGATCCATTAGGCACAGTATATCCGATTATGCAGGCTAGAGTGTTACCTAAATTGCAGGATAAGAGAACTGTCTGACATATTTGGTTAAAAAATTATAGGAGAGACTAATCACTCTACAGATTCAATTTCGTTGTATACTCATTATTATTATTTGTGAGAAGAATTGTTTTATCTATGTTACATTACATTGATTTAGGGACAGCAGATTAATTTTGCCTCTATAATCAATAAAAGAATTAGTTTTGAGGGTACATTTCACAGTATTGAGGTAAATAGTAGCACTGTATCAGCTGGGCCTCGAAAAAGTATCCATAGTATCATAGCTTGATGTAATGTTACAAAAATGTCTACAAATGATAGTGCCTCTAGTTGGGAGCGAACCCGCACCGTCACGGCGACAGCGCCTAGCCCTGCAATTCCTGCGACACAACCGATTGAACCAACCGGGACAACCCCCAAAAAAGGTTGATCGGATAGCCCCAATATACGTAACAATCACTGCATGACATCGGTAACGGGTTAATTTACTGATAACAGTACTGACTATATGTACGGGGAGACTTTTTACGGCCGCCACTCTGCACAAGATGTCTGTTTGTAATATCTATTGTCAGTTATAAAAGTGATAACAGTGTTATCAGTTTCTAACTGTGTTTATTTTATTACCTTTCCAACTTGTCTGAATGGAAGGGTTTGTAACACTGTGCATGTGGATATTCTTAACTATTTTCGCTTATAGATAGTTCTATTGTGTAAGATTAAAATGTTTAAAGCAGGTCAATACCATACGTAAGTACTTAGCAGCTGGTGTAAGAAAGTGAAATATGCATATCAGGAATGGCATCATTGAGAAGACACAATGTCCACAAGCAGCAAAAATTAGATAGGAGAAGAGAAAATTGGTTAAGAAATGATCAATTTCAAAAAGACACCACAAGCAACGAAAAATGATTATCTGATGGTTATATTTGTTTATTTCCAAAATGCACGGTAAAAAAAGTGAAATATGCATATCAGGAATCGCCACACTCACAAAATAAAGCCTCCTGCTGGTTAAATCCGGTTTCCAGGGTACTGGCTTGTGGGCATGGCCCATATCACATTTATTTGATCTTTTGTTTCTTTACTTGAATCATAGGGTTTGCCAAATAATGCTCAGTAAATTTAATATTTGAACCATATGTTTGACGCGACATTTTGTCTCTTGAGGGGACCATATTACTACCTTAGTTGACGTACCTTTTTATGGTAACAACATTGTTTTCACAGCGCTCTGCATGCTTGGAGACTGAACCATCTACAATTGGTCGCCTTACCAGTACTATTGCACTGCGAGGACACTGTGTTAAGAGCATAATATTATAAAATGGATTGCTTGATACTTAGTCTGTTTTGGATTAACAACTAGTGTTTAATGCATAATGGAAGACCATTCGTCCATAAAAATTAAAACTTAGTAAGTCGGTAAATTTCTTATAAATTAGATATATCTTTAATAATATGAACTTCATTTTATTCATTGTCTGCATTCGGCCAAAGCAATAACAGTAAGGGCAAAACAATTAAATCAATTCCCTTCTTAGACAAACCCCTTACAGCTCAATTAGCAGCAATTGAATATTAACTTTAATATTTGTCTCATTAGGGGTTAACCATTCCTATATATTCGATAGCCCGATGGCCAAAGAAATTAAGAAATGTCTACGTGTACAACGACATTGCTTTAGTTATTAGAAACGAATCTCTGCATAACTTCCGAGTAAGGCTCGAAGCTTACTTTAAATAATTCGAATGTTTTTCAAACCTAGATGAAACTATCAAATATCAAATAATTTCCGATGCTCTCATTTTTACCGAAATTATATGAAGAATCTGTGCTATCATTGCTTTTTATGGCAGTTGGAACATCTTTGATGACGACAAGGCTGACACCACGCTTTTTTCGTGGAAAACGTGCGTGTTGGCGAAGTCACAATCAAAACAGTGTGCACAGTCCAATTGAGGATTGAATCGATATTTGATGGTTTTCATTTGGGTATGGAAAACAGTTGGGCTGTTTAAAGTGTGTGAAGCCCGAATGGCTTCACGCGTACTTTAAACAATCCAAATGTTTTTCATACCCAAATGAAAACCATCAAATATCGATTCAATCATTATATTTACACACATTAATACTCTCTTTAATACAGAAGTTATTAGAAGAACTTGTGATATTACGGCTTTTTCGAATGGGTGCTGGAACAGCAACATTGACGACAAAGTGAATAACGGCACGCTTTTTTTCGCAGCAACTCGTGGTAAAACGTCCTTTTTTGGCGACGCCACACGTCAAAACATTGTGCAAAGTCAAACAAATTGTGACCGGTTCTACTTTAGCCACGCCTTTCAAATTATTACGTCACGCTGTTTACCATTAGAAATTATGATTCGTAAGATGAATAAGGCTCCATCGTAGAGCCGAAGTTGAAGTGTAAATATTAAATTGTGAGCGGCTTTAACTGTAGCCTCGCCCTTTAAAGTAATAAATAACACTATGTTCCACCAGTATTTACGATTCGTTTGATGAATAAGACGTCATCGTGAAATGGTAATATTTCGTTTAGAAATTAATTACTTATCTTTGGGGAAAGCAAGATTGTGTAACTTGTCGTGAGAGAAATAACTAAATTGTTTCAATGTATGCAGTAAAGTCCTGTGAAAGTTTAAGGTTTCAAAAGGAATACACGATACACAATAGATGGACGCACGTTACACGATAGACGGACGAACGATAGACTAAAATTGTGTAACCTTATACGATCATAGTACTGTATTTTTATTTTTAAAACGTGACAAAAGATCACACGGACCATTATTAAGCAAATTTAAAAGATTTATTAGTAAATTACAGAGATCTACGAGTAGTAAAAGTTTTCGCTTCCTTCTACAATATCATTAAATTCATCAAACCCATTAGCAAGATATTTTCACAATTAAACACCTAAATCAAAACGAAACAATGGATCTCACGTGTGATACTTGCTTGTCATGTGGAAACAATTGGCTTCGTCTCTTCAACTAGTTTTAAAAAGCCACATTTTCACTAATTTTACCAATTTCAAGATTGTCCTTGGGAAAGAATAAATTTGTAATTTCCATTCAAATTAACCCCATTCGAACTTATTAGCTGTGTTAATGCGCATGCCCTTGAGCAAACACAAGCAATCACTCTCAGTAATGGATAATTATTATTGCCTGACATTGCCAACGAAGAAAGACAGACATGTTATTTTCTCTTATTAAAATAGTTCATATATTTGTATTCAGCAATTTCTTAAGTTATGAGTCAGGTTTATAATTTAGCCAATTCCTTCACTGGGCTTATCCTTTATTTCCCATATTTTACCATTGAATATGGTTATAACAACCTCTTTATTCCATTGTATGATTATGATCATGAAACTCAAAATCATTCAGAAAATCGAGTAGTAGTAGCAGTAGTAGTAGCAGTAGTAGTAGCAATAGCAGTAGCAGTAGTAGTAGCAGTAGTAGTAGCAGTAGTAGTAGCAGTAGTAGTAGTAGAGTAGTAGTAGTAGTAGTAGTAGTAGTAGTAGTAGTAGTAGTAGTAGTAGTAGTAGTAGTAGTAGTAGTAGTAGTAGTAGTAATAGTAGCAGTGGTAGCAGCAGTTGCAGCAGCAGAAGTAGCAGAGGCAGTAGTAGAATAGCAACAGCAGTAGTAGTAGCACTTGCGGTAGCAGTAGCAGCAATAGGAGTAGCCGAAGCAGAAGCAGTTAATGTATGCAAGCTATTATGTAATGCATTTTAAGAACGAGCGGTTAACATTTTTAATTTTGTTTTCCACATTAAAAATACTACTATCCGAAATTTCCTGCATTTGTAAGGGAACGAAGCCTTTTCATGATAGAAATGTCATTATATTCAAGACAACTTGGTTTTTTTAAATAATGAAAACACAAAGCAGGATCAAGGCGGAAGCCAGCGTAGTTTTGCGGCTTATGATATCCGCAGAGATTGATTTCGTTACATTAAAGCGAAATCTTCGGGAAGATGTAAATCGAAACAGCGGAAATATTAGAGTGCAAAATGAGAAATAAACTAAAAAAGTAAGACAGACAAATATCATTTATCTTACTTTGTGGGATGCAATTTGTTTGAAAGTTATCATTTTGAATAGGAATCTGGATAAAGTGAAAACGGTATTAAATCTCATTTTTTGGCTATAAATTTTAACTCGGCAGTTTTGACAGTTAAACAAATTGATCTAAAAAATTATGCTGTGAAACCTCGCTCTTTAGACCACCAATGGTACTGGATATATGGAGTCTCGATAAAGGGGGAACTTTTTTGAGGTAGAAAATCGTGCAATAGGTCATTAGAATAGAGGTCTTATGAAAGAGTAAAGTAAGATGACATGTCTAAAAGTTATTCTGCTGGGACCGGTTTTGGTGCTATTTTGGAAAGGTTTTGCTGGCGGCAGTGTATGGTGGCATGACGGAAAGTTTCTGCTGGTTTTTAGGCTTGGATGGCATGACAAAAATTTGAGCAGTGTATGTTGCATTACGGAAAGCTTCCGCCGGATACGGTGTTTGTTTGCATGAAAGAAAGTTTTCAATAGGGTACGAAGTTGTTCGGTGACCTTACGGACAGTTTACGCTAGTCTGGAGTGTTGGATGGCATGTCAAAAAGTTTACGCTACGGAACAGTGTTTTGTGCATGACAGAAAGCCTCTGTCGGCTATGATGTTTGCTTTTAAGACAGAAAGTTTCCGCTAGGAGGCGGTGTTTGTTAGCATGATCAATTTTTCACTATTAGGCAATCCGAAAACAAATCAATTTAAACCAAGAAAGATAGTCTTTTCATATATTGTTTAAAATAACCTCTTTAACTTTAGAATGCGAAAACTCTGCTATTTTCAATCCAGTACTTAAAACAATTATGTATATATATATGTATCTTTTCGGGAAGCCGACCTCCTTTTTTATTTAAATGTTTACTCGATACATGATAACGATAAGAAAAAACTTCAAATGATACACCGCAAGCACTTCAATTACTCTACTCTATTTTGTAAATCAATCCTTGAGGATTAATGTATCATAAAATTCCTAATTCCTAACGCATCCTTCTTTTCCATCCAGAAGGGTTACTTTACTACACAATCAATAATGATATGTAATAAATGTTAAGTTGTTTTTAAATCTATTGACGTCGTATTTATGGTTTTCATAGTTTAATACTGTAATTAATCAACTGGGATTGCGCTTTTTGAGTGATCATATTGCATAAAGCCAGTTTTAAGGTCATATGCGTCACCGAATAAAAACAGTTCTATGCCATAAGGACAATGTGACTTTATCTAAGTTTTAATCACATAATTGATGAGAAACCTTAGTCTGGAAAATAAATCTTCTTCCATTTCAGAACGATTGTGTTTTCTACTGGACAAATGCCATCTTTAGGTGCAAAAAGATTCCTTCGGTAAAATGAATTATTTCAGTGGTACCTTGAAGTGTCTGTTTACTGATTTATGAATAAGAGTTTCCAGAGTCTCTGTCTGTAATACTGATAATAAATAAAATTAATCACTCTTTCGCTATTTTTTGTACGCAATGGTATTCAATTAAATTTCCTTACTCTTTCCTTTTCATTAAAATTTCACGAAAATCATTGTCATAGATACACTCTTTATATTGATATATGGGTCATGTCTCGAGAAATGTGCCATAGGTTATATGTTTTGAATATTATAGTTTCTAGTTTCTTGTTGGAAAGAACTTACAATTATTGAATGTTTCTTCATCGTCATATATGCAAAAAAAGTTCGTTTGGTAGGGATCGTAATTGTACTTGTAACTGGTGTAAATATTGGGTTGCCCTAAATCCGGGGCTAGGCGGCGTGGATAGTTATCTGTATTTCCATTACAGCCCATACACAGGCTCATTTAAACCGAGCTTGCAGCGTACTATGACGGTATGTGTACAGTATTTTGATAAATAGTAAACACATTAATAAAACATTGCCAAATAATAATAAATTTGTCCGAAGTGAAGTACAGTTAGGGATTAGTGACATGTTTTCAATCATGCTGAAAATTGAGTCAATTATAACAATACTCCCAAAAGTGTTTTAACCGACTTTTTACAGATTTATTTATATGCGCGAATGTCGCTTATAAATGCCGTAAGACAGACACATATTACTGAACTTTATGGTACTATCTAGTTGTTTATTATTGCGATTCGATCTTACAACTTCACGTCGATATTGCATGTCTAGACCGCTTAAAATATATACTTCTCAACATTTTCTAGGCACCAAGAATTTTATTGTACATATCTTTTGCAACATGTATATGCCATTTATTAATTTTATTTGTTTTTACGCACTCGATTAGTGATTTATTAATCAATATAGACCAATGTTTAAACAACTTCAATATGTTTTCAGGGCTTACTGTATAGCGCCTAATATTGGCGGTGTCGAAATATGGCGTATTTTGAAGTGTTTTGTATTGGCGGTGTCATAAATTGGCGCAAACAAACCAGACCGCCAAAATAAAACCCTTGATGAAAAATCGCAAGTCTAAAATTGGCGTTAACATAGATCGTCAAAATAAAACATTTACATTCAATATTCAACATCCCATTATGTTTATAACCAGTGTGAAAACATTATCACAGCTACCTAATAATAGATTGCTTTGTTTGATTCACGACACATTTTTATTATATTATTTTTGTATCAAACTGAGAAAACTGCGATATTATATGTGCTAGTGTATCATAGTTTTCTACCTTCCAGATATTAAAGTGATGGTGTTATTAATTGGCGGTGTTTTATATTGGCGCAACTGACCTTGACACCAATAAAGCCAAAATTAAACCCCCGCCAAAATAAGTACTTAATATACAGTATTTAGAATGTCTATGGGATGATAATTAAGATGGTTATGTTGATAATTGTGACAAAAACATTTTTACCAACAATATCTATCATGAATGTCTGCGTCCGATAAACGCGTCTAACCTTAGCATGTGCCATAATTTAGTATTAAAAAATAAAATTCAGTCTTTCAAGTAAAAGTAATGACTGAATACTCTTTAAATGTCGGTTAAATGTATGGTTTGTACACTTTAAAAATACAGAGTCACCTCATTTGTACGACATTCATTCAAGATTATGTATACAATTGGGACCTTCTTGATTTCTAATATTAATAAAATATAATGTAGATTTCACAACAATGCGTGGTTAACTCGGTGCTTAGCAAACTTTGAGTAGTATAATTCAGAAACGAAAACTTATTATATTTACTCTATCAAAAATAATATTAAGATTGATAGCAACTTTTTGATATGCAGATTTTATGTCAAGATATTTAAAATGTGCACGCATGGTTCAACCTAATTCTGTAGAATCAATTCGTTTTCTAATTTGTTTGTTCTAACTGAGCTGTTTTTCCAGACAGGACAGTTTGCCAAATAACAGTACACCAGTTACTTGGTTTTTACTCCAAAAATAGGACAGTCTGTGCATTGAGCTATAAAAGAGAAATTGACATTTACGTCATACGCAGCAGATATGGATGTAAGAATAGCATGATTTAATCATTATTTTTCCGCGTTAGATGTCAAAGCTTGCTTTTGATCTCGTTTTTTCAACAAATGAAGTATTGTAAGTTATACGTGTATTCAAGTGAAAGAAACTATCCCGATTGGTGGCTTTTTTACCAGAAGGTATCTAGTGCAGGGGTTTCCAGTGGGAATGTTAAACAATTAGTTTAAACTTTTCGAAACGATAAAATTACTGCGACATAAATATTTGCTATTCTGTTTTGTCGAAAGATGTTGAAATAAGCAACTTTGCCTTGCAATAATCCCGAGCACTACATCACTACCGGAAGAATTTACCTCACCCCTCCCTCCACCGCCCAAAAAGTCCGAGTACACTATCTACTGAACTTGCCGGGACAAACCCAACATATCACCACCCCTTCTTCTTTCCCTTAATTTCAAACAGACTATTTGACTGTCTACTTTATACGTTTATGGCATGAACAGAAAAAAAAACAAGGATTAGGTTCAAATAATGCGAAGATATAAGACACAGTTATTAAAATATCGTTTTTTGAAAATTATCCTTATTTATAGAAAAAAGAAATGTTCCTTGTGTATTTTTTCATATTTTTATTATTGAAAATAATTGGAAAATCATTCGTGTTTTTCTTTTGCTACGTCAATGGAAAGTTTCTCAGTTACTATTGTTTTATGTAATAGTAAATTGGTGCTTGTTTTTATTTAAATAGATCAAAAGTTGAACAATGAAAGCCACCGAACAAGTTTCAAAATACTGCATACTGTGTTTGATGCGTAGTAATGGTTCATGAGCAGTAATGGAAGTGCATATTACCGTTCACGCCGCTAAGCACCGGGTTCAGCAAAACTCAATATTTACCCAAATATAAATATAATGCTCAACGGTCTTCAAACAAAGCATGCAATATTTTGATACTTGTTCGATGGTGCAAAGTATACGAGGCGCGTCACAAAAACACGTGTCTTTGGACTAGAGATGTCAATCCGAGAAATTACGTCATTAGTTTAGAAGAATACATTACTTATTATGCCCTTTGAGGTAACACTTACATTACCTCGTCAATATGCGTGACAAAGTCATATAAGTAATGAGAAAAAAAGACAATCGTTTTTTAAATATTTTAAAAACTTAAATGTCGTAAAAAATAACCGAAGAATTTTTTTTCCGTGACGCGCCCATATGTGTTTTGTTTAGAAAATCATAACAGGTAAATGTTAGGCTTGGTACTCTAAAAATAACATTAAAGCTCAACCATTAAATAAAACAAATCCGAAGAAATACCAACTGGAAAACGAAACAATTGTGTCATTTACCAGCTGTTTGGGGTTGTCCCGGTTAGCTCAATAGGTAGCGTAATTTGCATTGCATGGCCAGACGCTGTCGCTGTGCCAGTTCGATCCTCAGGAGGGGCAATATCATTTTATTCATATAAGTCAATTTTATTCTATAAGTCAATCAGTACATTTCGAGAAAAGAGGAAACAATTACCGGTTGGAGTTTGATATCATAGATCCTGTTATGCATACGGTTATTTAACTTATAGCAATGACGAACTGTGAAGAGCACACTGCGCATTTTGATCAAAGACTCTACATCCTATTTGAAATTTCATTGTTCTGTTCCTTCATATAAATGTAAAGGAAAGTAAATGAGATTAAAGCTCAACGATTTTAAATGATACAAATATGAAGAAATACTAACTGTCAAACGAAACACAGTTTCATTCACCCGTTTTTGAAGTTGTCCAGTGCCCAAGGTTATAAAGCTGAGCATGGAAACCAGTCTCAAATCTCAAGCATCTGATTGGCTGAAATGGCGACCAGTCGCCATTTCAGCCAATCAGATGCTTGAGATTTGAGACTGGTTTCAAAACTCACTTTTATAACCTTCAGCCCCGGTTACCTTAATAGATAGCGTAATTGTCACTAGGTTCGCTCCCTAGCAGAGGCAATATCATTTTATTCGAATAAGTCAATCTGTTTGTTTCGAGAAATGAGGATGCATTTATCAGTTGGTGGTTAATATCATAGTTCCTGTTAAGCATACAGTTATTCTCCTGCTAGCAATGACAACAAATAAAAAGCTATCAGGCAGCTGACTTCTTATTCAATCAAATTATATAAAATACAAAATATCATCCTATTAGAAAATTTTTGTTTTGTTCCAGATTCCCCCTTCATATAAATGTAAAGGAAAAATAACCTCATGCTGTGAAAGCTTTTAAAACACTCAGACATTGTGAGGTGTAATCAAGAAGATAAGAATATAAGGCGATTCGATTTCTGTAATCGATACGTGTATAACATGATAGCACAAGCTGTTATTATTGACACTGAGAAAACATTGTTTTCTGAGAGTCAACTATGTTTTGACAACTTATGCACAATTTGATAGAACTCTCTCTGACAATAACAATAAAATAGTGACAGCCATTAGTGTATCAAATGTTATGGTGTCGTGGCTATTCTAGTTGATTGCTAGTTTCCAGATTGAATCTTTCCCTGGATAAATATACAAGGGTTTAGACCTCAGTAAGGTAATAAAATACTAACTTTTTTCAGAACGCTGTGTGCTTCTTATGTTTTATAGGTTTGTGTGCATTTGCATTCAACTCGGTCGAATCGATAGGTGTGTGATAGCAAATTCATCAATAAAATTGTTCTCTTGTTTTTACTCTTATGAGAACCGGTTTGGGCCAGTGTGAGGGTTGGTGTTTCCCAGAACCTGGTTGTAACAAATTTAAAATGACCGTTCCAAGTTTTCTTATTGTTTTGGTATCTTTTTAAATCATTTGAGATCATTTTAACCCATGCTATCTTCTCCTCACAATGATTTTTTTACTCTGTGAGGACTTATAGACGTCGTTAAGTGAAACTTAACTGAATTCAGTTTCAATCAGACATATTTGAGAAGTAAATAAAACTGATTGTGTCATTACAGCAAGGATAAATATATTCATAATAAACATACATCTGCACCAAAAGGCGTCTAAATTCTTTTTATACCCAGTCTGTTGAAAAGTTTAGGTCTGAACAGTATTAATTTGCCGGTGTATTTATATTTTCTGAAATATGTCAGTTAACATTTTTAATTATTTTATTCCGTTTTATTCACATAATTAATAACTGATTAAACAATGTAGACAATTTGTAACAACTGTAATATGCTTAGTTTTGTCTTATTTGAATGGGATATTGGGGATGTGAAAAAATTTCATGTTTGCATAAACAAAAACAACTATCGATGTTTGCATCAAATAAATGTCTTATGACATTATCATTTCCTATTACTTTAGTCATAAACATTCAGTCTTTAAAGTTAAAGGAAATATTGAGTATCTACAAATGACGGGCGAATGTATATGTAACCAAGTATTTCAGGCAATAAACTCTTTATTGCATAATTTTGAAATTTAATTATTTTAAATTTTAAAATACAGAAATTCTTATTCATTGATTTTTTGTTATTTTGAAATATGTTACTTAACATCTTAAATAAAAGTAGAGTATTAAATTTTTTTAAGTTATCACCTTATCAAAGAAGATTTAATTAAGTCAAGCTGCTTAGGATTTTAGCAGCTTGCACTTGGTCTTTGCTATATAAACAATTCAGCATATTTTGTTGATCAAGTGTGAAGCTTTAATAAATTGTTAAGTAAACTCTCCAAATTGAGCTAAGAGTTTTACCTATTTTGTAACAAAATTTTTCATTGGATAATATGTTACTTTCTTTTAAATGTTCATTGGTTAATTTATGTTTTAGGGTTTTGTCTTAGAAAACCTTAATATCAATTTTAGAATGTATTTTCAGTCTAAAGAAAGTTTTTCGACAAGTAAAGTCATACAAAAGTCTCATTGTGTTAACAACTAAGGAATTTGGTGCTTGTCTTCAGATGTGTTCATCATTGTGTGACATTGGAAGTTTTATAATAACTTTGAATATTGAAAAGTCCACTAGAATTAAAAGGAATTAGAACTTTACAAATGGAGTTAAAGTTTCATTCAATCCTATCCCCAGTATTTCAGGCAATAAACTCTTTATTGCATAAATTTGAAATACTTGGTTATATATTTAGCGTAAATAAAATACTGGAAATACAGGATCACCTAGTTTGCCCGACTGTCGTGCATAGTTATGTATTCACGGAGGCATATTCTCGATGCACCATTTTACTATTTCCAATGTCAATATCATACTTAAAACTGATGTTCATATTTATGTATTCACGGAGGGCCTTCTCGACGCATCATTTTACTATTTCCAATGTCAATTGCATACTTAAAAATGATGTTCATAGTTATGCAATCACGGAGGGCCTTCTCGATGCATCATTTTACTATTTCCAAAGTCAACTGCATACTTAAAATGAAGTTCATAGTTATGTATTCACGAAGGACCTTCTTAACGCATAATTTTTCTATTTCCAATGTCAATTGCATACTTACAAATGATGTTCATAGTTATGTATTCACGGAGGACCTTCTCGACGCATCATTTTACTATTTCCAATGTCAATTGCATACTTGAAATGATGCTTATAGTTATGTATTCACGGGGGACCTTCTCAACGCATAATTTTACTATTTCCAATGTCAACTGCATACTTACAAATGATGTTCATAGTTATGTATTCACGGAGGGAGGACCTTCTCGACGCATCATTTTACTATTTCCAATGTCAATTGCATACTTAAAATGATGCTTATAGTTATGTTTTCACGGAGGACCGTCTCGACGCATCATTTTACTATTTCCAATGTCAACTTCATACTTAAAATGATGCTTATAGTTATGTATTCACGGAGGACCTTCTCCACGCATAATTTTACTATTTCCAATGTCAATTGCATGCTTAAAATGATGTTCATAGTTATGTATTCACGGAGGGCCTTCTCGATGCATCATTTTACTATATCCAATGTCAACTGCATACTTAAATATGATGTTCATAGTTATGTATTCTCGGAGGGTCTTCTCGATGCATTATTTTACTGTTTCCAATGTCAATTTCATACTTAAAAATGATGTTCATAGTTATATATTCACGGAGGACCTTCTCAACGCATCATTTTACTATTTCCAATGTCAATTTCATACTAAAAAAATGATGTTCATAGATATATATTTACGGAGGGCCTTCTCGATGCACCATTTTACTATTTCCAATTTCAGTTGCATATAATTAAGACTTCAAAATAATGTATTATCTATCAAGTGTGCTTAGCAAACTTTCAGTAGTATACTTTGATCTCGTAGATCCAAGATAATAATTTGTACATGACAAATAAGGTAATGACCACAAAATTTGATAAGCATAGAAAGCGCAATATAATCGCGTCTAAAAATAGTACAAAACATTGATAAATCAAAACCAAGCGTACTCATATTCCCTCAACATGCGCCAGATATTAACAATATATGAACATTATATTTCAAAGATAATAGCTGTCCTTTAAAGTATATCGTCTGAACAGCAAATAACATACTGTATATATTTATAATATTTCAAACAGGTGTTCCATTAGATAAATATTCTAATATATACAAAAGACGACAGAGACACAGGTTGTACGAGTAAAGAGAATAATAAAATATATACGAAATAACACTGGCATATTCATGTCAGACACTGACAAAAAATCTACAAAATAAAGAGAAGATATAGAGAAAAGCAAAACAAATTGTAATTGAAGTAATGAAAAAATTCCACAATCTGATATTTCATTATATTTATTTTGAAGACAAGATGAGTGTAAAAAAAGTGAAAATTGCATATAAGGAATAGCAACACTAAGAAAACACAGCCTCTACACAGAGCAAAAAAAGCGGAGAGGAAAAGAGAGCATTGGTTTACAAATTGATCGATTTCCATCAAAGACACCAAATAATGGTAAATGGAATGTTTGGTGAAAAATCGGCTTGTGGACTTATCATTCTCGTTGTTTTAATGCTGAAATATTGTTCTAACTGACAAAATATGTTGCCCTTCGAAATTCTTTCTTACAGACTATATAACATTCAGCCTTTGAACACATATTTACGTATCATTATATTATGACAGGATTTTAATTTAGCGTATTTTGCGTACGCTTAAAACGTGAAATTTAAACCCTAACGAAATTACTCAATGTCATAAAATATTTTACCAGAAACTTAAGTCATGAAAGTTGCGCGAATTTATGCCAACGCGAATATATTCTCGGCAAAAAAAGTTCTGCACACTTGGACATTTTATAAAATATCTTTTTCATTTTACCTAACACAACAAAATGATAAATATCAAATAAAACAGCAATTCAAAGTTAACAATATAAACAAGTCGGAAATAAAATCCGATCAGTACTTTATAAGCAATTCATTTTTAAAGTCACCGGGGGTTACTACACAAAAGTTGCAAAAATCACTAAAATAATAGTGAGTTAATCAACAACGATAATTCCGACATTCTTCCAAGCGTTGACCCATGGAAGTAACCAGCCGACTAATTTTAAATTGTGAAATAAGGTTCCATTCTTAAACAAGAATTCCAGTTAGATCAACTAGCTGACCAACTGCAAGTGTTTTTTTTCTTTTTTAGATAGACGTCTAGGTGGCCGTTGTGGTCAGACATTTGGAATGACGGTCAAATTAACAATGAAAACATTCCTAGGTGACCGTGAGAAATAAATTAAGTAAAATTACAGTTGTGTTTTGCTAAAATAAGATTGGATTGTAATTGCTTTTTTGTTGTTCGAATAATAAACACTTATATTGTAATTAAAGGGATGCTACGACTTATAAATACAAATTTGAAACTATTCGAATCATCACTTAACTGTTATGACATACATTTAGGTCAGTGAGCGAGACAATGTGATAATTCAATTAATAAATACTAAAGTTTGAGTGTTATCTGCAAATGACTTGGTATCAACTACTGATTACATGTACTTCATGTTACTAGCATCACATTGCATGCTTATAATTGCTGTAAAACAGACATCAATTACTTGATAGATTTCACACCTCTACCTTGATACAGCAAATTTTGCAACTTTTGACTGTTGACCCCTGTCATACTCAAACTGATATGGCACGGTTATTTACCAACCAATTTTTATTCCGTTTTCGTCTTTAACTCCGCAAATAATAAATCGTGAAATAAATGTAAGAATTCATACCAGTTATTTGCTACATTTTAAATTTTACGCAAAAGAACACTTGTGTGCAGAACTTTTTTTGTTGGGTATATAATTTGCGGCTTTTCGCGAAATTTCAACCACGCGAAATTAAATAATACCACAGTATTTATTTTCCATATTAAAAGGCATTTTATTGCATGATTCCATTTGAGTTGTGAAAAATCAGAGACATAAGAACACGCATTTTTGTACTAAAATGTTATTTTTCAACGTTTCTTATGACGACTTCATAAAACTGAGGCAAATCAAGTTCAGATATTTGCAAAACTTTAAATTGAACAAATAATATGCATCTTAATTTTAAATGTACATAACCTCAAAGCAATACAAGCTGCAACAACCATGCAAGAGACAGACTCTGTAAATAATATCCGTATTCCCCAAAAGGATAGTTCAGTAAAGGTATGCCTATATAGCGCTGACTCACAATGAAAATTCGGAGTAAACACGTAGATAACCCAAAGATGAGTGACTCCTCCGTGTTATATAGCACGAAAATCTGGTGCAAAAACACAATTTAAAACTGACATCTTTCAATCTAGGGAACATAATCTGCTTTTGATTGATCATCATCATAATCATCCTCCTCCTCCTCCTCCTCATCATCATCATCATCATCATCTTAACCTGCATAACCTGTTTTCGTCATTCATCTTTCGGATCAATGTAAACGCTGCATACAGCATATAACACACAATACACACAATTTTTGTCAGGTTGTATTTATCAGAAGGAAATTTGAGGTTTATATTGTCAACCGATATTTAATTTCAGCTTATATCAGACTGTCCAAGATCTTTGACCTTCATGATCAAAGGTAAAAAATGTGTAACATAGCATTGTTGAAGAAAATACACAAGTAACATCACAAAATGACAAATTAGTTAGGAATAAGTTACATTGACAAATACTCTAACCTCGGACGTCCGGCATACAAGGATTCGAATGCTACTGCATTTGCAAATTCATGTTGCATATTTGTGCTACTCTGTCTAATGAGAAAAAATATAAATTTTGCTTTATTCCTCTATTAAACACAACTTTTAACGTCGCAGTTCGTCTTAGTAAAGTTTGATTATATACTCTATTGGTGAAATAGAATTTTACTGAACAACTTCGCATTATATTGATAAAGAATTCAATGCCGGTTACCAATTTGTCTCGTTCTGAATGGATACTCGCTTCAGAAATGTAGTTTATAAAACCAGCTTGGCTGGTTAAAAAGAAAGATAAATTACACATGGGTGACTGAACAACTTCCAAAGCTATCATACATGTAACTGATATTGATAAACATGTATCACAGCGCGATAAAACTTATAAAACATTTAGACCACTCAGCACTCGAAATTAAAATAGCCTCCTTAAAATCAAATGGATCAATTTATTGATAAAGCAGAGAAGAGTGAGTTATCTTGTCATACCCAGCAGACCCCAACGAAGCTTCAGGAAGTTATTTTAGTGAAATGGAAGTCCGAAAAATAACGTTTTCTTTGTTATTGCATCAAAATTGTTATACACCTCGATTGCACGACTGTCATTCAAGATTATATTTACACTGGCGACTTGCGTCCTTCTCGATACATCATTAGACAATTTCCAATATAAATATATATAATGTTGGTGCTTAGCAAACTTTAAGTCGTATAATTCCATCAGTTTCAAATAGACACCACGATTATCAATGACAGACGAGACACCAACAGAACAAAATTATTATTACCGTTTACTTACATTCTTTATTACAAATTAACTTGTCAACTGAGTGTTATTTTGCCGTACAACCAACGCATTCACTAGACCTTCATAATTAAGCGTTCTCTAGAACTCTTACAGTATGGAAGGAAAATATACGTTTCCATAAACGATTATACGATTCACGGTCTGGAGCATTATTAGTTTTGTTGAATAAGGCGATACATCTAAAGTAGCCACCCCCCCCCCCCCCAAAAAAAAAGTAAAATATTATCATGGGGGCAAATTGAATGAGGTCATTGGTCGCAAAGTACTTCTAATACATGCTATATAAATACTTACTCGAATAACATGCGGCAAATATTGGCGGCCGTCTTTTTGCGCTAGACGCCTTTTGTTTTGGAAGGTAATTAGGATCCCCTGAAAGAAAAGAAGACAAACACTTTATGAAACAAACATAACATAAGGGTTCACCATTATTGTAAATCCATAAAATCCATTAGTACCAACTTGTTGAAAACTAAGTTTGCATTCTGCAAGAGGGGCGGGGGTTAAAACAGCTTTGCAACTTATGTACTTTCAGTACTTCTTAAGAACTGGCGCAACCAAACCGAGCCTGTTATATTTTTGATATTTATTGGCTGTCTTTTCAATTCCGTTTTTTTTAATTTTTAACGCTGTCCATGACCTTTGTATCAACCTGTTTACGACTTTCTACAGAATAATATTATATTTATATAAAAAATCAGACTGATTACAAACCCGGTTTACAAAGCATATTAAACATCATAATTAGCTTTCCACTCCTAATCACATAATTACAAATCCACTGTTTTATCTAAAGGACTTTAATCTAGGATATTTGATATCGACTAAGCAAATAAAATAAATAAAAATGAATCTGATTGATTCATGCCAGCTTTATGCGCTATGAGTATGCACAGACAACACCTCTTTAAGCTTGTTGATCGGAAATCGCATAGTGTTCTTTTAATTTGAGATAAAGGAAACTAAAAAGGACTTGGATTGTTTATTAGGATATCAGGCGCTTTTAATTAGGATTCAATTTCCTAAATGAGTAAAGGTCAATAAACTTCGTACATACATTTATTTATTATTACGTTCTAAAATAAAAAAGAACGGGAATCCAAAGGATGTTGAAGCCTTTAATAAATGAATTAATTCTGAAAGACAGTTTGTTGTTCCTGATGTAATTGTTTAATTTGATTTTTAGTTGTTTCTACGTATGTATTTTAAATTAGTTTTCTGAGTAGAATAATTAACAAGACGGTCAAACACCTTATTTTATGAAAACTATGTTTTTGGAATAACGTCAGATAAAATGTCAAGTACGGATAAACTTGAATTCATGCGCATTTCATTTCGTTATTTTGTTGTTTATGGATATTGTCATAAAATGACCAATGACGAATCACTTGAATCTCATTCCCTAAGACATTGAAGTTTATACTGTGGTGATTCTTAAACATGCATTCTTTTAACAGAATGTTTCTACAAATTTGCTGTTGGAAGTCTTTTTGGCAATATCTCCTGATTTAAACGTTTCTGTTGCCTCAAAACTAATGATATCTACATAAATCTAGAGGAAATTATAGATATTAGCAGCAGTTGTTATTCATGAAACACATGTAATAAGACTGCAGCAATATTTTAACAACTTTTAAAAACTTAGTTTCCTACTTTATTCATTTGGTCATAAACAACATTCAGTAGTCATTGCTCATCAGTTTTTAAAACGATAACAGGTCTTTCAGATCGCAATGTCGCTATCTTTCTGAATTTTATCCAACTTCATTAGCTGTGATAGAAAAGATTTGTAGTCGATCATTCACTTATTTCAGACGTGTCTATTTCGAAACTAATTAGTGCAAACCTACAGTTTCTGCTCCTATCTAAACTATCTTTGCTTCAGATAGCACTTTCAGAGAGGTTGGAAAGTTCAAGTACGATTATTAACACGCTATCTGTTGGTGTACTTATACAATGAAATCGTCTTTGAATAAATGCCAGTGTATTCACTTTCCGTGGGGTTGTAATGACATGATTTCCAACTAACCACGAATCCGAGACAATCAGACATTTACTTAACTTTATCAAGGGCACACACATATATATGAAAGCCAAGCTCATATTTGACTTTAACAATCACACCAGAAATTTAGACACAAACAGGACACGAACTGACCAGGCATACCAGACTTACTTTGACAGCAAATCTCTGAGTCAGACACACATTTCTCTAACCAAAACACATGAAATTGGACAATTGATCCACCTTAGCAAGCAAGCTAGGAACCTTTTGACTTTACCAATCATACTTTACTTACTGAAACGAATCCTGCCTTCAATTTTTCGTCCATTGAATTATCACGTAGCGTTGTTTGTATTGTGGAATGCCTTAGAAACTACCCATACATTCAATCAGTATTGTTATCAAATACGCCATATGAAGGACGTTGAGCAAGATACTGATATTTGTGTTAATATTGAGTTGCGCTCAACTCGGGTCTGTGCAGCTTAAACAGTAATATGCATTTACATGATTGCTTATGAACAGGATTAATCAAATTGAGCATGCAATATTTTGACATCTGTCGTGTTCGGTGTCTTTCAAAGTTCTTTTTTTTCTATTTACAAGCAGACCTCACAATCAGGATACGCCAAACACAACACAATAATCAGACGACTACAAAAGCTGAACAGCCAATGAAAACAAATCAATCCCTACCAAGAACTGAAAGTGAAAAGACACTTGTTTCCCAACAATAAATGTAATAAGCAGTATTCTGTTCAATTTTTTATAAAAATTGATTTAGATGTAAAGCGAACTTTGAGAGCCACCGAACACAACACAACCCCTGTAAGCGAGGGGTCCCGGGTTCGAGTCCCGGTCTGGCTGCACATTCTGTCCCCAGATAGTGACTAGATTCGTACCGTGACAAAAATATTGCAAGCTCGGTATGATCGGGTCTGTTCATGGGCAGTAATGGAAATGCATATTACTTCCCACGCCATGAAATATAGCAAACGTTTAAAAGTAAAAGAAATAATATTGATTCGATACAAATGAAATATTGGAAAATGAGCAATCGTTACTGTATGTGCTATACTTCTTGCATTTGAAAAATTTTCTTTATTCAGATAGATGAAAAGGGAACTTTGAAAGCCGACAAAAACGACAAAATATGAAAAAATTGCAGGCTCGATTTGATTGGGCCTGTTAATGGAAATGCATATTACTGCCCCCGCCGCCTAGCCCCGAGTTGAGCGCAACTCAATACTTACACCATTTAACAGTACAATTTCGATCCATACCAAATGATGGAATCCATAACACCTTTTAATATTAGCTTTTGTTGTGAATTCCAGAACTTTCGACACATCGCGAACATTTGGAATACGTGAATAAAAGTTAAAACCGAATTTTTTTAAAAATATTATATTGTACTTAAAGTCAAACGCTGTATGGAAATAGATCAAGAATACATAATTCTGAATCTGAATTTTCCACATTATTTTTATTCAATACAGATGCAAAGGAGACTATAAATGTCAATAAGCAAGGGGACTTTTATTTAGCAACCTCGATTCGCGTGAAGAAATAGAATTGCAATTACCTTTTAGCCGCCACACTGGATTTTTTGTTTGAGGAAATTTAATATTTGGTTTTCAAATATGTTTGAGGGAATTTTATAAATAGTTCACTAAGCAATACAAAATTGTGTTCATCTGAAACGGTTCTTTACATATGAATTTGAATTTTGTATTCTACATAAATAGCAGTTCAATGTTCTTGCCCCTGGCATTTAGCGGCCTTTTTCATACATTAAACTAAGAATTTTTGATGTACATTTGTTTTTTATGGTTTTCATAGTTTAATACTGTAACGCTATTAATTTACTAGAAAAATGCCATTAATGGTGTTCTAGTGCATCAAGCCAGTTTAAAGGTCATATGCGTCACATGATAAGAATATATCTATGTCTTAAGGGCAATCGTCACATGATAAGAATATATCTATGTCTTAAGGGCAATATGTCGTGATCACGGTATGAAGCACACAATTGATGAGAAACCTTTCTGGAAAATAAATCTTCTTCCATTTCAGAACGATTGTTTTGCACTGGACAACTACCATATTTGGGTGCAATAAATGATCCTTTGCTAAAATGATCTGTTGCAGTGGTATCTTTAAGTGTAGGTTTACTGATTTACGAAGTGAAATTTTCCAGAGTCTCTGTCTGTAATACCGATAATAAATAAAATTAACCACGTGTTCAGTATATATAATGCTAAGCAGTGTTCAATTATATTTCCTGACTTTTTCCTTTTCATTACAATTTCACGAAAATCATAGTCATGGATACATCCTTTATATTGATATATGGGGAATGTGACAAAGGAAAGGTGTCATAGGTTATGTGTTTTGAAAATTGTAGATGTTGCTTGTTGAACAGAACTCGGACCAAACGCCACTGATGATGGAATGGTATTCACCTGAAAAACTGCCTAGAAGGTTCCATGTTCACCACAATATGCATACTATCGTTTGGGATGGATCGAAACTGTACTGTTAACAACATTAATGTAAATAATATTGAGTTGAACACAACCAAGGCGGCGTAGGCAGTAATATGCATTTCCATTATAATAAAAAATACTAGATGTTACTTACAATAGTGAGAAAGCATTGTTTTCTGAGAGTTTACCATGTTTTGACAACTCAAGCGCAATTTTACAGATACAGAACTCTCTCTGACAATTACATCAATAGAGTGACAGTCATAAGCGTGTCAAATGTAATGTTGTCTTGGCTATCCTTGTTCATTGCTGGTATCCAGATTAAATATTTCCCTAGATAAACATACAAGGGCGCTGACCTCAGTAACTTAAAAGGGTACTGACATGTTTGCTTTCATTAAGAACGTTATAAGCTGTTAGTGTTTGACGTATATGTTCGTGTGCTTTGGTTTTCAACATTGTCGATTTGATGGGTAGGTTGGGGCTTATTCAGAAAGAAAATTGTACTTGTTTGCTCTTATGAGAAGCGTTAGGTGCAAGTGTGAGGGTTGGTATAATCAAGAACCTGGTATAAATAATTTGACCGTTTTAATTGGTAACCATTCCGGTTCTCATTTTCGTTAATTGTTTATGTTATTTATTTTGAAATTGATCATTTTTTACCCATGCTCTTTATTCATCTCTACTTTTTGCCTGTTTGAGGAGGCTGTGTCTCTTCGAATAGATGAAAAGGGTACTTTGAAGATCCTCAACCACGACAAATATGAAAATATTGCAGGCTCGGTTTGATTGAGAGTCTGTTCATGGGCAGTAATGGAAATGCTTATTATTGCCCACACCGCCTAGCCAAGAGTGGCCATTCCTTATTTGCATATATCAATCTTTAAAAGTATTCTTTATACCCTCTTGCAACTTATTTTTGAACAGTCAGAATCAGTGCTTGACACACTTTGATTTTGTTTGACACAAACGCCGGATGGACAGAATATATCGGATTCTATAACAGCATGTTTGTATACTTAACCTCTAATATTCCTCTTCATTTGAGAATATTTTATATTTTCCCCCTTCCTTTAAAAACTCTTTGTCAATATCCCCAAGCAATTTAAATGTCTTAAGATAGGAACAAAATCAGACCGAAGACAAGTCTGATTAAGTTAATTCCTGATTCATTTCATCACTTACTTTTTACCGCAAAATATATTGAATTGTTTAAAGTTAACTATTTGACCAAATTTAAAGTCAAGGCCGAGATCGTCAATAAAATTAAACCTAGCTGTTCTATACGCATGACAGCCAGCTTAATGGCTAACACCGGTATTCCATCAGCCTATCTGTATTATTTATTGGAGATTAAGTGTTACAAAAAAGTAAAAGATGAAAAGATGAAAATAAAACTTTATAAACCACATAAAATGTAACATTTGAAAGTACTGCAGGCTTGTTTTGATTGCGCCTGTTCATGCCAGTTATTGAAACCATATTACTGACCATGCCGCCTAGCCCCGAGTTGAGCGAAACTTAATATTTACTCCATATAAATATTACATGTTTGATCCATCTTAAACGATGATGAGCAAATAGTGGTGAAAATGGCGTTTGCTAGACAACTTTATTTTCATAAAATCAGCTTTGCATAAGCATTCTGGGAAAAGAGCAGTTAAGTATCTATTATCCTGCCCACACGGTTTCACTCTAATATAATATACAAAGTAAAAATTCAGTAAAACAATTGCAACAAGACTTTTTAATTGCTTTCATGTATTTGTACGCATAGCGTCCAAACACAGGAAATAAAGTCGACGCCAATGTTGATGTTAAATTGTTTGTTTATTTTTGATTGTCGTAAAATTGAAATGTCAAAGGAAGTTCCTGTGGAATGTATCATAAAGAAGAAAATGTTTTGCATAACCTTTAAGACGTCGTTAAGTGAAGCTTAAATGCATTCAGTAACTATCAATCAGACATATTTGAGAAGTAAATAAAACTGATTGTGTTATTGAAGCAAGAATAAATATAAATCAGAGGAATATTAAGAAACATACACGAAATAAAGAACGCCTTTCCCATTTTCGTAGGATTTTCGGATGTATTTTTTTATCAGTAATGAATCTTAAAAATATATGAAAGGAACTTCACGAAAATATTCATTGTTATAACCGTTTTAAGGCTGTTAACCTTTCAAGTTCTAATATTTGTTAACTGATTGTGGCTTTTTAAATTTATCATTTAATTAAACCATGCACTTATTTCCTCTCTGCTTTTTAACTGTGGGGGAGGTTGTATTTTCTGACAATTCCTGATATGTATGTTTCACTATTCCAGGTATATTTCCGAGTTGTGTGCTATAATCTTTAAAATAAGTTGGAGTTACTGATAGAAGTAGGTCATGCAATTAGTTTTAGCATTCAGCCTTCAACTTACTGATCAATCAATTAAAACTTACTGAAATTGAGGGTTTAAATAGATATTTATAACAATATAAATAGGGAAAATCGTGTTTGCAAAATGTGCAATCAAAATACTATAGAAACGGAATATCACTTTTTGTTATGTTGTACAAAATATTCTGAGAGAAGAAAGTATTTTGGTGCCACTGCGTGGCCCACATTAGAGAAATATAAACATCTAATGTCATCAAAAAACAAGTTTACAATTCTTAAAATTTGCAAATTTATTAGAGATGCTAACACTCTTCGCACTGATACCCTTGCTATGTTGACTGTTTCCTAAAGAAAGATTGTATGTATGTATGTTTTATAAATGAATTGTGTATGTCTTTATTTGTTGAATGAAAATGTGTATGTGTCTTTGCCATATGTTCTATTGTAAATGGCCAAAGGCATGATTTTTGCCGATATGCCAATAAACTTGAAACTTGAAACTATAAAAGCAAGAACAGCGAAAAAAAGTCGTCATTCACACTTATCTGTATGGCCTTTTTTGTATACATATAAAAGTTAATATATGTTTTTGTTATTTCCATGTTTCTTTTGTTGATGGATAACTAATTAACTCACCAATATATTTCTATTTACGTGGATATACAGAATGTACATAAGACGCAGTGAGTTTATATCTTCTGGTGTATGCCAGTTATTATTTTTATTTATTTTGATTTACATAATTAATTACTGATTGAAGTAAATAATATGTACGTGACAAAATAAGTTCAAATATGACCACGATATTTCATAAGCATTGTAAGCGAAAGGTTATCGAATCTTAAATACTACAAACCGTTAATAAATCAAAACTAAGCGTACTCATATTCCCTCAATATGCGCCAGATATTAAAGAAAAATAAATGAACACTGTATTTCAAAGAATATAACTGTCCTTTGAAGTACATTGTCTGAGCATCAAGTAACATATAGTTATCATGTTTCAAACAGGTGTTGTAATGCTTCCAGAATATTAATTTACCCGATATCATCGAAAACAAAGGCCTACAGAGACACAGGTTGGACTTGTGATTAATATAATAGAAAATACGAATTTAAATTAAACACTGAAATATTCATGTCAGGCATTGACACATAGAAACTACAAAATAAAAAGGATTATAGGAAAACGTGTTACTGAAGTTGTGAAAAAATCACTAACATATCTTTCATCATATTTGTATAAAAGACAAGATTGCTTTAAACAATTAATGTAAATCTTGCATAAAAGGGATAGCAACACGTAGAAAAAAACGAATCTCGCCACACAATAAAGCAGAGATAGATGGATACATAGGTTTACAAAATGATCGATTTCTAATAAGACACCACATATCATGCCGTAAATTTCAATTCTTGGGGGAAAAGATTTTTGGACTGACCATTCTCACTGTTTGTATACTGAGGTATTCTGAGGTATCATCCAAACTGACAAAATAAGCTGCCCTTCGGAATTCTCTATACAGACTATATAACAATCAACATTTGAACACATATTGGCGTATCATTATATATATATGGAGGCAGGTCATGACCAGTAAAAGATCCCTATTGATTTTCAAGTCAGAAGTTCAAAAGTAACAGTGACCTTCAACATAAAAACATTGTCCGGTCAATAAGTAGACAATGCTCCACCCTGGTCCTCAAATTTTGTAAGCAGGTTTGTCATTACCAGAAGATGTCCCCTATTTATTTTCAGATCAGTAGGGCAATGGTCAAGGTCACAGTGGCATTCCACACAAAAACCTTGTCCGATCAATAACAAGACGATGCGTTCATCTATGGTCGACAAATTGGGTATGGAGGTTTGTCATTTCCAGTAGAGGACTCGTATTGAATATCAGGTCAGTAGGTCAAAGGTCAAGGTTTATCTATCAATAACAGCTTTTACTATCCATTTGGCATTTTGGGGCACATGTTTTACAAACATCTCTTGTTTAATATTCATCGTGTGCGGTGTCTAAAAATCCCCTTTTCATCTATTGCAGTAATCGTGCTATAATTTGGTATAGAGTAATCGGGATTATTTTCCATAAACTTACAAAGTGATCCTTACACTAAGCATCTAAAACATTCACATGCCTTTTCAAGCATAGCGGTTTTAATCAGGAAAATTTAATGCCAACATCATGAACATGTTGTTTTTTTGGATCAATGTTAACGCTAGATATCGTATAATAATACAAAATACAAAACCCAGATTCAACAGTAGGAAATTGTAGAAAATTTGAAGTTTATATTGAAAATCGGCATTTTATTATACTGCAAAGAAATTTGCTTGAATTTGATTGGATAATTTGCCGTTGATGTATATCCGTATTTACGGATCGGCCGTAGATATGAACGCACGTGCCTGAATTTCCCCCTCTGGCCTCCCACCTTTTGTTGTCGTCCGCCATGTTGTTTTGATTTTCCGTAAAAATGCATAATTTGAAGCCGATCTTGTAAGTTAATATTGATAATCGGCATTATATTTTCAGCTTGACCAAAATCTTTGGCCTACATTATCAAACGATGAGGAACGGGAAACAGAGCAGAATTAATACATTGCGGAAGAAAAAAATAAAAATGGTTTAAGTAACATAAAAATGCCGGGTGATTGAACAACATCCAAAATCTGTGATATTGTTACACATGTATTACAATGCAATACAACTTCCTTAACTTCTTGAACACTCAAAAACATCTGGAAAAGCCTTCTCGATACCCAATTGAACAAGTTATGGATAAAGCAGAAAACAGTGTCTTCGCTCGTCATTGCCGACAGATCCCAACGAAGCTAGAGGAAATTAATTATACTATTTAGTGAATGGACATTCGAAAAATGACGTTTCCATTGTTATTGCATCAAACTGTAACATACGGAGATATGAAAATGATGAAACAGATGGCGGACACAATGTTTATAACTTAATTTTCGTTTTCAGTGCACCAATGAGATAATATCGTTATTATCTTCATTCGCGTTATGCACATTAAATAATGAGTGTTTATTTGTGTGCTTTAATATAATATCGATACGACTTAAATACTTTGAAAGGTTTAACCACTTATAATGATCAAAGTACTGAAAGTACAGAAAACCAGCGAAGCGATTTTGCTTATTGAGAATAACCAGTGCCATGATTCTCATACATGTATCCATTTACGAAAAAAGCAAAAGAACTTGGTTCGCTCGCAAAGACCTTCATCTTGTCTATATAATAGTGGAAATAAGGGTTTCCATGTATTATCTGATTAGGATTTAAACTGTTCGCTTTTAAAATCATCAATTTTTTTTCTGACCAGTAATCACAAATTTTAGATCCAGATCAGATGGCACTATTGCGCCAGCTGATCGGGACCTGAACTGGAAAGGCGTATATATTGAGTAAAGGGTTTTAAGCAAGAAATTATAATTATAGTGAAATCTGTGTACTGACATCCCAAAGACAGTATGAACACGAAAAAGTGAGACCCCATCGATGAGAAAGATTATGCATTTATTTGAAATAAGGAATATATAATTGTTTTCTTCATTATGAATAACATGTAAAGGAAATCATAGAATTGAGAATCCTAAATATTAAGATAAAACAACCGAGAGTCATAACATTGCCGAAAGCATTGGAATGTAATGCTTAAATTGAAGACAATTTCAGAGGAAAATGAATTACTATAGCTTATATCATAAATTTCCACCGTATTAAGTTGTATATAATAACGGACTCGATGGTTTTTTCATGTAGCATATTATTAGAAAAAGGTGCAAGATTTAAGACATTGGTAAACAAATCATTGAGTTTTGGTTGTGAAGGAACTGGGATAAATGTCCATTAACTTACAATCCGTTCATATAACATCAGTTTCAGCAGACAGCTTTGTCGTTTTTAATTTTAGGCTTCATCATGCTTTGTCCTCTATATTCACACGTACTTTAACTGTTATTTGGCTTTCTTCAAAACGCGGGAAATTTTGACGTCACTGACATTTGCATATTCAATGTGTTACTGCGCCTATGATTTCATGTACTCCGAACAAAAATAGTAGTCATCTCTAGCTTAATCGAAAACGTAAACCTAGTAAACATCTTCAACTTTGGAAAAAATGTAAATTATGCATTATTCCTGATACACATCATAGTCCGTTCCTTGGACCACTGATGGGCTTATTGTCGACGTGTCTCCTGCCACGTACGTGATTGCCGGACACGTACCGCGCTTGCTCGTAGTGCTCATGTTTCGAATACATAGATCTGTAAATCTTACATCTCCATATTTCTGTACGAATAATATCCGGTATACTAGTTTTAATATGTAAAATTTTACACATCTCAATAGTTTACTGTTAACTGTTCACGCTTATATGTGGAAATCCAATATATAAAAATTATTCAGCAATGATGATTGCTTCATGTTCAGTGATTTACAACGCCCATAAACGCCTATCATCAAATAATAAACGAATGTTCGCAATATGTCTTGAAAATTTCAAGTGAAAGGATTTGCGCATTGATTTCATAAAGTGGACGATTGAAGAAAAAATATGCTAGGATGGAAATTTATCATTATCGTTATTGTTAATGATAAAAATAAAAAATGATAGTGCCTCTAGCTGGGAGCGGAACCGCTACGTCACGCCTAGCCCTGCAATTCCTTTTTTTACCCAAAAAATATTACGTGAAACAAACAGCTTAGCCGCGGAACAAACGTCCAATATTGAAATGGCTTTAAAATGACAAAATAAAGAAAATGTTTTCACTGTTATTTTTAGCTTCGAATTAGCAGAAAAGATATATTAAATATTTCAGAATTAATATTTGACTATTGTAATATCCTAACATCGGGAATATATTTTATATCTCTACCTAAAGGTAACATATCTGTGGCTCGCTAAAGAATCCCTGGCGGCTACAACCCCCAGATAAAATTGGTTTACTATTGTGTTCTGAATTAAGGACAGCGCAGTGAAGCGCAGTGAAGCAGTCAAGTATTCTTTTAGCGATACTAACGTGTCAAGAGCCAACTTTAACACGTGACAGGAAACTTGGACTACTTTGCTTGCTCTGATTACTCTGAAATGCGTTAATCGCCGGTTGCCAGTGCCTCGTTTTGGTTTCATACCGGTTTCAGAATTGTGATTAGTAAAACCAGCTTCGCTGGTTAAAAATCAAAATTTATTATTGTTCACTAAGGATTTCACACATAAGTAGTGTATGTGCAAAACTTTATTATTGACAAATAATTAATACGTTTTTCATTTGGTGTCAATTTATCATTTTGAGATTGTGTGTGCACCACATTCAAAATCTTTAATGAAACTGTAGTCGACGGCAAGTGAAGGTCAAGTTTTTAGTTCTGTTTCGTTATATGCACTTAATTAGTGGTTTTTAAAACAATATAGACAAATGTTTTACTCTTTATAAAATTATCACTTTTATTTTCGATTTTTCGAACACCTGTTCTACTTAAAGAAGAAAACAGATATTCTGTTATTTAAGTAACATTCATTTTGAATAGCATACTCAAATGTTTTAACAATTTTAATGTGTTTGCGAGTTTTATTGGGAATTTGAATAGATGATGTAAAAGATCTTAAAGCAGACGGTTGTGAAAAAAAATCAAATTTTCACAAAAACAATAATAAATTTTTCCATCATTCGCATTTGCATTACATCAGTCATAAACGTTAAGTGAAAGTAAAGACTCAGTACCCTACAAATGTCGTGTATTCGCATGCAGCGTAAATTAATTACAAATGTTCTATAAATAACAGGGACAGCTGCTTGATAGCACGACTGTAATTTATGGCATCGTGCACGCTGGCGAACTTCTTAATACATAACTAGACAATTTCGTATGTAAATATATATAATATGGGCTTCACAACGATTTGATGTTAACTTGGTGCTTAGCAAAGCAAACTTTAAGTAGTATAGTATGACCAGTTTCAAAATAGACATCACCACAATCAATGACAGACGAGACCCAAACAGAACAATATTATAACAGTTTCGTACAAATTAACTTGTCAAAATCACTAATGCTCAATAAGCGGCTACAAATAATGATCAAAATGCGATTATCTCCCTTGGTCAATTACGCATGCGTAGAAGTTAATTTGTAATCGGATTTCCAAGATATTTATTTTTAGATCCACGCGAGGGTGACATGATGCTGTCGCATATGTGACAGTAGCGATTATCTCCCTGTGACGTCACATTACGCTATATAGTAAACTAATCACGTGAGGTGTAATAAATTAACTTGTCAACTGAATGTTGTTTTGTCGTACAACCAACACATCTACTAGACTTGCATAATTACGCTTTCTCTAGAACGGAAGGAAAATAAACTTTTCCATAAACGATTATAAGACTCACGGTCTGGGCCTGAATTATTTATATTGAATAAAACAATACATCTCAATAGGATAAGTGGATTATTATCTTTGGAGCAAATTGAATGAGGTCATTGATCACAAAGTACTTCTTATACATGAAATAACAATACTTACTCGAATAACATGTGACAAGTACATGTATTGGCGACCATTTAACTTCGCTGGAAGCCTTTTGTTTTGTATGTCAATTAGGATCTCCTAAAAGAAAAACAGACAAAAACATTATGAAACAATAAGTCTTGGTTATACAGAGTCGTCGTTTGGGTTCAGCATTATGTAAATTCATCGCTGCCTTTAGTACCAACTTGCTGAAACCGCCTAAGTTAACATTGCGTAAGAGGGGGGGGATAAAAAAGATTTAGAAGTTACATTATGGCATCAACTTACAACATTGTTAAAGAAATGCAGAAAATGAGCAAATATCAGTTCGCTGGTTTTCGCTGTTGTTGTTGTTACTTCCCAGTTTTCAACCCCTCCGGCCGCTTAATGAGGACATTATGGTGTGTACATACCAGCTCTCCATGGTGGAGGAAGACCCCAGGTGCCCCTCCGGGCAATTTTCAGGCTCGAGCGGGCATCTGGGTAGAACCACCGACGTTTCGCAAGCAAGCTGGTTAGCTTCCTCACATGAAAACCTGGTAGGTTTCGACATCACAGCGGTGAAGGGCAAGTGATTCTCAGTCGGAAACCTAAACCACTCGGTCTCGGACGCTGGTTTCCGCGTTTGTTTAGTAATCAGGACAAAGCAATATAGATGGAGACATGAGAACTCCACATCCAAACTGCTCCCTGATATTTATTATTTATACTTGATTTTAGGCGCTTGTCAATGTGTTTATTAATGTTTTGATAGAAATGAATGACTTTTGAAGTCTGTGTAACGCTCTTATATTATATCAATAACTTATCGTTTGCAATATATTTCAATGAAAATCAAATGCGCATTCGATCAGTGCTGTTGTCAATTGTATATCCCTATGAAGCCGTCGAGCGCGCAACTTATATTTTTGTCAATTTTGAGATGCGCAAAACTAAGGGCTAATTGGACGGCGTGGACAGTAATATACACTTCCATCACTTCAAAAGAGCAGGCTCGACTAATCTGAGACTGCAATATTTTGATTTTTGTTCGCTGGCTTTTAAAGTTTCCTTTTAATCTATTGAAAAGCTGTCGACGAACTTAACGGATGGTCTTATATCAGCATGTCAACGACTTACTACAAAATAATAAATATATTAGTATAGTAGCAGACTGCTTGCAAAGGTTTAAGAAGGCATAATAGAAATCACAAACGACTTCACATTCATTATCACATTATTACAAACTCATCATACAATTTTAAGGGCTTTAAACTAGAATATTTGATATCGACTAAGCAAAAAAACTGGTTGATTCATGTAAGCTTTATGCGCCATGAGTGATGCGCAAACAAAAAACGTTTAGAACTCTTCAAGCACATTGCTCGGAATTCGCAATGTGTGCCTTTAATTTATGATAAAGGCGTCTAAAGTGGACAGGTATTGAGTTCTTTTACTAAAAAAAACTCGCGGTTTTGATTAAGATTCTTAAAAATGTAGGTCAATAAACTTCCTACTCACAGTAAGTTATAATTACGTTCTAAAATAATTAAAACCAGGAATCCATTTAATTGTGAAGCCTTTAATAAATGAATTAAGTCTGAAAGACAGTTTGTTATCCCGATGTTATTGTTTTATTTGCTTATTAGTTGTTTCTAATAATGAATTTTATATTAGTTCTCTGAGTAGAATAATGTTTATTAATTAACAAGACTGTCAAACACCATACATAATGGAAACAATGTATTTTGGGAATAAAGTCAGAAAGAATGCTGAGTCCGATAAAACTTGAATTCATGCGCATTTCATTTCGCAATTTTGATTTTTATAGATATTGGCATAAAATGACCAATGACAAATCGCCTTCATCTACCTCCATTAGATATTGAATTATATGCTGTGGTTAATCTTTAACATGCCATTTTAACTGAATGTTTCTCCAATTTTGCTGTTAGAAGTCTTGATTTATATCAATACCTCGTGATTCAAATGTTTCTGTGTTCTCCAAACTAACGATCTATGTATTAATCTGGATGAATTTATAAACAGCAGTTGATATGCACGAAATACGTGTAATCAGACTGCAACGATATTTCGAAAACTAACTCCCCGTACATATCGGCAGTACTGTTATCAGTAAAATAACCCATTACCAATGTCATGCAGTGATTGTTACGTATATCAGAGCTATCCGATCAACCTTTTTGGGGGGTTGTCCGGGTAAGCTCAATTGGTTGCGTCGCAGGAATTGCAGGGCTAGGCGCTGTCGCCGTGACGGTGCGGGTTCGATCCCAGCTAGAGACACTATCATTTGAAATTCACAGTAGCGCTATTTGTGCAGTGTGACGGCAGTAAAAAATACTCCCCGTACATATAGTCACTACTGTTATCAGTAAAATAACCCGTTACCGATGTCATGCAGTGATTGTTACGTATATCAGGGCTATCCGATCAACCTTTTTTGGGATTGTCCCGGTAAGCTCAATTGGTTGCGTCGCAGAAATTGCAGGGCTAGGCGCTGTTGCCGTGACGGTGCGGGTTCGCTCCCAACTAGAGGCACTATCATTTAAGATTCATGACCTTCTTTTTTCATAACACACCTTTGTCACACTGGCTGGCACTTGCATATTTTTAAAACGTTAACAGGTTTTGCAGATCGCAGTGTCGCTATCTTTCATCCAACTTCTTTAGCTGTGATAAGAAAGATTTGCAGTCGATCATTCACTTGTCTATTTCGAAACTTATCAATGCAAAACTACAGTTTCTGCTCCTATCTATGCTATCTTTACTTCAGATTTCAATTTCAGAGAGAATGGAAAGTTCAAGTAAGATTGTTAACACGTTATCTGGTGTTATTTTTACATATAAAATCGTCTATCAACGTTTTTGGCGTTGTCCCGGTTAGCTCAGTTGGTTGCGTCGCAGGAATTGCAGGGCTAGGCGCTGTCGCCGTGACGGTGCGGGTTCGCTCCCAGCTAAAGACACTATCGTTTGAAATTCACAGTAGCGCTATTTGTGCAGTGTGGCGGCGGTAAAAGTCTCCCCGTACATTTAGTCAGTACTGTTATCAGTAAATCGACCCGTTACCGATGTCATGCAGAGATTGTTACGTATATCAGGGCTATCCGATCAACGTTTTTTGGCATTGTCCCGGTTAGCTCAGTTGGTTGCGTCGCAGGAATTGCAGGGCTAGGCGCTGTCGCCGTGACGGTGCGGGTTCGCTCCCAGCTAAAGACACTATCGTTTGAAAAGGGCAAGTTTATTTACTTTCAGTAGGGCTGTAATGACATCATTTCCAACTTCGATGTCATGCACTGATCAACCTATTTGGGGGATTGTCCCGGTTAGCTCAATAGGTAATGTTAATGGCATTGCATGCCTAGGAGCAGTCTCTGTTCGGGTTCGCTTCCAAGTAAGGGCAATATCATTTACCACGAATCCACGACAATCAGCAATTTACTTAACATTATCAAGTACACTTATTCCACATTATCAAGCACACCAGCTAACCCGACAATTCTATCGTAACAAGCTCCAGAAATTTCAGAATTCTTCTTCAACCTTCAACCGGGGCTATGCAGGGTGAAAAGTAATATGCATTTCCATTCCTGCCTATGAACAGGCATACTCAAATTGAGCCTGCAATATTTTGATTTTTTGTCGTCTTCAGTGGCTGACAACGTTCCTTTCCTATTCTATTTACAAGCAAACCAGTCAAGACACATCAAACAACCTAATGAATCGATTACAACAGCACAAATTAAAACAAACCCTGCGCAACCAAGAACTGAACCAATTAAAAGAAGCACTTGATTTCCGATAATGTATTTTAGCAGTATTCAGTTCAAAATTTAAATGAAACCCATAATGAAATATAACAAAGTCAGTGAAAGTGAAAAATAATGTACAGTTACTAATAATATTGATTCGATACAATTGAAATAGACAAAAATGAACAATTGTTACTGTAAAGCCACTCCACGTGCACAAAATTGCTGCACTTCCTGTTTGGAAAAAAATTCTTTATTCAACAAATCTTCCATACTAGTATTCGCTTTTGTTATGAATTCAAAAACTTCCGACACTGCGCGAACATTTGGAATCCGTGCTAAGAATTTAACAAGCAGGAAATTGTTTTTAAGTGTTATAATTGTACTATAAGTCAAACGCTGAAAAAGAAAAACAATACCGAATTCTGAATTTTCCAGATTCATTTTTATTCAGTACAGAAGGAAAGGAGGCTATAAATGTCAATAACAAGGGAACTATAGCATTTTGCAGTCAGGATTCGCAGGCAGGAATAGAATTGCAATATCTTTTGGACGCCACATTGCATCTTTATTTGAGGAAATATAATATTTGAATTATAAAAACATTGTTTGAGAGAATTTAATATTTTAGATCACTAAATAACACATAATTCTGTTCGTCTGAAATAATAATTATGAATTTTGTATTCTCTTTATATAGCAGTTCAATGCCCACATTCCTGACATTAAGCGACCCTTTTCCTATTTTGAAGTTATTCATCAAGTAATTTAAGAGTGTTTTTCCTATCACACATCACATCAATAAACCTTAAGTCAAATTAGCGATAAGGAAGTAATCGAACTACTATTATATATTATAAGCAGGAGCTTTGAAACCACTCCAGAAATACTAAAAGACTTAAAAAGTTCGTATTATTTCACGTTGTATTTGTAAACCAAATTATGCTCGACCTTCGTTCTCGCGTAATATTATTTACATAATCAACTCGAAAAATACGAAACTACAGACTGCATACTGTTTTGATGTTCAATTTTTATAATACGGGGGCAAGCTATATATTATTTGTCATTTTGTGGACTATGATATACAGCAAGTCAATTGGTTTGTTTGATATACTACTGAATCTCCATACATGTACATGTACCTACATCCATTCCCCTTTCCCCCTTAAAGCTGTATCTACAGAAGAAAAAGAAGAAAAAAGAAAATTTGCCGATTTCACGACAAAGAATTCCAATGTCATTTTGAACATTGACTTGTACTAAATTCTTGTGAACTCAATGAACTCGGAGACGAATAGAAAGGCATAATTTCCGCTGCTGTACGGTTGCCATGGTTGCCTTGTTGACGTTCTTGCAATTTCTCGTCATTTTCTTCCTCCGAATAAAGAGTATTAAAATTTTATTTTTCAGTTTTTTTATGGAGATTTAATTTTTAAACTTAAGAGTATTAAAATCTAATTTTTCAGTTTTTTATGGAGATTTAATCTATAAAATTAAGAAGATAAAAGGCAATGTTAATTTCTCCCGGTTATTCGTTAAAAACATCTGTAAATTTAAAGAGAAAGGTTACCAACATGATATTTTACAGCGCTCTGCAGGCCTGGTGATTAACCCATCTACAGTTGATCATTATGCTAACCTCTTTGGTTGCACGACGGTGGCAGGGGTTTAAGAGTTTGTGAAGGTTTATGGGGAAATCTTTTCTTATAAGAACCTAGAAGCTCGATTTGTTTCTTTTATCCCTGTCATCGTGTTCTTGCTGATTTTACTCCAGGTGCTCTGGTCTCGGTGATATCCCGCCCTTTGGCTTTGCAATGCTATTAGCTTCTTATGTTTTATTTGTTTGTCTGCTTTTGCATGCAACATTGTTGAGACGATGGGTGGGCTGGATTTATCTCACCAAGACAACTTGTACTTGTTTTGTGATACGAGAACTGGTTGGGGCAAATGTGAGGTTGGTGCACCCTAGAACCTGGTTTAAACCACCGGTGGCAATTTGTTTTGGCGTTATCCCCAAAGGTTCTCTTTTTCGTTAGTTGTTTATGGCGTCCTATTTGAATTGACATACTTATAACAAGCATGCTCTCTCTCTTCCTCTCTTCTTTTTCGCTGCGTGGGGAGACTTTGTTTGTGAGTGTGGTGATTCCTGATATGCATACATTACTTTTCTATAATCTCTTTAGACACATATATCCAGATCTTTCTGTCTTTTCAAACACAATGACGAAATTTATTATACCATTTTGACAACCATTTAATGGAGTGTTATGAAATAGAATCATCTTTGATATCCGACCATGACGTTTCATTAAATAACTTAATGATAAGTTGTTTCATGTATTTTAACTCATGAAAATAAACCAGACGCATTGTAATTTTGCAACAGTTCGTTTCGATTTATGTTTTGTAATGAAATTATAAAAAAGTAGGTATGGAAGTGTTTTGTTTCGACATATGTTTTAATTTTAGAGTTATAAATGGGTCGCACGTCATATTATTTCTTTGTTTTCCAAAAGTTCATAGGTTTTAAGGTAACACAATAATTAGTACAGGTTTCATAAAACAGGTCTTGTATAAATCTGGTACATTCATGAAATTGTGAATGATACTATTCCAAACGAACATATTAATACTTAGATTGACTTCTTATTCTGCTTATTACTCAACTCTTTGCACTGGTTTTATCTTATATTTTGTAACTTACGCAAAAGTGTTAGATCTAACAATAAATGTCAAAATGTTTTTACTAAAAGCCCGATTAACGCGTAAAACTCCACAGAGAAATGCCCTAATACGTATTTTCTACTTCTACCTATTCACCGCCTTACCGCGACTTCCGGAATTCACGACACTTTGTAAGAAGCTTTCTGATTGGTATCTGTCTTATTTGCAATGTTATTTATTCTTATGTTTTATTAATGTCATCTACTTTAAAAGAGAATTTTAATTAAAATTTGATATTCACATAAATGAAGAGGGAAGTTCACTTTTGAGATGTTTTGATCTGCAGTGACTATTCTTCTTAACTGCCATAAATTATACTTGAATGTATGAAAAACGGAATTTCGAAACAGTTTTGTAGATGTTTTATAGGTGTTTCTAAATTGGATTTAGTAAAGAATACCTAATGTCTAACAATCCATTCAAATCCTAGCACCGACTTTTTATGTATATTTGTTTTTAGGGTTTTCATAGTTTTATACTGTAATTAATTAACTAGGATATTTCAATTCATGGTGTTCTAGTGCATCAAGCAAGTTTTAAGGTCATATGAGTCCATTATAAGAATATTTCTATGTCTTAAGGGCAATGTGTCATGAACTCGGTTTGAATCACATAATTGATTAGAAACCTTTCTGGAAAATAAATCTTCTTCCATTTCAGAACGATTGTTTTGCACTGGAAAAATACCATATTTGGGTGCACAAAATGATCCTTTGGTAAAATGATTTGTTTCAGTGGTATCTTTAAGTGTAGGTTTACTGATTTACGAAGTGAGATTTTCCAGAGTCTCTGTCTGTAATACCGAAAATAAATAAATTTAACAACGTGTTCGGTATAAATTACGCTCAGCGGTGTTAAAATATATATTTATGGATACACTCTTTATATTAATTAATGAGACATGTCAAGGTAACAGGTGATATAGGTTAAATGTTTTAAAAATGTAGTTGTTTCTTGTTAGACAGAACTTGGACCATACCACTGTCAACGGGATGGTGTTAATCTGAAAATACCGCAAAGAAGGTTCCATTTTTGCTATGTATCGAAATCTTTAATGGTGTAAATATTGAGTTGCGCTCAACCCGGGGCTAGACGGAGTGGTCAGTAATATACATTTCCATTACTGCTCATGACCAGGCACAATTAAACAGAGCATGCAATATTTTCATATTTGTCATGTTCAGTGGCTTTCAAAGCTTCCTTTTCATCTATTTCAATTTCAGTTTTTTTCTTTTTAACTTAAAGGTGATCGTATTACACACTTTGGCTACTTTATGTTAATTTATATGGAATATTATACCAGTATGCAATCTGTAGGTTTGTATTAGTCGAGTTGTGTATGTAAACAATATCACGCGAGACCGAAGGTCGAGCGTGATGTGGTTTACATTCGCAACGAGAAATAATACAAACCTACTGATTGCATACTGGTATAATGTTCCTTTTATTATACACACTTTTTCACTACCAATTAAATGAGCACTAAATCAATAATGAATAGTGAAATGTGATGTAAGCAATTACGTCACAATAAACCATGAATCTCTACGTCATCGAACAAATGTTTACATTCTCAAGTGCCATGATCGATTTTGACAGATAAAGAATTATTAAACTTTCAAATCTTTGAAGGACTAAAAACAAGTACAGCAAAATTTGGACACGTTTCGAAGATGCTGGAAGTGTTAATCGTAGTATTCGATATGTAGCGACTAGGATTTGACAGTGTTTCATTCTTATACCACAGCAACGACCTTTGTTTACATCAAATCATAGGGTCAGGCTAAAAACAGAAAATAGGGAGGATTGTTGCAAATGGATATTTAAATTGGGATAGTTGAACGGTATGTACACTTCTTCGCTCCTAAAACAGTAGTCTTTTGCTTGTTCCATTTATATCCGCAATGACTATTAATTTAACTTTCTTTCACATTTTTGATGATTTCATTTTATTTTTATTTGTAAAGGCCGTGAAATCGTTGATTATTTTTAAAGAAAGAGTGTCATTGGAGTCAACAAATCTAAATTTGTGAAAATATCGCCGTTTGAAATCGGCCATTTTGGAACGAAGAAACTACCGGAAGCTGCAAAAATACAGAATCGGAAAATTGGACAATGTGCGAGTTGTATCAATTTTGCGGATTAACGCTGCACTTTGCTACAATCATTAATGGGTATATAATAATACCGTGAACTGCATGACAGCTTTTTCCGTTACGTGTCGCATATAAAACTAATAAAATGATATTACCCTTACCGAGGAGCGAACCCGTACGGAGATAGCGCCTAGCCATGTACTTCCAATAACGCTACCTATTGCTAGCCTAAACAACTTAAGGATAAGTAGACAGTCACGTACATGTTATTTAACCGAACATATTTTTATAGCAGATGGTGGCGAATTACATTTAAATATATTTTCATGAACACTATTCATTATGAGAAAATTGTTATATTAATTTTTTAAACACGATTGCGGTAGTTTCCGATTTCACAGCACTATTAATAAAATTCGTGCACCGTTTGTAAAGTTTACTGTTTTTTACGGTTATTTGTCTAAACGAAATCAGTTTACAAGGGAAATCCTTTCTTTTTAGTTAGTTCGAGGATCCCATTATAGAAATATTCCCGAAAATTTGTTAACCGACATTTTTCAGAAGTAAATATTAGCAACGAATTTCGGTTATGCCGTAAGACAGCCGCATGCCGCATATAACTGTACTTTAATGCATTATATAGTTGTTTATAATTGTCATGTCAACTTATAACATTACTTCGATATTGCATGTCTAGACTGTCCAAAATATATACTACTCTAAATTTGCTAAGCACGAAGAATATTTTTGTACATATCATTTGCTATATGAGAATGTAATAGTTGAAAAGGGGACTGTGAAATCCACCGAACACGACAAATATGAAAACAGTGCAGGCTTGATTTAGCCTGTTCATGGGCAGTAATGGAAATGCATAATACTGCCCACACCGCCTAGCCCAATGTTGAGCGCAACTCAATATTTACACTTATAAAGAGTACTATTTGATCTATCTCAAACGATGGTTTGCATAATATTATGGCGGTGAACAGGCTCAATCAAACCGAGCCTGCAATATTTTCATATTTGTCATGTTCGATGGCTTTCCAAGTTCCCTTTTCATCTCTTTGTACATATCTTCTGCTATATGTCATTTATTAGATTTGGTTTACGCACCGAGTGATTTTTAAACCAATATATACAAATATGTTTTCAGGGTAAATTTAGAAACTAGAAGGGATACGTTAAAATGGGTATGTTGATAATGTTTACAAAAGAATCATTTCCAAAATCATCTACGGATGTTTTCAAAAAAAAGTGAAATATGCATATCAGGAAATGACAAATTCAGAAAAAACAGCCTCCCCACACAGCCAAGAAGAGAGAGAGAGAGAGAGAGAGAGAGAGAGAGAGAGAGAGAGAGAGAGAGAGAGAGAGACCGTTAAATTCCATGTAACCTTCGCATTCACCATAATTCAGTCATAAAAATTCAGTCTTTCAAGTTAAAGTAATGATTTTGTACATTATAAATGTCGGGTACATGCATGACAGTCAACATGGTCAAGGTTATGTGTACAATAGGAACCTTTTTGATATATCACGATGGATATAAACTTTTTGATATGCAGATTTGTCAAGATATTTAAAATGTGCATGCTTGTTTCAACCTAGTTTTAAGGAATCTATTCTTTTTGTACTTCGTTTGTTCTAACAGAGCTGTTATTCCCGACAGGGCAGTTTTTCAAATTACAGTTCACCAATTACTTGCTTTTGCTCTAAATAAAGGACCAACTGGGAATTAAGCTACCGGTAAATAAAGAGAATTTAAATTGACATTTTCGTCTTATGCAACAGATATGTCTGCTTTATCATGATTTTATCATTATTTTTCGGAATTAGATGTCTAAGCTTGCTTGTGACCTAGTTTTTCAACAAATAAAGTATAATTGTAAAAAATACACGTTTTCAATTATTATGCAGAGGGAAAATGTCTTAAATTATAAACCACTAAAAGCATACAAACATATAGAACATGGAAAAGTAATAGCATTGTCAAGCAATAGGGTGACCTCAAATGATCTTACGGAGACCAGAGCCACTAGAGTCAAAACAGCAAGATTTAAGTTTTTAGAATAGTTGACGCAATAAGGCAGGTCATAATGTCACAATAAATTGTATGTGAAACATTCTTTGATTATGCTGTCTAAAAACTGCATTATTCAAACAATTGTTTCACAAAAAAATTCACTTCAAAACCCACGACAAAATATCAAAATATTGCGGGTTCTTTTTATGTCAGTCTGTTCATCAGCAGTAGTAGCAGTGCATATTATTGTTTACGCCGCCTAGCTCCGGGTATAGCACAACTAAATATTTACACAAATAACAGTATCTCGCTAAACGCCCATCAATATGTTTTATTATTTAAAACAACACTGATTTAATTTACGGAAGACTTTTACGACCGCCACACGGCACAAACAACGCTACTACGATAAATAGAAAGCTGAAGACTTTTTAAAGACAATCAATAAAGTTGTTATCACAGTAAAATAATATGCCTCTCTAAACGATTTATTTAGTGTACTAACAGAATAATTCCGTTTGATGAAATGCTCGCTGTCTAAGTCTGACAATACAATTCTCAAACCAAATGCTGTCTGACGTTATTCGTCTGTAACGTTTAGCATGACTTTATGGAATGCTGACTTTAGATTGAAAAGAATGGCGAGACGAATAATCAGTATATTGCTAGACATGTTTGCTCCCTCAAAAGAAAACTTGTTTGAACGGAACCAATATGCATTTGTTGAAAATTAAACAAAGTAACTTAAAAGTTTATCATTTAAATTTGAACCTATTTATTTTACATCGACTGTGAAACAAGTTCTTACAACTTACATGTACAATAATCACGCTCGATGACTGCTTCCTGTGTTTCCAACCAGTACTCGCGCCGAATGTGGATTGGGGAAACTGCAGACGACCTTTATCATTGGAAGGATAACATGTTTGATGTATTTTAACATAATTTTATCATAGGGTGCAAGAAAAATGTGTCATTTTTGCCACATACTGATTCATAATAATACAATGTACAAGTATCATCAATGTACCTTAACTAAGGTTTAAGATGGCATGAGTCCAGCGAAATATATCTCAATTTAACCCACAAATAAGAAAATAGATGAAAAAGAAATTTTGAACACAACAAATATCAAAACATTGCAGGATTGGTTTGATTGAACAAGTTCATGAGCAGTAATGGATGTGAAATTAAGTACTCACGTCGCCTAGCCCCGGATTGAGCGCAACTCGTTATTTTTTACAAATATAAGTATCGTACTCGGGGGCATTCAAAAGGTTTTATTAAATGATAACAGCACGGATTGAATGAACGGGGAGATTTTTTACGGACGCCACAGGACACAAACAATGCTAATAATAGTGTTGTAGAAACTATAAATGTAATTGACTCTACTGTATTTATTGGAAAAAAAGTATTGGTAAGAAAATGTTAGTCGTTTCTCTGAAATAGAATAATTTCCCTTGATCAGTTAACAGTTACTGTTACGAATTCTGCATGTATCTATTTAATCACCATGCGGTGTATTAACTGCATAGTCACGTGCTCCATTGAAATCACTGAAATTAATTCCAAAAATATATTTCTTTTTCAAATAATTTTTTTCAGGTCTTAATAAATATTAATGGTAAAAATTATGTTTACATGCATATCAAGCAAAAAAGGTCAAAACCAACAAAAACAGCCTCCCTACATAGGTTAAAGTTTCAACAGGGGCGTAGCCAGCTTTTTACAAGTAGGCACATATAAGGGGTTCCTAGTGGCAGTTGCCTCTTGATAAGGGGGTCTGGGGTGCAAAGCCCCCCTCCAAAAGCAGTAAAGAAGTAGCTCTAGATAAAATGTAGCAAACTGCAAATAAAGCGTGACAACACAGAGAATTGGAAAGTAGATCTGCATTTACATCTGGCAAAGAAAATAATCATATTCCCCAGAAACCAAAGACATATTTGATTTGACAAAAACGGCTTGAACCTCTAACCATACCACCCAGTTCTGTTTTTATTGTATTTTTGGGACTTTTGAAAACCTCGTTTTCCTGTCCAACTTGTAGGCCCGGGCCTACGTGGCCTAATAGTAGCTACGCCACTGTCCAAGAAAGGTGAAATGTGCATATCAGGAGAGAGGGAGAGAGCATGGTTAATAAAATTATCAGTTTCAAAAAAGGCACCACAAACAATTAACAAAACTGAGAAACCGAGGGGTTACCGCCTTGGAACGGTCAGTGGCAAATCAAATTTCCACTGGTGTTTTAAACCAGGTTCTAGGGTGAACCAACCTCACACTTTCTCAACAGGTTCCCATATCACAATCGGCTCAACAATGTTGCATGCAAAAGCACACAAACATATTAAACATAAGAAGCTAATAGCATTGCAAAGCGAAAGGGCGGGTACTCAATGATCTTACCGAGACCAGAGCTCCTGGAGTAAAATCAGCAAGAACACGATGACAGGGATAAAAGAAACAAATCGAGCATCTAGGTTCCCCATAAACCTTCATAATCTCTTAAACCCATGCCACCGTTTACTAATAATCCTTCCCATAAACCTTCATAAACTAACTTTTAATTAACAACAGCCCACTACGACGGTTATGTCTAACTGTTTTATTGACTCTGCTCGGTGATTGAGAACTTACCATGCTTATTATAAATGGACGCGTCACGGAAAAAAGTACTTCGTCATATTTTGTGACATTTTATTTGTTTCTATATTTATAAAGAAATTACAACAATCTATTATTTTCTAATTACCAAAATGTTGTTTTGATACACAATTTGACAATAAAATGATATTTTAACTGCGAAAAGCATAATAATTTTTTTCATCCGATTAACTTTATGACGTCATTTCAAGAATTGACGTCAACAGGAACCTTGACGCTCCTTAAATGTAATATTAACAGGTTACATATTATCTGTATAAGTCCTGGCAAAGAATACGGGCGCGTCACAGGAATAGGTGTTTTCGGACAGAAGGCTTCAATCATCTAAGCAATGACGTCATAAAGGTTAGCAGATTACCTTATAATGCACTTCGCGGTAACACTCAATATATCTCGTAAATATTCGAGACCTAATCACAAATTAGTTATGCGAAAAAAGATAATTGTACGTTCTTAAAAATATTATAACAACTTAATATCACTGAAGACTCTTTTTACTGTGACGTGCCCATATAGGTTTTGTTTACAAAAGATTTACAGGTAAATGTTAGGTTTGTTCATCCCCAAAATTAGATTGAATCTATAAGATTAAATGATAGAAATCAGAAGAAATACTTACTGAAAAAATGAAACAATTGGGTAATTAAATTGTATCAGCTATTTGAGGATGTCACGGTTAGCTCAATAAGCAGTGTAATTGGCATTGAATGGCTAGGCGCTGTCGCCGTACAGGTTCGCCCCCAAGTAAGGAAATTATCATTTTATTCATATACGTCAATCTGTACGTTTCTAGAAATGAGGAAACAATTAACGGTTGGAGTTTCATATCATTGTTCCTATTAGGCATACGGTTACATGTATAAAACTTCTAGCGAAGGCAACCTTAAAAGATCTATTCGCGCATTTTGATCTCAGACTCTATATTCAATCAAATTATTTAAAATAACAATATCGTTCTATTTGAATTTTTATTGTTCTGTTTCAGATTCCCATCTAAATAAATGTTAAGGAAAACAACCTCATGCTGTAAAAGCTTTTAAAACAGACACTGTGAGGTGTAACCAAGAAGATAAGAATATAAGGCGGTTTGATTGCTGTAATCGATCCCTGTATAACATGAAAGCACAAGCTGTTACTTACAATACTGAGAAGGCATTGTTTTCTAAGTGACAATACTATTTTGGGGCTTACAGAGAATTGATCTTAATATGCTTTGACAACTCAAGCACAATTTTACAGAACTCTCTCTCTGAAAATTACAACAATATATTGACAAACATTAGCGTATTAAATGTTATGTTGTCGTGGCTATTCTTGTTCATTGCTAGTATCCTGACTGAAGCTTTCCCTGGATAAATATACAAGGGCGCTGACCTCAGTAACTTAAAAGGGTACTCACATGTTTGCTTTCATTAAGAACGTTATAAGCTTTTTATGTGTTATATGTTCGTGTGTTTTGGTTTTCAACATTTTCAATTTGATGGATAGGTTAGGGCTAATTCAGCAAGAAAATTGTACTTGTTAGCTCTTATGAGAACCTGTTGGTGCAAGTGTAAGAGTTGGTGTAACCAAGAACCTGGTATAAATAATTTGCCACTGACCGTTTTAATTGGTAACCACTCAGGTTCTCATTTTCGCTAATTGGTTGTGTTATTTATTTTGAAATTGATCAATTTTTACCCATGCTCTCTTTTCATCTCTACCTTTTGCCTGTTCGAGGAAGCTGTATCTTCTGGTAGAGTAGTAGCCATTTATGATTTGCATATATCAATATTTTAAAGTATTCGTTAAACCCGCTCGCAACTTATATTTGAAAAACCAGAATCTGTGCGGTCCACACTTCGTTTTGTGTGGCATAAATGCTGTAAGAACAGAATTCAATGAATGTTACATTTTATGAGTTTGTCACGGTTTCAACACGATTTGCAAACGATTTTAATACGATTGTTGTACAGTTCCAAGTACGGTCTAGTACGGTCTGTTACGGCCTAGTACGATTAAACACGACTTTTACTCGATTAACTGGACATTTACAGGGTTTACATACGGTCCCACCGACTTTTGTTCGATACGATTTATATACGATATTGACAAGGTTGAGCTCACTCGTGGAGTGAACTTCATGTGCGGTTGTATATACGGTCTCGTTAGGTCTTACACGGTCTCTCACGGTGTTGTACGATCGCTTATACGATCATACACGGACATGGCACCCGTGTCAGTTTTTTTTAAAGTTTTAAAAATCATACACGGCTTTCACGGATACACTCGAATGGCCCGAGTGTAACTCGGACAAGGCCACGGTTGGTTCGGTTGTATGTACGTTTTACACGGGTGGCCAACCGTATAAGCCGTGTGTTCTGTGTGAGACAGGTTTAATGGAAATGCATTTTACTGCCCTGGCCGCCAAGGTTCGGGTTGATTGCAACTTAATATTTACACAAATAACCCGGACATGTTCTATCCATCCAAAACGATGATGTGAATTTGTCGGTTAACATAAGTTTTGCCAGACACATTCATTTTTATTTATGCTTTTCAGTGAAATATAGAAATTTCCAGGTGAAAAAAAGTGGTATTTCACTGTTTTCAAACAGTGGAATATCATTTTTATTTTCACTGATTTTTTTCACGTCGGTACCCAATCGTAGATAACATATCAAATGAGAACGTTTAGAAAACGGGCTCAAATTTATATATTTTACGTCATGACGTCACGTCATAAACAAGCGGTTTTGACCCCATTTCTTGCAACTTTTCTGTCAAATTCACGCAAATTTTGCTCTTATAGCATAAAATAAAAAGAAAATTTGTTTTTACCAGTGAAAGATAGAAATATATTTCACTCGTGAACACCGGAATTATGTATCTTCACTCGTGGCTTCGCCACTCGTGAAAATACCAATTCCGGAGCTCACTCGGTGAAATATATTTCTATCTTACACTGGTAAAAACAAATATCCTCTATACCCTGCTCAAGCTGTTTCACCCTAATATAAACAATGTTAGAAATCAGCAAAATAATTGCATCAAGACTTTCTAATTGCTTCTGTGTATTTTGTACGCATAGCCTCCAAACATAGGAAATAAAGTCGCCGCCCATGCGGATGTTAAATTGTTTGTTTATTTGTGACGGTCGTGAAATTGAAATGTCAAAGGAAGTTCCTGTGGAATAAATCATAATGAAGAAAAGGTTTTACATTACCTTTAAGACGTCTTAAGTGAAATTTAACTGAATTCAGTAACTCTCAATCAGACATCTTTGAAAGTAAATAAAACTGATTGCGTCATTTAAGCGAGGATAAATGTGAAATCAGAGGAATATTTAAGAAGCATACACAAAAATATATAACGCCTTTTTCATTTTCGTAGGATTTTCGGATTTATGATCAATAATAAATCTTTAAAGTATATGAACAAATATTTATTGTTATTACAGTTCCAAGACGGAATATCTCTCCGGTTCTCTTTTGCGTTAATTGCTTGTTGTGTATTTTTTTTAAATTTATAATTATATCAAGAGATGATTTCTTTTTCTCTCTGTTGTTTGACTGTGTGGGGGAGGCTGTATTTTTTTGCTATATCTGATATGTATGTTTCACTTTTCTCAGGTTTAATTCCGAGTCTTGTGCTATTATCTTTGAAATAAGTCGGAGTTACTACTAGAAGTTAGTCACGTTTGTTATTTGTTTAAACATTTAGCCTTTAACTTACTGATCAATCTATTGAAACTTGTAGAAATGTTGGGTTTTAATGGATATTTAAAAAAAACTAAGAACCGCGAAAAATGCATTCACTCACAGTTTTCTGTTTGATGATTTTTTCTGTATATATAAAAAAGTGAAATATGCATTGCCACACCCAGAGAAGAAATAGACAGCACGAAATTATATGGGGACCATAAGCCACTGATCATAGAATGGTATATACCACATTGAAGGTTTCATATGAACACCATCGTTTAAGATTGAACGATATTGTTCTGTTTGTTAGTGTAAATATTTAGTTGCGCTCAACACAGAGCTAAGCCGTCTGGGCAGTAATATGCATTTCCATTACTGCCCATAAACATGCTTAACCAAACAGAGTCTGCAGTATTTTCAAATCTTTCGTGCTTTCAAAGTTTCCTTTTAATCTTGTTAAAATACATTTTAAAAAGGTGTTTGTTTTTATTTTAATGGGTCATCTGAATGCCGTTTTGTAATTCAAGGTTAATAAAAAAATAGCTAGTTTTCATATTTGTCGTGTTCGGTGCCCTTTAAGTTCCGTTTTCATCTTCTTTACTAATAAAGTGATAATCTTTGTTTTGTTGATGTAGAACTATTTATTTACGAGGATAGTTTTACAGTAAGGCGCAGTGCAATGTCGGACAAAACGAACAATACTTGAGCATAATTGAGCATAATTGAACACAGCATAAGCACACGTGTAAACCAACTGGCGTCCGATAAGGTCGCGTGAGAACGAGTTTGCCTTTGTGCCTTTTACTTTCGCAAATGCGTTTACTTCTACAATGACAACTGTATCAAGTGATCACATACAACCCGACGAACCTTATATACGTGACAAAACTTAGTTTAAAAAATAATTGTCATGACATATGATAAGCATTGTAAACAAAACATAATGACATTTAAATACTACACAATCATTAAAAGTCAGAAACCAAACGTAATCAAATTCCCTCATAATGCGCCTTATATTAACAAAACAATAGATCTTAATGGAATCTGTATATCAAAGAATATTACTGTCCTTTAAAGTAAATCATATGAACGGCAAGTAAGTTAGTACTCATATTTCAGGTGTTCACATGATTCCAGACGATCAATTAAATAAATCATTAGAAACAAAGGCCTTGGAGACACAGGTTGTACTAGTGATTAGACTAATATAATACACCATATACGTTAACAACACTGGAATATTCATGTCAGGCATTGTCACAAAGAAACTACTGAATAAAGAGATTATAGAGCAAATTGTAACTGAAGTAATGAAAAAATCCACGAACTGAAATAGAGAAGAAAAGTGAAAAAAGTGAATATTGCAATATTGCATTTAAGTAACAGAAACAGTAAGAAAAGACATTATCTATAATACATAGACAAATAACAGTGAGGAAACGAGAGAACGGGTCTATATCAATTTACAATAAGTCACAACACATCGTATGGTAAATGTCAATTCTTGTTAAATAATAGGTTTGTGGATTTACCATCCTCACTCTTTATATGCTGGGTTTTCGTTCTTTCTGACAAACTGCGTTGCCCTTCGAAATTCTTTCAAACAGACTGTATGACAATCAGCATTTGTACGCTTATTGTGGTATCATTATATATTGAACTGGTTAAAATAATTTTCATGGGTTTAAGTTAACTGATAAAAGTTTTTATAAAACAGTTATTTCTTTAAAAAAAACTGATCAATTTATTAACCATGCTCTCTCCCTCTCTCTTCTTCTTGACTGTGTGGGGAGGCTGTTTTTTATGCCCCCGCCATGTAATGGCGGAAGGGCATATAGTGTTCACCCTGGCTGTGGGTGGGTGGGTGTGTGTGTCAGTGTGTGTGTATGTTCGAAAATCGTGTCCGCTCTGTAACTTTGTTATTTCTTATAGGATTTTAAAATAACTTGGTATGAATGTTCACCATATCAAGACGGTGTGTCGCGTACAATACCCATGCCTGTAGGTCCAAGGTCAAGGTCACTGTTACTAAAAATAGAATTTTCTTGTCCGGGCTGTAACTTCCTTATGAATGGAGGGATTTCAAAATAACTTGGCACAAATGTTCACCATGACAAGGCGGTGTGTCGCGTACAAGACCCATGCCTGTAGGTCCAAGGTCAAGGTCACTGTTACTAAAAATAGAATTTTGTTGGAAAAATCTTGTCCGCTCTGTAACTTTGTTATTTCTTAATGAATTTTAAAATAACTTGGTATAAGTATTCACCATATCAAGACGGTGTGTCGCGTACAATACCCATGCCTGTAGGTCCAAGGTCAAGGTCACTGTTACTAAAAATAGAATGTTCTTGTCCGGGCTGTAACTTCCTTATGAATGGAGGGATTTCAAAATAACTTGGCACAAATGTTCACCATGACAAGGCAGTGTGTCGCGTCAAGACCCATGCCTGTAGGTCCAAGGTCAAGGTCACTGTTACTAAAAATAGAATTTTGTTGGAAAAATCTTGTCCGCTCTATAACTTTGTTATTTCTTAATGGATTTTAAAATAACTTGGTATAAAAATTCATCATATCAAGACGGTGTGTCGCATACAATACCCATGCCTGTAGGTCCAAGGTCAAGGTCACTGTTACTAAAAATAGAATTTTCTTGTCCGGGCTGTAACTTCCTTATGAATGGAGGGATTTCAAAATAACTTGGCACAAATGTTCACCATGACAAGTCGGTGTGTCGCGTCAAGACCCATGCCTGTAGGTCCAAGGTCACTGTTACTAAAAATAGAATTTTGTTGGAAAAATCTTGTCCGCTCTGTAACTTTGTTATTTCTTAATGGATTTTAAAATAACTTGGTATAAATATTCACCATATCAAGACGGTGTGTCGCGTACAATACCCATGCCTGTAGGTCCAAGGTCAAGGTCACTGTTACTAAAAATAGAATTTTCTTGTCCGCGCTGTAACTTCCTTATTAATGGAGGGATTTCAAAATAACTTGGCACAAATGTTCACCATGACAAGGCGGTGTGTCGAGTACAAGACCCATGCCTGTAGGTCCAAGGTCAAGGTCACTGTTACTAAAAATAGAATTTTGTTGGAAAAATCTTGTCCGCTCTGTAACTTTGTTATTTCTAAATGGATTTTAAAATAACTTGGTATAAATATTCACCATATCAAGACGGTGTGTCGCGTACAATACCCATGCCTGGAGGTCCAAGATCAAGGTCACTGTTACTAAAAATATAATTTTCTTGTCCGGGCTGTAACTTCCTTATGAATGGAGGGATTTCAAAATTACTTGGCACAAATGTTCACCATGACAAGTCGGTGTGTCGCATACAACATCAAGCCTGTAGGTCCAAGGTCAAGGTCACTGTTACTAAAAATAGAATTTTGTTGGAAAAATCTTGTCCGCTCTGTAACTTTGTTATTTCTTAATGGATTTTAAAATAACTAAGTATAAATATTCACCATATCAAGACGGTGTGTCGCGTATAATACCCATGCCTGTAGGTCCAAGGTCAAGGTCGCTGTTACTAAAAATAGATTTTTCTTGTCCGCGCTGTAACTTCCTTATGAATGGAGGGATTTCAAAATAACTTGGCATAAATGTTCACCACGATAAGGCGGTGTGTCGTGTATAACACCCATGCCTAAAGGTCAGAGGTCAAGGTCACTGTTACTAAAAATAGAATTTTGTTATAAAAATCTTGTCTGCTCAGTTACTTTGTTATGTCTTATTGGATTTTAAAATAACTTGGTATAAATGTTCATTATATCAAGACGATGTGTCGCGTACAATACCCATGCCTGTAGGTCCAAGGTCAAGGTCACTGTTACAAAAATAGAAATTTCTTGTACTGGCTATAACTTTGTTATTAACAGAGTGATTTCAAAATAATTTGGCACAAATGTTCACTATGACAAGTCGTTGTGTTAAGTACAATTCCTATGCCTGTAGGGTCAAGGTTAAGGTCACTATTACTAAAACCAGACTTTTCTTGTCTGGGCTGTGAGTTTGTTATTACTTATTGGATTTTAAAATAACTTGGTATAAATGTTCACCATGACAAACATGCATAGCGGGGGCATCCGTGTCCTATGGACACATTTCTAGTTTCTGAATGTGGCGATCCCTGATATGCATATTTCACCTTTTTACAAATATATTGATTTTGATCGGTAATTGAGAACTTAATATTAAAAATGAAATGTTAATATGTTACATCCGACTGCTGGCATCGTATGTATGGCGCGTCACAGGAACAGGTGTCTTCAGACAGAAGACTTATATCCGAGAAATGACATCTTTAGTTTAGCAGAGTACCTAACTTATAATCCATTTTGCGGTAACACTAACACTACCTAGTCAATATGCGTGACAACATCACATATTCGTTATCAGAAAACAAAAGATAATTGTTCGTTCTTTACAAATATCGTAACAACTTAAATGTCGTAAAAATAACTTTAGACACTTTTTCCATGACGCGCCCATATCATTATATGTGTTGTTTTTTATAGAAAAGCTAAATAGGCAAATGTTACGTAGGTTCATCAAAAAATAAGATTAAAGCTCAACGATTAAATAATACAAATCTGAAGAAAATAAAAAAAAAATACTAACTGGAAAACGAAACAATTCTGTCATTTATCAGCTTTTTGTGTGTTCACTGTTAGTACGAAAGGTAACATTATTGGAATTGCATGGCTAGGCGCATGATAGGGGGAGCTTATTCATAAAAAGGTGAAATATGCATATCAGGAATCGCCACATTCAGAAAAAACAGCCTCCCCACACAATCAAGAAGAATAGAGAGGGAGAGAGCATGGTTAATAAAATGATCAGTTTCAAAAACGACACCACTAACAATAAACAAAAATGAGAACCCGAGGGGTTACCGTCTTGGAACGGTCAGTGGCAAATCAAATTGGCACTGGGGGTTTAAACCAGGTTCTAGGGTGCACCAACCTCACACTTGCCCTAACAGGTTCTCATATCACAAAACAAGTTGTCTTGGTGAAAAAAAACTGCAACCCACTTATCGGCTTAACAATGTTGCATGCAAAAGCACACAAACATATAAAACATAAGAAGCTAAGAGCATTGCAAAGCCGAAGGGGAGGGTACTCAATGATCTTACCGAGACCAGAGCCTCTGGAGTAAAATCAGCAAGAACACGAAAAATTGTACCTGTCTCATGAGAATCTGTTGGGCAAGTGTGAGGGTTAGAGTACCGTCAAACCTGGTTTTAACAAAAAACCACTGACCGTTCCAAGGCGGTTACCTCTCAGGTTCTTACTTTGTTAATTAATTGTGGTATCTTTACTCAACAAAAATAAAAGTATCCACTTTCTTGTCTGAATTTTTTTTTAAAATTTGAAAATGAAAACTAACAACTCTACATGTGAACAAGTTTGCATTTCTGTTATTATTGCAAAGAGATAAAGTGCTCTTGAAAATCGACAGCCACAACTTAGTTATAAATTCCTTTGTTTAAATTAGTGTTTCAGGAAAAAGTCAGTGACTTTTAAAAGTATTCACATTTATTTGAATGGAATCAATTTTCTCTACCGCTTGTGATCAATAAAATCACAAAACATCAATTAATAAAACAAATAGTCCTCGATAAACAACGCTAAAATTCCAACCATTTCCAATTACCTCCGTTTAAATTGAATATGTAGTGTTTTGTAATCCATTATTAAATGTTATTCGACAGACCGTTGCCCATGGCCTGGTGTGAAAATTTATGTTCATGAACAATTTAACTTGAAAACAACTCTGATTAACTAACAAAACACCATTCAAAGCGTACCTGATTATTAAATGAAAATATTTAAATGAGATTAAAAGAATAGAAAGCGGGTACTTTTTATTTTTGTTCAGTATATATATTGAAATTTAGCATTTTAGAATAGGTCGGATTTATAACGGCAAGTTTGTTGATTCAACCTTAAATTTTCTTAATTATTTGAAAATTTTACATTTTGTGCGGCTGCGTTCAAAAAACTCGATGTCAGTATCCCCCAAGCAATTTAAATGTGTTAAGATAGAAACAAAACCAAGCCGAAGACAAGTGTGATTAAGTTAATTCCTGATTCACTCCATAACTTACTTCTTACCGCAAAATAAATTGGATTATTTAAAGTTAACTATTATACCAAATTTAATGCCAAGGCCGAGATCGTCAATAAAATTAAACCTAGATATTCTTCTCTCATGACAACTTGCTTAATGCCGAACACCAGTATTACACCAGCCTTTCTTGTGTTACAAAAGGATGAAAAGGAATTTTGAAAGCCACCAAAAACGACAATTATGAAAATTTTGCAGGCTCGCTTTGATTTAGCCTGTTCACTGGCAGTAATGGAAATGCATATTACTGATCACGCTGCCGAGCTCAAGATTGAGCAACTTTATATTTACACCAATAAATATTATAAGTTTCATCCATCCCAAACGTTGGTGTGCATATCGCGGTATAAATGATGTTTGCCAGACATTTTTTATGAAATCAGCCTTCAGTGGCGGATCCAGGATTTCAGCAAGGGGGGTTCAACTCAGCGCGTCGTATTTTTAACAGCGTCAATTTGCAACTGGGCTAAATCCAATAATTAATGTTTTAAAAGGCCCAATGAATTTAAGAGTCCTACCTAATCTAGGTATGTCCGAGGGCCTGCTCCCCCGGAAAATTTTGAAAATTTAAATGCCAAGTCCTGCATTCTAAGGTAATTTGTGGGAATTTTATAGCAGGTTTTGAACTACACCTTCATACTTGATTTTAACTACTTCCTTGTGAGCAGTAGCGATGCAATTATAAGCACTCAGATCCAAATATTCTGCCTCATTATCTGAGTCTAGATATGCGAATTACAATGTTTCAACTCATTAAGTTGTTAATTAGAGAAAAAAGTGCTCGAAATGGCTAAGTTCAGGGTTCCCAGTTTCTGGTCAATACTTTCGCCAGTTGGAAAATGTTGAAGAACTTTTAGATGCACTACTAGACAAAAAGTTTGAATCATTTTGCATAAAAACAAATTTATGAACGTTCATGTGCCGAGTCCATAGTCAACTTTTAAAAGTGATGGCTTTACTGTATAAGTAAAAAAAAAAACACTGTGTATGGAGAGAAAAAAACCTCCGATGTCTTTTAATGTCCGAAATTATACTTTGACGTGGAAAATCTTTATTGAAGTAAAGAAATTAGAGGGTTACAGTAACTTGAGTTTATTTTATGTATTTTAAACAGCTTAACTACCATTGAATATATAAAGAACCTTCCTCTCTAGGTATCAGAACTCGGCTAATAATCCGCTGGCTTTCATCACAGTCCTGTCAAAATTTGTCAGAATAATGAAATATCTTATTTTCGTAAACTTAAAATCTACAATGTTGAATTAGTGTTTAAGAAGTTTCATAATCAAGTAACATCGTTTTTAGTTAGAAATAATTTGGAAAAAAACGGTGCGGTGCCAACATAATCTCCGTAGGATATAAAGTATGTTAAGGCTGGGGATATGTTTTTATTTCTGAATGCTTTATTTTTTATAAACAGCGTGAAATTCATTTCCTACTGAAGCACTGACCAATTAAAGCAGAAACGAATGTGTAAATATTTTGGTACTAAAATCCTGGAACGACATTGGTGCGCCCGGCATATTTTTGATGATTTTTTATTTTCTATGATTTGTGCACGACTCTACCTCAGTAAATTACTCTATGCGAACTTACAGCAGTTGTGCTCGTGGTCATTACTTTTCGTCTAATGACTCGCCGTCGGACGCGATTTCGAAAATACACATGTATAATTTTTTATTCAAACTTCATTTCTTTCTTGTATTGCAAATTATAAGCATAAGAATGAATGTTACATTTTATCCCACAGACTCTAACTGCGATTTTTAATACATTGCAAAAGGTCCTGTGATTTATCAAATGCCCATGACGATAGATTGGGGGACGCAAGAAACATGCAATACTAAATTGTCCATTGATAAACAATTGACTACTTTTTTGTTTTGATTAAAATTTAAGCAGATTGGTCACATACAGTGGCAAGTGTGCAGGGGTGCGAATTGGTTTATTGGCAATACACGGGTTAGAATTGAGAGCAAGTAATATACGTGAAGTCCGAGTTTTGACACTCAAGACCATCACAGAGGCCGCATTTCTGTCGTCAAATGAAACAATTTTGCACCAAACTTGTCCATTTCTTTCTGGAAACAATTAATATTGATTCGTATCACAAACTTCGAACCTCGAACCACTCGGGACAAAAAAAATCGGGGAAATTAGGGGGGTTCGTCCGAACCCCCCTGGATCCGCCACTGGCCTTGCATAAGTATCCTATGAAAAGACCGGTAAAGTCTCCATTATCCTGCCCACACAATTCACTCGAACATAACCAATTTGAAAGTAAAAATTCAGCAAAATAATTGCAACAAGGCTTTCTAATTGCTTTTATGTATTTGTACGCATAGCCTTCAAGAACAGGAAACACAAAGTCGCCACCAATGTGGATGTTAAATTGTTTGTTTATTTGTAACGGTCGTGAAATTGAAATGTCAAAGGAAGTTCCTGTGGAAAAAATCATAAAGAAGAAAATGTTTAGCATAACCTTTCAGACGTTATTAAGAGAAACTAAAACAGAATTCAGTAACTTTCAATCAGACATATTTGAGAAGTGAATAAAACTGATTGTGTCATTAAAGCAAGGAAAATTTGAAATCCGAGGAATATTTAAGAAACATACACAATAATTTATAACGTCTTTTTCCATTTTCGCAGGATTTTCGGATGGATGTATTTTGTCATCAATAATAAAATTTTTAATCTTTTTTTGAAACCGATCATTTTATTAACCATGCTCTCTCCTTCGCTTCTTTTTGACTGTGTGGGGAGGCTTTTTTTCTTAATGTGGCAATTCCTGATATGCATATTTCACCTTTTTAAAATATATGACTTAAACAATTTTTACTGTACAAGAAATCGTTCCAAGGCTGTAAACCCTTCAGGTTCTCTTTTTCATTGATTGTTTGTAGTTTTGAAATTCATCATTTTATAAACACATGCTCTCTATAAATCTCTTCGTTTTGATTGTTTGGGGGCTGTATTTTCTGGCAATTCATAATTTGCATGTTTCACTTTTTCAGGTATACAGTTGAACATTCCTTAGGGCTAAAAATGCTAGAAAAGTGGAAACATAGTGAAAGATTTAAGTTAATAAAAATGCCAAACTGGTTACTCCGTATTTTTCTATATTAAAACTGAGTACAGAACCGAAGATGCTGAGGTATCGGCTTTGGGGCTATTTTTAAAAAAGCAAAAAAAAGTGTAAAAAACTTCAAAAAAAGTTCAAACTAACTGCTCCATATGTTGGTACTGTCTTTATAGTGCTCAAAATCAATGAAGAAATACTCATATGTGACAGAAAAAATATGGGGCTTTATTGAGCTATATTAAATTACAAGAATTTTAATTTATTTGCTAAAATGGAATTATTACTGTTACTTTTTATTTTAATGTGCATTTCTGTTAAAATGCATGTAAAAGCAAAACAAAATAAGTGCTTTAGAACTTTTGTTATCGCATTAAGATCAAACAATTCATGATTTTAAGAAAGTGTGTCACACTCCTGGCTTACAAATAAGTTCAGTGTACTCACTGTTTTACAATTGTACTAAGGTCATTCATGTTTGTCACAATTTAACAAAATGTGACACAGACTTCTAGAAAAAAACATGTTCTAGTTTTCATGTAAGAGATATGTTGACAGAATATTGCAATAATCGCATATTATCACACTCCTGACAAATTTAGCTGATGTTTTCTCAAAGGATCATGGGTCCTCACTCAAAATATTGGCACAGTATAAAATTTCGTATGATGTCAATCATTTTCTCATGATTTACCTAATGCTGCATTGACTGTATTTGCATTTATTTATTGTAGCCCATCTGTGCTTAGCATCCAGAAGTGAGTGAGTAAGTAGAGTGCGTGATATAGAAGATGTCTCAGTTCCAGGAGCATGCCTTGTTCGTTTGGATATCAGGCGAGAAAACACAAACACACGGGACCAAGTCTTCTTCGAAAAAAAGTAAACAAATACAAAGGACGGGTTAGTGCTTCCTGTGATCCTTTAACAAGTGGTTCTTATTTGGATAAAGTTTCTTCGAAAAAAGATTTTTAAAAATATTCGCATCTAGAAGACAAATGTGGCACATGTATAAAAGTGTTTTCATGAGTCTCAATTTTGAAGTTAAAACAGCCAAAAAATCGTTGCAAACTGTGTTGCAACACAGAGAAAATATTCAAAACTTCCGTGATGAAGGCAAATTTTCTAAATTATATCCATTTAATAGATAAATGTATGAATTTCAGAACTAACCTCTTTTCTTTTTCCAAAGATTGCGTAAGAATGATAAAATATCGGTGGTATGCGGAAAGATGATGCGTAAATCATTGACACCGTGTGCAGACAAAAATAATTTCAGTTATAATTGCAGCCTAGGTGATAATATTATATCTATTGCATCTAGAAATATTAACCTTGATACACAAAAAATTCTTTTGTATTTTTAATCTTTAAAGTCCTATAAAATTAGCAAAGATATATTGATTTTCTTATTGTATTTTCTTAACTACCACGCTTGACTAAATGACATAAATTTTGATTACTTGGAGAATTATATGCTTTATTTTATCATTAGTTTACGCTTTATGCAACTGTCACTAAAATACAAAAAAAAATGTAACACTCAAACTTGTCTTTTTCCAACTTGTTTTATAAACTGATGGTCTAAACAAATGTGATTTCTAAAACTGTCACACTTTTTTGTCTCAATCCTGAAATATTTTGCCCATTAATTTAGAATAGTTTTAAACGGATAGTGCTATTTTAATGAAACTTCAAAACTGTTAAAAGGGCATGATTAGACACCGCTGCAAAATAGGAAAATGGAATTAACAGTTTGTTCTACATTTTTATAGAAGGAAAAGCCAACTAGCCACTTTTTGAAACACCCCTTCAACAGACTATTGCATTCAGTAACCACCTGAAAGCCAGTTTGAATATGATGAATGTCCTTAATTGACATTTGTTGTAATATTTACCTGTGTTAAGCAGCCACTTTTAGTCACTCCGTTTAATGGCTGCTTAATACAGATTTGACTGTATTTCCGAGTCGTTTGCTAAACTCGTTTCAGTAAGTTACTGCTAGAAGAACGAACGTCATGTTTGTAATTTATTTTAAAAAGTATTATATGAATATCAGGAATCGCCACACTCACAAAACACAGCCTCCCCACGCAGCGAAACGAAGAGAGGAATAGAGAGGGCATGTTTGTTATATAAGTGTGTCAATTCAAATAGGACGCCACAAACAATTCACGAAAAGGAGAACCTTTAGGGATACCGCTTTTGAACGGTCAGTGGCAAAATAAATTGCCAATGGAGGTTTAAACCAGGTTCTAGGGTGCACCAACCTGACACTTGCCCCAACAGGTTCTGGTATCACAAAACAAGTAAAAGTTGTCTTTGTGAAATAACTCCAACCCACCCATCGGCTCAACAATGTTGCATGCAAAATCACACAAACATTTAAACATTTAGCCTTCGACTACCTGATCAATCAATTAAAACTTACTGAAATTTAGGGCTTTAATGGATATTTAAAAAACCAATAGCCGCGAAAATCTGTCACTCACACTTATCTACTAATTGGCCTTTGTCTGCATACATCAAACAGTGAATATTTGTTTTAGTTCTGTTCATCTACGTGTTGTTGATAAAGAACTAATTAACACGCCGTTAAATATGTATCAACGTGAAAATACCACCTACGCTAAGGCGCAGTGTAGAGTCAAATAAAACAAACAGTACTTGAGCTTAATTGAACTCAGTATAAGTTCACCTGGCATCAGATAAGGTTAGGTCAGAAGGAGTATGTTTTTTTTTGTGCCGTTTGCTTTCGCAAATGCGTTTCTTCCATAAACAGAATATATCAAGTGATCACCTAGAACCCAATAAATATTATAAACATGACAAAACTAAGTTCAGAAAAGTAATGCCCATGATAAATGATAAGCATTGTAAGCGTAGTATAATCGCATCTAAAATACTAAAAACCGTTAATAAATCAAAACCAAGCGAACTCAATTCCCTCAAAATGCGCCAGATATTAATAAAGAATAAACGTAAACTGTATTTCAAAGAATATACTTGTTCTTTGATGTATTATTGTCTGAAAAGAAAGTAATATATAGTTATCATAATTCAAACAGGTGTTCTATGCTTCTAGATGATTAATATACTAAATTAACGAAAACAAAGGCATTCAGAGACACAGGTTGAACTAGTGAAGAGAATAATGCAATATATACGAATAAAATAGAGGCATATTTATGTCAGGCATTGACACACAGAAGCTCCTGAATACATTTGGTTCATGTATGGAACAAAACCTGTCTTCCGTCATTAATCTTTTGGATCGAACCAAACGCTGCGTATAGTATATAAATACAGAACCCAGTTCCTGTCTTGGTGTATCAACAGTGGGAAATTGTTGGAAATTTGAGATTTTTATTGTCACCGACATTATGTTTTCAGCTTATATGATACAAACCAAGATCTTTGGCTCACACAATCAAAAGATGAGAGAGTTAAATTCAATAACACAGTATGGAAGAAAAGAACATAAGTTACTTAAAATGCATAATTGGTTTCGAATGAGTTTCAGTGACCAAGACTTGAACCATAAGCTATGGCGAAAATGTTAATTTTCTTTATTCATCTATATAACCCAGAGACTAGCGTACCAATTCCAGTTCTCACATCAACAAACAAGTATTTTGGTGAAATAACTCCTACCCACCAATTAGCTCAACAACGGTGCTTGCAAAAGCACACAAACGTAAGCATTGCAAAGCAAAACGGCAGTTACTAAATGAGCACCTGGAGTAAAATAAGCAAAAAAACGATGACAGGGATAAAAAAACAAGTTAAGGTAGACATTTATGTTTTATATAACTGAGTTCATACATTGTGCTACATTACCAAAATCGAATTTTATTGAACTAGTTCGCATATTGTTTGGAATGCTTTAAACGCCGGATATCAATTTGCATCGTTCGGCTTGTCATACCCAGCAGACCCTTACGAAGCTACAGGAAGGTCGAAACATTACTTCTTTAAGTCTTTAACAGCATTTAACCACATATAATTTTTAAAAAAAATCGTTTACTAATTGTTAACCAAGATTTTTTAAATACGTTAGAAGTGCAAATATAAAGTATAAAATATAACAACTAAAATGACAAAATAAGAAATACGTTTTTATAGGGTGTCTAGTTTTTATTTTGAGATTGTGTATGCACCATATTCATAAACTTTCATAAAATTATGGTCGACAACAGCGAAGGATTGTCAATGAAATTGCTTAATAAACTTATCAAGAGAAGTACGGTGCTCTTTATCTGATCAAAGTGGTCCAGAAATTACTGATAAATGTTCTACAGGGTCAAAAAAAGACAGTAGAAAATTAATGTTTTTATGATAAGAAGAGTTTCAAAACAGACACCACATTTAATGACAGACAATATTCTGACGGGTTTGTACACATTAACTTATCAACTACCAACACATATGCTAGACTTGCTTAATTACGATTTCTCTAGATCTCTTACATGGAAGGAAAAATATACTTTTCCGTAAAGGATTATAATATTTAAGGTCTGTGCCTTTATTATTTATATTAAATAAGGCAATAATCTAAATGAGGCCTAAATAAAATAAAGCTGATTGGTATCTTTTGGGACAATTAATGAGGTCAGTGATCAAAAAGTTCTTCTTATACATGTAATAACAGCACTTAGTCGAATAACATGCAGCAAATAATGGCGGTCATTTGACTTCGCTAGACGACTTTTGAAAGAAAATTATGATCTCCTGAAAGAAAAGAAGACAAACACATTATAAAACAATAAGTCTGGGTTATAAAGATTCGTCATAAGGGTTCACCATTAATGTAAAACTTTTAGTACGTTGCTGAAACCGCTGAATTTTTGCATTGTGTAAAGGGAAGATTTAAAAAAGCCTTAGAAGTTACATTATGGCATCAAAAAAAGTGAAATACCATGAAATGCCACATTCAGAAGACACAGCCTCCCCACACAGCCAAGAAGAAGAGAGGAATAGAGAAAGTGGTTTATAAAATGACCAATTTCAAAACAGACATCACAAACAATTTACACAAATCAAAACCCATGGTGTTACCGCCTTCGAACGGTAAGTTGGAAAACAATTTGACTATGGGTGAGTAAATAAGAATCTAGGGTTCACCAATCTCCCGCTTGCCATATCAAGTTCTCATACCAACCCATCCATCAAATTGACAATGTTGCATGCAAAAGTACACAAAGATATAAAGAAAAACATTGTAATGTAATAGGGCAGATACTCAATGACCGATACCGGAGTCCCTAAAGCCAAACAAGCAATATCACGGTGATATGGATGAAAGAAACAGATATAGCTTCTAGGTGATACCACTTTGTTTAAGAAATTCATAACATGAACAAATATCAGTTCGCTGGGTACCGCGTTTGTTAAGTAATCAAGACAAAGCAATACGGATGCTGACATCAGAACCTCGCATTAAAATTGCTACAATGTACTTAATAGATCTATTACATATTTATACGTGATTTTAGACGCTTGAGTTTTGTAATTCTTTTTTTTTCATAATAAATAATAAATGACTTTAAAGTCTGTGTTACGATCTTATATTTATATCAATAACTTACCGTTTGTAATGAGTTTCAGTAAAATCCAAATGTGCATTAAATCAGCTGTCTTTTCAAAACGTAATTCCTCTGAATGCTGTTGAGCACGATCTTTGTATTAGTGTAAATATTGAGTTGCGACTTACATAGGGCTAGACTTCATCACACAATATGCATTTTCAGAACTGATGAAGAACAGGCCGATCAAACCGAGATTAGTATATTTTGATATTTGTTTGATGGCTTTCAATCTTTATTTATCTATTTCTCGGTTTTATATGTTTGTGTGCTTTTTTGCAACATTGTTGAGCCGATGGGTGAGTTTGAGTTGTTTCACCAAGACAACTTGTACTTGTTTTATCACAATACTAATTATCAGGACAAGTTTCATAACCTCTGACTGTATTTTGCCAAAGTTATGCGCCTTTTTCACTTAGAATTTTGGTTAAGTTTTTTGTTAAAGTTGTCTTTTTCTCAGTAACTGTTCAAGGTACAGCTTTGAAACTTAACATAGTTGTCGGACATCACATTATCAATAATCAGGGCAAGTTTCATAACCCCTGACTGTATTTTGCCAGTTATGCCCCTTTTTCACTTACAATTTTTAAGTTTTTTTTGTGAAAGTTGTCTATTGATGCCAAACTTGGTATTTGGATTCCTTATATCAAGAGGCAGCTTGGGATTACCACCCAGGTGTCTCTGGTTCAGGTCAAGGTCACTGTTGCTAAAAATAGAAATTCAGTTTCTGCTCAATAACTTGAGTTTACGTTGGCCGATTTACGCCAAAGTTTGGTGTGTCGGTAGCATATATCAAAATGCTACTCAGGATTGCTACCTGGTGTCTGTGATCAAGGTCAAGATCACTGTTCCAAAAATAGAAATTCAGGTTCCACATAATTATCTGAGTAAGCTGTGACCTATTAACACCAAACTTGGTATGTGGGTACCTTATATCAAGACACAACTTGAGATTGGTACCTTGATGTCTGTGATCAAGGTCAAGGTCACTGTTGCTTAAAAAAGAAATTCAGTTTCTGCTCAATGACTTGAGTTTGCTTTGACCTATTGACAAAAACTTAGTGTGTGGGAAGCTTATATGGGATGCAGCATGGAATTGCTTCGCATGTGTCTTTGATCAAGGTCAATGTCACTGTTGCTTAAAATAGAAAATCAGTTTCCATGTAATAACTTCAGTTTTCTTTGACCTATTGACACCAAACTTGGTGTGTGGATAGCTTATACCCAGACGCAACTCGGAATTGCTCCTCAGATCTCTTTGATCAATGTCATGGTCATGGAAATTCAATTTCTGCATAATAACTTGAGTTAGCTGTCATCTATTGATATCAAATATAAGTATTAAATGAAAACCTGGTTTTCGGCGCGTGGCGACGTTTTTTTTTTCTTGTTTTCTGAATGTGGCGATTCCTGATATGTATATTTCACCTTTTTACAGTTACACAGACGGTCGGTGCCCAATATGTTATTTTATTTTAAGTTACTCGCTGTTTTGGTAGGTTGCCATGCGTGAGGTTTTCTGTGTAACCGGCCATCGGTGATTGACAAGTGTTCGATTGGCTATATAAATATTTCATAAGTTGCTGGTAGGAGACCGAACCGAAACCAACTCAAACGGGAATGGGTCGGTGATAAGGATGATTTTATCTGTAAAAATGCTGAAATACTATCAGTTTTTGTCGTTTGTAAATCGGAGCTAAATCGGGCGTAACGCTGATAAATCGGTGTTTAATAGCTAATCAGCAGTGGTTCAACACTTTCCATCAGATATGGCCGGTGATTCATATTTAGTTATCTTTGTTTGATCGGTTACATCAGTGATAATGAGCTTGATATAGGTTGCCGTCGGGTTTTTTTCTTTAAAAAAGTATGTTTAAGTGATGAGAACCGATGACTTTCAGTTTAGCGAAAAACATCACCGATGACATGACGGCAGCAGTCGATTGGTCACAGACTGAATCCCTATTAACCACCGATCAAGACCGACAAAATCCCATGCTTTAATTCTCATTTTTTTTCTATTGGTGGTAGGTATTAGTTGATCGGTTGCTTATCGGTGGCCCATCGACGATATCGGTTGTAGACAGGTTGTCGATCGTTGACAGCGGTTGTAGACAGGCTGTCGGTCGGTTATTTGTAAAATATTTTCACCGATCGAGAATTTTTAAACATGTTCAAAAATCCCAATCGGTAATTTTTCACCGACAGAATTTATCTTCAAGAGCAGTTGATCGGTGGCAAACAGGTGACCAAAAGGTGATATCGGTGTTTACTACGTTGTCATCGGTTCACTCCATAATTTGGCTGAAAAACTCACCGATCACTCACCGATTGCTCTGTGTAACTGGGGTGTTATGGATGACCTTTCTTCAATTTGTTACTACAGAATAATCATATATTAATATAATAATAGCAGACTGCTTGCAAACCCGGATTATGAGGATAAAAGAAATCATAAACAATCCCCCACTCTTCATCACATTATTACAAACCCTCTAAATAATCTAAAAGACATCAAACTATGATAATTGCAAATAATAATAGCAAATAAAATAAGAATAATCTGGTTGAGTTATGTAAGCCTTATGCGCTATGGGGCATACACAGAGAACAAACGTTTAGAACACTTCAAGCATATTGTTCGGAAGTCGCATAGTGTGCTTTTAATTTACAACAAAGGAAACTAAAGTAATCACGTATTGGGATTTTTACGTTTATATCAAGCGGTTTTGGTTAAGATTTTTAAATGAACGTAGGTCAATAAACTACGTTTTCACAGAAAGTTATTATTACGTTCTAAAATAATATTCAATATCTATTTCAAAGGATGGTGAAGCCTTTAATAAATGACTTGTGTTTGAAAGACAGTTTGTTGTTCCCGATGTTATTGTTTTGTATGATTATTAGTGGTTTCTTTTAATTTATTTTACATCAGTTTTCTGTAAAGAATAATGTTGAATAAAAGTGTCGGTCAAACACACTATTTTCTAAAAACAATGTTTATCATCTTTTATGGAATAAAGTCAAAGAGAATGTCAGGTCCAGATAAACTTGAATTTATGCTCATTACATTTCAGTATGTTTAGGTTTTTTACAGATCGTGGCATACAAAATTTCTAATGACGAATAGCTTTCATCTATTTCCCTAGGGCATCAACGTATATGATGCGGTGATTCGCAAACATGCATTCTTTAAACTGAATATATATCTCCCTTTCTTTTGCTGTTGGAAGTCTTTTTGTAACAATATCTTGTGGTTCAAATGTTTCAGTTGCCTCAAAACTAACGATATCTGGAGTAATCTGGATTAATTTATGGATATTAGCAGCAACTGTTTATGCACAAAATATGTGTGATGAAGCTGCAACAACATTTCGAAAACTTTTCATGACTAACTTTTTACATTTGGTCATAACACACCTTAGTAACACTGACTGGTCTTTGTATATTGTTTCCTAAAACGACGAAAAATTTCGCTATCTTTATGTACATCATCCAACTTCATTAGCTGTGATGAGAAAGATTTGTTTTCAATCATTCACTTTTTAGACGTGTCTATTTTGGAAATAATTAGTGCAAAAAGCTACAGTTTCTGCTCCTATCCGTGATATCTTTGTCTCAGATTGCAATTTCAGTGATATTGGAAAGTTCAAGTACGATTATTAACTCCCTATCTGCTGTAAAATGAAGTCGTCTTTGAATAAAGGCCATTTTATTCACTTTCCTTAGGGTTAATGACACGATTACCAACTTCAGTGTCATACGCTGATTAACCTATTTGGGGGTTGTCTCAGTAAGTTCAATAAGTAGCAAAATTTGCATTGCATGGCTAGGCGCTGTCACCGTATGAAATCACACCACATAAGGGGCAATATCAGTAAGCACAATTAGAAATTTACCCAACATATCAAGGATATTAATTCCCTTTACCAAGAAAAAAAACAGAGAGGAGTTCGACCTGACAATGCAAAGCACACCATCTAGCACCACAACCATTCTACCGTGACGGTAACAAACACACCCGACTTTCAGATATTAGTTAAACCTTTCAAACATACAGAGAGCTAAGCACATATTTGACCTTAACTGTCCCATCAGAAATTAAGAGACACCAGCACGACACGGCCTGACCGGGCATACCAGACATACAGTAAATCACTCAGATACAAATTCTTTTACCATACCTCATATAAAAATTGAACGATTAATCCATCGAACCAAATCAGGAATGCCCACATCCTCCCAACAGCCATAAAGTAGAGTAGAAGAGACCATTGTTATACAATGATTAGTTTCAAAATACACGCGACAAAACAATTTAAGAAAGTGAGATCCCGTGGGGGTTACCGCCTTGGAACGGTCAGTGGGAAAACAATTTGCCACTAGGGGTATAAATCAGGTTCTTCAGTGCACCAACCTCACACTTGCCCCAACAGGTTATCATATGAACAAACAAGTACAAGTTGTCCTGGTAATATAACTCCAACCCACCCATCAAGATGACAGTATTGCATTCAAAAGCACACAACATATATAGCATATGAAATTAATAGCATTTTCCTAATTGGCGGGTACCAAATGACCTTACCGAGACCAGAGTACACAGAGTCAAACGAGACTTTAAAGGACTTTGAGCTCAAGCCGGGAGCTATGCAGCGTGAACATTTATATGCATTTCTATGGAACGCCTAAACTGTCTTATGTTAAGAAAAACTATTATGCTCGGTTAACTGTCATTCTGTTCAGTTATGTTAATATTCTGTCTTGTGCGTATTACATTATGTCCATCCATGAAAATATACTGTTGAGAAGAGCCATCATTATGTTTAGTCGAAGCAGTGTATTACTGGGTGATTCTTTCATTATTCTAAGTTATTATGACATGCTGTTGGGTGGCACAACAATAATGATCAGTTTTGATAATATTCTGTCTTGTGCTATACTTATTATGTTCAACCATAAAACTTTGCTGTTTAGTAGAACAATTATTATGTTTAGTCGAAGCAGTGTATTACTGAGTGATTATTTCATTATGTTCAGTTGGAATGACATGCTATTCGGTAGTAGAAGTATCCTGTTCAGTTACGAAAATCTTCTGTCGAGTGAGTAATTTATTATGTTTAGTCAGGAAAATATACTGTTGAGTAGTTTTATCATTATGTTGAGTCGAAGCAGTGTATCACGGAATGATACTTTCATTATGTTCAGTTGCAATGACATGCTGTTTTGCACAATTATTAACCGCAAAGTTAAGGTGCCGCCTAACAACATGTCATTGCAACTGAACATAATGAAAAACTCACTCAGTAATACCTTGCTTGGACAAAACATACTGATAAAACTACTCAACAGTATATATCCATGATATAACATAATTAATTACGCACTAGACAGAACATTATCGTAACTGAACATGATACTTCTACCACCCAACAACATGTCATTGCAACTGAACATAATGAAAGAATCACTCAGTAATACACTGCTTTGACTTAACATAATGTTGAAACTACTCAGCAGTATATTTTCATGACTGTACATAAAGAATTACTCACTAGACAGAACATTATCATAACTGTACATCCGTCTACCACCCAACAGCATGTCATTGCAACTGAACATAATGAAAGAAGTACGACACTGAGTTGACTTAACATAATGTTGAAACTACTCAACAATATATTTTCATGACTAAACATAAAGAATCACCCACTAGACAGAATATTATCATAACAGAACATGATACTTCTACCACCCAACAGCATGTCATTGCATCTGAACATAACAGAAGAATCATTCAGCAATACACTGTTTCAACTAAACACAGCACCCAACAACACGTTCTTTTGACACTAGAAAACATTAACATCACATAACATGACATTTCAGTTACAGGTCATATTAGAATTATTACACGGCATATCGTTTCTTGGACTCAACAGAATGACAGTTGACCGAGCATAATAGTTTTTCTTAACACAAGACAGTTTAAGCGTTCCATACATTTCCGTTATTACTCATGAATAGGTTTAATCAAATCAAGCCTGCTATATTTGGATATTTGTCCTGTTCAGTGGCTTTCAAAGTTCCTTTTGATTATATTGACAAGCAAACCAGACGTCCATCATGCACACACGATAATCAGACGATAACAAAACACACAAATCAAAGCAAGCCATTCTCTATCAAGAACTGAAAAAGTGAAAATAACAGTTGTTTCCCATTAATGGTGTTAAGCATAATGCAGTTTAAAATTAGAATAAAAAACATAATGATTCAGAAATGTAACATACGTTTAAAAGAGAAAGTCATTGTTACTTATAATATGGATTTCGATACAAATGAAATAGACGAAAATGAACAAGTGTTACTGTAAAAAAACAGCATGTGCAGAAAAAAAGTGCTGCTTTTCCTGTTTGAAAAAAAACAAACAGTTCTTCATTTCACAAATCTTCCAAACTTATATTCGCTTTGTAATAAACACTGCGCGAACAAAGGAAATCCGTGAATAAACGTAAACAAACAATAATTTGTTCAGAAAAATAAATATCGAACTTAAAGTGAAACGCTGGTTGAAAACAACACTACATAATATTCCAAATTTCCCACTGTTTTTATTCAATACAGATGCAAAGGAGACTATAAATGTCAATAAACAATGGAACTATTATTTTGCAGTCTCGAATCGCGTGAAGAAATAAAACTGCAAATACCTTTTAGACGCCGCATTTCTTTTTTTTCGAGGGAATTTGATATTTGGATTAAAAATTGTTTGAGATAATTTAATATTTCAATCACTTAACAATACGCATTTTTTCATCTGAAGCACTTCTTCGCATATGAATATAAATTTTGTATTCCCTATATATAGCAGTTCAATGCCCCCGCCCTGACATTAAGCGACCCATTTCCTAAATTGAAGTAATTCATCAAGAAATTTAAGACTTTTTTCCAATCACACATATCAAGTCAAATTAGCGATCTGGAAGGGTTGTTGAACAATTCCTTTATATTACAAGCAGGAACATAGAAACCAGTCCAGAGTGCATGATTCGTCAGTTTGTGGGCAATGATAAACAGCAATTTTATGGGCATGATAGATAAACTACATATTCTAAATACATGTACCAACATGTACATCCATTAGCCCGACTACCTTAAGTTGCGGTGTCTGAATAAAAACAAGCAAATTTGCCGATTTCACGACAAGGAATACTTTAAAATCATCATATAAGGGATGGAAGTGTTTTGTTTCGACATATGATTCAACTTCACAGTTATAAATGAATCACACCTATTCACTGCCTCATGGTAGAAGCTTAGTAAGAAGCTTTTTGATTGGTCTCTTATTTTTGCAATGTTAATTCTTCTTCTGTTTTATTAATGCCTTCTACTTTAAAAGAAAAATATTCTTTAAATTTGATATCCAAAAAGATGAAGAGGGAAGTTCACATTTGAAAAGTTTTGATCTGTATTTACTATTATTCTCTTACTCTCATAATTATACATCTGCACATTCAATACATGACAAACGGAACTTTGAAACTGTTTTGTAAATGTTTATAGGTATTTCAAACTTATTTAAATTCAGTTAAGTTGAGCTACGTCTTTGTTAGTTTTTGTTTCGTCTACATATGCATCAGTTCTTTTACCTTTTACTAGTCACGTTTTATTACCCAACAAATACCTAATAGGGAATAGTTCAGAGTATTATAATCCCCTTGGTAAAAGATAGTTGCTGGGTAATGTCATTAGCAAAACAGGTGGATTAAACACGATGAATCTCAAAGCACTTTCATGTCATTCGCCTCCTGGAGACAAACGTTTTATACAAGTCTGATAATAGAGAAATCTAAGTCGACGCAGTAACATTGAACACAGACTGACTACAATAAACATTGGTTATGGTGAGTAAAAACGTAGAATAGCATTGTACAGGCAATGTGAAATTGCTACATGAAAATAATATTTGATTATCTTACCTTTTTATGGTTACTCTTATATTGTTTTTATATATGTTGTACATCATATGTTATATAAAACGTTAAGCAAAATATAAAAATATACATGTTTATAGTTCAATGTTTGAGTCTGATACAGTTTCAGTACTGTTATCAGTAAAATAACCTGTACCGATGTCATGCAGTGATCGTTACGTATATCAGGGCTATCCGATCAACCTTTTTTGGGGGGTTGTCCCGGTTAGCTCAGTTGGTTGCGTCGCGGGAATTGCAGGGCTAGGCGCTGTCGCCGTGACGGTGCGGGTTCGCTCCCAGCTAGAGGCACTATCATTTGAAATTCACAGTAGCGCTATTTGTGCATTGTGGCGGCCGTAAAAAGCCTCCCCACTATCATTCTACAATCAAGGTTAATATTAGCATAAAGGAACATTGTTTAAACGTTTAAGATAAATATTAGCAGAAAGGAACCTTATTCAAAGGTTCCTAGTATCGAAATCATTATCTTCAATTTTTGTGGTTTCACAACACTCATTTCTGAACACATAGACTATAATCTGACGTTTAAGTGATCAACACTACATTACAACTGGAAACCGTGGAAACATAATAATTTATAAAACAACTTATTTCTTGGATGCAAGAGGTACATACGTATTCCATATGAACTTTGACCAAAACTCTATCCATTGTTTGGTAACTATAGATGAAAATGGAACTTTGAAAGCCAACGAACACGAAACAATTGAACATATTGCAGGGTCTGTTTGGTTGAACTTATTCATGGGCTGTAATGGAACTGCATATTACTTACTGCCCACGCCGCCTAGCCCCGGGTTGAACGCACCTCAATATAAACACAAGTCAACATTACGTTTCAAAATTTTACGGAAAAAATGTGGATTCTAACATTATGTAACAGATGCTTGTTCATTCAACATGATCAGCAAATCTTGTAACTTGAAGACGATATTCCTCCTTGTTCGCGCATGTGCCATACAACTTCCAGTTCCGATTTTCATTCATATAAAGATTTCCCAGTTGAAGGCTTTTCCTTAATTATGTTGATGTTATCGTGAATCAGCAGCAAAAGCGCACAAACTTCATTTTAATCTAGATGAATTAAACCTGAGAAAAGTATTGACAAGAAAAGTGTCAACACTGATTCTTCGATATTGTAGACCAACCATGTTTAGCTTTCAACACAGCATATTTAAGCATCTTCGCAATAATACAATAGATGATCGCAAAAATACAATAGATGAAAACAGAACTTTGAAATCAACCGAACAAGACAAATATGAAACTTTTGAGCCTGTTCATGGGTAGTAAAAATGCATATTACTACCCACGTCATCTAGCCACGTACAATATTTATCCATTCTAAACGATGACATGCATATGGCGGTGCATGCTGAACCTTCAATGCGATTAACACTATTCGGAGGCGAATGGGCTTCCCATAAACGAAACGCCAAGATCGTTATTAAAATGAAATAACATCCGCATAAATGCTCGAACAGCGAGTAAAGAAAATAGTCTATACATTTCTACACAGACAGCATGACGGCTCACTCAGGGAATCGAACACGTTTGATAGCACCTAGCCACAACTCCCAGCACGCTACAGACATAGCTAGCTGGAGACAGCACAATCCCCCAAAAGATATCACGTCTCTAAAATAGTTTTGTATACCTTTAGCAGGCTATTGACAACAAAAGCATTTCCTCTGATGTATGGGCTTACCACACTCCTCCCAAGCACGTTCATCGATAAAAAGAAAATTATCAAAATCTCAATAACGGCTAAATCCCGTTAAAAGAAACTGTGCACAAATGTATGTTATTAATGTATCTTTATTTTGCAGATGGTAGGGCACGTTAGAACAGTAAAGAAAAATAGCGAGATTTGAAAATTCCATCTTCTATTTACAAAAATTCAAAAAAACTAAACAACATAAAAAAGATCATTTTAAATGCCCATATGAGTAATATGATACTGACAACAATGTATTGTGTCCTCTTGACTTACATATGTAAACTTTACGGTTTTGACCTTCAATTTCCTGATCGCGTAAACGGATGACAATCACTGATTTCCCTTATAGTAGTTGAAAGTTTTTTACAAAGTACACAACATTTTCTTGTCAGTATCATTGCACTCACGTGGGAATTTAAAATTATGTTTTGTATTGCTTTTAGGTCTAGCTTTTTCTTTACTTTTCTAACGTGTCTTACTGTATGCAAAATAAAGATACATTAGTAACATTCATTTGTGCAAATAATCATTGAAAGGCATTTTGCCATTATTGAGATTTTGATAATTTTATTTTTATCAATGAACGTGACTGGGGGCAGTGTGTTAAGCCCTTAACATTTTTTATGGTAAGGTTAGTTTCTGACCGTATGTTGTACCTACCACCGCTGTCTTGATGTTGATATCGATATTTGTTTGACACAGTAAAACCATTTAGTGCAGTGTCGCCTATGACTTACATTTATTATCCTCAGTGAAATTAATTGGTATTCTCTGGAATTTCGTAAATGCTGTGTCATCAATTCTTTAGGAATACATTTCCTTACATTATCCATGTTATCGCGCTTATAAAATATGTCAGCCATTATGATTAAGTATGTCTTATCTCGGAATAGATACCGGTAGTCCATTATTATAGTATTTCCTTTTCGCTTGTATTATCACAACATTTGTCATGTGTTATGTAAAATTATCCCCTAAGACAATGTGATTTCTCATAACATTGCATTTCGTTGTGCGTAGAACTTTTGATACGATACGTGTGCAGATGGTTTTTACTTTTCACCGCGTTATACATTCATAAATTTGGTGTTCTAAAATTTCAAAACTGAATTTTGGGGGAAATACTTATTGCCACCTAGATTTAGTAAAGAAATTTATTTAGCTACGGATGTAGTAAATGTTTGCAAGCTCAATTTAGTCTAATTCATGTTCTAATTACCAAGCACGTACTAAAACAAAAGAATGATAATTTTATAAATTCATGCTTTTTTCCTCTCTACTTTCCTCTCTTTGCTGTGTGGGGACGCTGGAGTAAGTATCTGTAAGTGTGGTTATTAGGCGGTTTGAAGTGTTCAAAGTGTAGTTTGTTGGAGGTTTAAAGTATCTAAGTGTGGTTATTAGGCGGTTTTAAGTATCTAAGTGTGGTTATAAGGCGGTTTTAAGTATCTAAGTGTGGTTTTTAGGCAGTTTTAGGTATCTAAGTGTGGTTATTAGGCGGTTTTAAGTATCTAAGTGTGGTTATTAGGCGGTTTTAAATATCTAAGTGTGGTTATTAGGCGGTTTTAAGTATCTAAGTGTGGTTATTAGGCGGTTTTAAGTATCTAAGTGTGGTTATTAGGCGGTTTTAAGTATCTAAGTGTGATTATTAGGCGGTTTTAGGTATCTAAGTGTGGTTATTAGGCGGTTTTAAGTATCTAAGTGTGGTTATTAGGCGGTTTTAAGTATCTAAATGTGGTTTATTAAGCGGTTTGAGTATCTAAATGTTGTTATTTCTGATATGCATGTTTTATTTTTTATTGATTGCTTTCTCATTTTCACTTTTAATGACTGATGTCTGGCAATCTAACCGGTCGTAGCTCAACGTCATTTGTGTTGGCGTTTTCAGTTTTATTCTAGTTGTTCAAAAATTATTGAAATTCCATTATAAATGAACCATAAATGCATGCAATGAACAACTTAACGTCGTTAACTTAACGGTTACTTCTAATAATATTATGAGACAGTTGTAACAATGTGTCATTAAATTAATATCTGTTCAAAACTCGAAACTTTGATAACAGATACTCTATTTGTCATTAACTTTAAATTTGTTCAAGTTTAACACCTGTTTGTCGGAAATCGTTAAAATTTATTGCTGAAAACCTCTGGCAAAAATCATACATACGAAAATCATTACAGTAGTCATTAAATATTAGAAAGGGATGAATCTTTCATGGAATAAATAGATGTGAAGAGAACTTTGAAAGCCACCGAAAACGACAAATTATCAATTTGAAAATGTTAAAGGCTCGGTTTGTTTGATTCTTTTATACGGGGAAATGGAAATGCATATTACTGTGCACGCTGCCACGGTCCGGGTTGAGCGGTACACGATACACAGGTAAATGATAACAGCACTGAGTGAATGTACGAGGAGATTCACGGCACAAACAACGCTACTTTGATTCTCAAATTAATGTAGAACGACTTTTGAAAACCACCGAACACGACAAATCAAACATAATGAAGGCTAAGTTTTAGCCTGTTCTTGAACAGGAATAAGAATGCACAATAGTGTCCAAAAAGCCCGAATAAGTTTAACCGCTACTCCAGCATAAAACTGGTCTGGCGGACTGACGTGCGTTTACGTCCAATAGCAATTGACTGGTATGGATTTAAAGATTCATCTTTAGTTGAAATCGAGAAAATAACAGACAGACTTCATTATGTTGTCTTCGCAGTACTGTCACGACTATATCAGATTAATGCTGTAGCAGGGTGTCATGTTTTTGCTTGGCACACTCTTTTCTATTCAAACAGCGATGATCTAGACGTCTTCTGATTACATGATAGTGTTGATAATACAATTGTCTTGCTGTTGTCTGCAAGAAATACACACTGTTCACTTACATCTTCATCTGATTTATATTCTAATGATATCGCATCTATCTGGTTGCGTCACGGCGACAGCGCCATTTGATGTGGCGATCTAGACTAAGTATATGCCAACTTTTCTCAAATAAACATTATTTGCCAGATCACATTTAGAAATCCGAAATTGACAGCTCTGATACATCTGATGATATGTTTAGCAAGTTCAACGATTACATCATTTAACACGAACACATATTGTTACGAATAAATATTGAAGCCTAGGACATAGCAAATAAAACTTTTTGATTAATTTATGTATTCACGTTATTTTCTAATTTACGTTCGAAGTTCAATATCTGATTTCTAGGTTGTTAAAAATTCAATGTGTCTGACGTCTCAATAATAAAAAATGATAATAAAACCTCTACTAATATGTCACTTCGAACAGTTTTGAAGATTGTACTACCCCAACAGAATGATCTCAGAATGATCTCACCTTTAAAACCTCTTTCAGCCAGTACCAGAGGTGCACTTTAATGGCAGTGATGCACTTTAGTTGGTGAAAATGTTTTAATCTCAACAGAGATAATTATTTCCAGTAAGGTCAATCTTATTATGGATTTAAGAAAGCTACATATTCCTCATCTTTAATTAATGTTGCTTTTTTATGCTTTTTTAGAGATCGTTCAGAACAACACGTTTGTTTTTTAAAGTGCACAAACAAAATGTGTTTTGGCAAGTTTTGTTTATCGTCCATGCAAGTTTCGTTTTGAGTATTTTCAAAATCAACTCCCACATATCCTAACGAAGTTTATTATATAGTTGTTATTAAAAATTTGAAAATGTTGGCATAAACTCATATCTTTAAAAAAAACAAACTAACAAGCACGGGCGGTTTTTGTGTTCCTGCAAAGGTTATCATATTGACATTAATCCAGGTGCTTTGGTTTCGGAAAGGTCAACCATTTTGCCAATACTATAAACTACTTTTCTTTTATATTTTCGACGCTTTTGTTTTCAAAATGGTTCAAAAATGTAAAAGTAACATTTAAGTAGAGGTTTTATTATCATTTTATATTAATGAGTTCAGGCGATGGGTGCTCTCGGGTTAAATCAACAAGGTAATGTATACATAATTGCTTTTGAGAATCGGGCATGGAAATTGTGAGATTTATGATTCCTTGCAAAAAGTGGAAAATATGTTTTGCCCCTGAATGATCCAAAAGCGAGGTTCTCTTTTTACCATCTGTAACATCTTATTTTTGAAAATGGTCGAATTATAAACTTAATGCTGTCTCTTTCTCCTCATTTCTTTTTACAATTTGCATCGTAGGGATACTAAATTGTATGGATCTGTCTTTTTGTATGTATGCATATATTTAACTCTAGCGGGATTTAATTTAATAATTTAGAAAAATATAAATATATTTTATAAGCATTTACTGAATGTACATGTACGGAGATACAGCCGCCATATGGCACAAACAACGCTACTGTGATATTGAAATTGATAAGAGGAACTTTTAAACCCTCCGAACTCGACAAATTGAAAAATTTACAGGCTCAACAGCTGTAAAACATAAAATAAGCAAATGAAGAACACAGCAAATATTGTGAGATCAACCGTGGTAATGGAAGCTTTAGAACTTCCTGTTTACACAAGGTTTTTTTGCAGGTGATATTTGTATAATGTTTGACTGTTTATAAAAAGCATAATTATATTATTTTGCTGAGTACAAATTTAAAATATATAAAATAACGCCACGAAGTTTTCATTATAAGTCTCTCAGTGATAGTAAGTCCGTTCTGTTATCGGTTACCACTGTTAAAGACAGTGTCGTGGACGGTTAACCAAGTTATACAAGTTATTTGCAGGTTAAAAGTTCGTTCATTATTCTTTTACCAAATGTGCAATTTCTGGCTGCAGAGACGTCTACTGTCTTTCTCATATTGATATCGAGTTTAACTAAAAGAATTTTGTCTGTTCCAAAATGTTTATAGTCTGGCTGGTTGCATAATAATTAAATGTGTTATCATCATAAACTTGGCTTTTATTAGGTGTTTCTGCTTGTTTAACGCTTCGAACCAGTCAAAATCTCACGAGATATTGCGTGATTGATAATCTGAGGACAATATAACAAAGTTAATGGGAAACTGCTGAAAATATTGGCGGGCACTCTGTCAAATTCTTGATTCAGTGGAAACGTGATAATTAAAAAATAAATATTTTGGCAAGGCAAACTTTATCAAAAAATATGTAAAGAAAGCAGGCTACGAACGTCTTTTTCTTTTTTTCAATCGGGTAAGTAAGGAAAAACAAGTCGATTTATCGTCTTTTCTTATTTCTAAATAATTTTTATTTAGTAGTTATTGTGATTTCCTGTTAGAAACAGAGAATTTGTATTAATTAATTACAATTTAACTATAAAAATATCAGTTTCAAAAACTAAAATTATGGTGTCATAGCATTACAAAGTCAAAAAGAGAAACAAGTTCTTGATAAAGAGTTAAATTTTATTTAATGTAATCTGACTATACATGGATATACTGCCTGAGAAGTTATCTTTAACAAACACTTGGCATTTTGTGGAAACTTTCTGTATCTATATTCCTCTATTGTATTGTAATGAACTAATGTCATTTAGATTATTTACATTGAACTGTTCAGGAATGTGTTGTCTAAAGCAAGAATATCAAAATAATGTAATTTTGAATTATGAAAAAAGTATGAATATCTTTACTTTATGATGTATTCAAAATTTATAAGAATTGGGTTTTACTTAACATTACTATTATCTGAACCATCATATTTGCTTTAGCCGAAAAATAGGCTAGTATATTAGAGCGTACCATTTTTAAAGGTTCTACCATATCCACAATTTTTGTCTTAGTTAAAATAGATTTAAGGGCTTATTAGACAAAATTTAATGCTTACATCAGATGTTCATATAACTACAATCATCAATTAAAATGCGGGAATGGCGTTTGCACTACTTTTCGAAACCCCTTGTAATAAACTAGTAAAAAGTATATGACCTGTGGTAAAAGCCTTTACACAGGCTGCCAAGGATACCTTAAAATCATATCTAGCATAGAATTTAAAGAGTATTGTTTCGTTTTTAGATGATGAAAACCGACATTAATCTTGATAGCGCTTTGTTTCTCCGACAAATCGGCGAACCTATTTTTTTTAATAGTATAGATTGTTACATAAGCTGTAAGAACGTGACTTACTGTCTTCAATCTATTACCACAACAACAGAAAACACTAAACAATTACCGGACTGATAATGAAGCAATGTTTCTTTCTTTTCTGTCAGACTTTGTTAATGTCTCGAATTTCCCGTGCTGTAAGATATCAACTTCCATTTGCTTTTAGTCTTTAAGGTTAAGCTAAATGACCGACAAATAAACGATTTTTAGAACTCGAAGCAAAATTTTCATTTGCTTTTAGGTTTTAATATATTGGTACCTAAATGACCAACGAATAAAAGATTTTCAGGATCCGTTTAAAATTAGGCAAAGGTTTTCTTTTAATTTAAGTATTACTTCAGTTTTTATCGCAAAAAAGATATTAAGATCACTTGGTGGAAATTACAAGAAAGACTTCTTTAAAAATTTAAAACAGGAACCGCAACAACAAAGAAAATCAAAGGAGCGAAAATAGAAGTATCAGCATCAGCACCAACATAGGTCAAGCAAGATAAAACGAACGTTAATTCAAAAATTGTAAATATTTAGATAACTTAAACTGTTGTCAGTTTGAGAGAACTGTTGAGCATATTATACATCAAAATGTTTACATGTAGTGATGTAACACACTTGTTTTTCATGTTCAAGAGTTGTTTGCAAAAAAATGTGCTAACTTCCTTATTATTAAATGTACAGATAATCTCCAACCATACAAGTACGGCGGCAGTGCCTAACCAACCATGCAAGAGACAGACACATTATGCCTATATACTGATATCTAAAATGATTTGCTTTCTGCACGGTTTGAAATAAGCAAAACTGAAACTGATAACTACATAGTCTTGTATGAGTGTACTGTATAAAAGTAGATGAAAAGGGAACTTTGAAAGCCATCGAACACGACAAACATGAAAATATTGCAGGCTCGGTTTGATTGAGCCTGTTCATGGACAGTAATGGAAATGCATATTACTGCCCACGCTGCCTAGCCCCGGGTTGAGCGGTACTCAATATTTACACCAATAAACAGTACAATTTTGACCATCCCAAACGATGGTATGCATATGGCGGTGGACATGGAACCTTCAATGCGGTATTTTCAGATTAATACCATTCCATGTTCAGCGGCGTATGATCCCCAGATAAAAGAATGGGTTTGCCCTAAACGAGAAAACAATGGGCGGAACTAAACAGAATAGAATTTTGACAGGGATCTTAGAATATAAATCCTGCATATCACAGACAACGCCAAAGACAAAATTAATAAAAGCACGAAGTATATCCTTAGGGGTGATTGAACAATATCCGAATCAATATTAGCCGGGAAATTGAAACCACCCATCTCAAAACTGGCCGAAATATTGAAACAAAAGGTTATAGTTTTAGAAGGACTATTAACGAAGTACATAATTATCGTTCTCAACGACCTTCAAAGGACGTAATTGATAACAGCACTGATTGAATGTACGGGGAGACATTTTACAGCCGTCACACAGCACAAACAACGCTACTGTGATATCGAAATAGATGAAAAGGGAACTCTGAAAGCCATCGAACATGACGAATATGAAAATATTGCAGGCTGTATAAGTATATGTTTAAAAACTTACGTTAGCAGGACGGCTTCAACTATTTAATAAAATTCCACAGTAAATGTAAAAAACGCATCTACGATAGACCTTTAAAACGTTCCTCGCCTGAAAGTTATTTTTAATAATCTGGCTCCCTCTGTGGCCGAACATGTTTGGTCTCGTGTAGGGTCTATTTACTCGTTCTTAATTGTTTGGTCAAGTTCGTTGCTTTCATTTTTATTAAAAATATGACTGTTTTCTGAATCAACTATTTCAAGAAAGAACAGTTGCGTAATCCATATGAAACATATGTTCACAAACTTGGTTATTCATGAAAATTTTACGTTTTTCCACACTTCATTAATATCAGCTGCGCTTAGATATTCTGAACGTTTTGCTTTCAATTATTTTCAATTATTTTATTTTAATTCCAGTAAATTATATGTTTATACGAACAAATTTCTGAACTGCCAACACACATATATTGTAAAGAATTTTCTATTACGACTTGGTCTTTAGGATTTCAGCGCTCGTGCTATCAAGTTAACTTAATTATCCGGAAATTAAATAAGATATGTGTAAAGAGATTAATTAATGAGATTCATGAGGAAACATCTGGGAATCTGAGAGACAAATATTTTATTCATCTTCTTAATGCAACATTTGCTTTATATTTCTAACCAGAGACAAGGCAGCATGGATAGTAATTTTCATTTCCACTACTGCCCGTGAACAGACTCATTCAAACCGAGTCTGAAATATATAAATATTTTTCATGTTCACAGGCATTCAACGTTTCTTTTTCATCTATTTAAATATTACAGGAGCGGCATTTGTGCCGTGTGATGGCTGTAGAAAGTCTACCCGTTCATTAAACCAATGCTGTTTCCATTTTTAAGGCCGTTTTAAAAGATATTTTTGTGTGTGCGAGCGTGAGGAGCCCTAAATTCGGGGCTAGGTGGCGTGGACAAGTATTTCCATTACTGCCCATTGAGAAGTTCAATCAAACCGATCCTGCAATAGATGTGTGTTCGGTGGCTTTCCAAAGTTTTTTTTATCAGACTAGTATGAATTTACCGAGGCTATACGTAACTTACCATTTTTCTTGAAAAACAAAATGAGGAAAGAGTAAGTCTGTGCGACCTAGAACGTAGTGGAAACACCTATTTGTAACACACCTTTCCATGACGACAACTACGGTTTTCATCTTATTTTTATGTGATTTTAAGTTTTACCTTTTGGAGAGTATGTGTATCTTAACACTGGTCTTCCTATTTAAAGCACCTCATTTTAATTTTTTAAAACAAATAATTATAATATGATTTATAAAAAATGAAAGATGACAAATTGTGTTAACAATACACTGTACATGAAAACGATATGTTAATCATTTCATTAAATTTCCCCTTCCATGTCAAGGTTCTTCACATTGCGTAATCTTGGATAACAGACACTGCTTAAATTTCTGTTTCTGAATATGCCACAGAAATCCTAAACCGTAAACGATATGCAAATACACATCTAATGTCAAATAATATGTCTCACAGGAAATCGCTTATAGGTTGTTTATTTGTTAAGATCAATGCAATGATAAGAAATATCTTGTTTCCATGGAGAATTTGAGAATACTTGCCAAAAGGAATTCTTATTGTGTTAAAAAACAACTTTAAAATTCTCGAAAGACACATATTTGGGTGACTTCAAGTCATTGAGACGTTAAACTATTTTAAAGAAACATCGTATCTAAACAAAAGCGGCCTTCTTTTAGTAATGACAGAAATTTAAAAAAAAAACAAAAACAATATTTCTGTTTAAAAAGTTTAACTGAATTTTTTTACACCGGATGACACCATGTCAACATGATGGCTAGGCGCTGTCGCCGTACGGGTTCGATCCCCAGTAGCGACAATATCATTTTTAAATGGTAAGTGGGGGTGCTTTAAAACCTCACGCGTGTCCCCTCAAAAATTGTATTCAGTGAATACATTTCTTTTTAATGAATTATTAGTAATAGTTTAAGGGTTGATATCTGTACTGTTCAAATGATATCTTCATAATTGTTCAACATTGTAAAACAATAATGATTTCGTACTAATGCTGATAAACTAATTGATAGATCTATGAAATAGGTCGTAACTGAACGTTTCGCAATAACAGTTTTTAGAAAAATACTTTATTAAGAACTCGTGCAATTTATTGAATAAACTGCATTTCTAACATATGATAATTTTACACGTTTTAGTTTTGCATCCCTTGTTGCTGATTTTATTTACACTATATTATGAAATATGCAATACCCAAAGTAAAAAAAATCTAAGCCGGAAATTTATCGAACCGAGCTTACCGAGATTTAATTGACAAATGAGAAAGATTTAAAAGCAATTTCATTTTCTTTTAATGGATGAACAATTGTGAAACTTTAGGAAAGATTTAATAACGCAAATGTGTTTTGCAGCGTTTTGCAGGTTTTTAATCATCCTACTGCTTATAATCGCATTGCATATCTTTCATTTGTGACAGTGGAAACAGTTTTAAACAGTTCTGACTGTTATGATGGAAAACCTTGAAAAGATGTAAGAAGTTTTTTTAATCCTGATAATTTTATTTCAATTTCAATTTCAGGTGTTCTGGTCTCTAATGTCATTGATACTTGTTTTTACTTTAGTTGGTATGAAATATTTTGTCGGACATATACTTCTATGAAGTTTAAGAAGAAACTATAAATAGAGTCGTTTTTTATCTGTTTTCGTTCAATTGTGCTTTTATTCATCTTTTAAAGTGTAAATACCTTAAAGTTCTCCACTTACAGTGAGAAATAGCAAACCGGAACGATGTTACATGGTGAAATCAGTATACAAGTAGGTAAAGAGGTTAGAAGTAGGTCGGGGAACAGTGAAATAGACATGTAGTATATGGCAGAGAAGACGCACAATGAATTACTGTATCGCTTTATACATATATAAAACATGAGCTCTCTCTCTCTCTCTCTCTCTTCCTCTCTTCTTTTTCGCTGCGTGGGGAGGCTGTGTTTTTTTAGTGTGGCGATTCCTGATATGCATATGTTGCTTTTTTAGTGATTCAAAACAAAACTAGAATTTGGACGGTGAAAATAATTTCACCTGTGTAGCAGTAAAAATAGACAAGAAGGAAAGTTGTACGTGAAAACTTTATGAATTAGCGGAAAACCAAAAAAGGGGTAAACAGGGTAAATCTCATTTCAGAAGTACATTGGAAGTACATGAATTAGACGAACATACAGCAAAGTAACAGTAAATAAACCCAACAAAAATGAAAACTTACCAGTTTTTAAATTCAAAACTTTTTTTCAGTGATGCTATATTTTATCATTCATTTAATTTGTGGTATTTGTACATATCTGGACATTTGATAATGCGGAAAAATATTGTTATGTTTTCACAGCGGTCAAGGTTATCTTCCCTTTCCGAAGTAATTGTGAGATCGATAATTTTTAACATCACAGTCTCAAACAGATTATTCGACTGTCCAAGTTATGAGATTATGGCATGTACAGAAGAAAAAACACAATCTTTAAAGCTCGCTGATGCAAATAAACGAGATACAGATACTTAAATATCCGTTATTTTTTGCGAATTACCTCCTTTTTAATTAAAAAAGAAAACATCTAATGCTTATTTTCCACAACCGCGTTTGATTTTGTTTCTCTTTTTTTTAATACGAAAGATACTTAACCGACAACTACCAAGATAAACATATGTGTGATCTAATTCCCGACAACTACCAAAATAAACATATGTGTGATCTGATTCCTGACAACTACCAAGATAAACATATGTGTGATCTAATTCCCGACAACTACCAAGATAAACATATGTGTGTTCTAATTCCCGACAACTACCAAGATAACCATATGTGTGATCTAATTCCCGACAACTACCAAGATAAACATATGTGTGATCTAATTCCCGACAACTACCAAGATAAACATATGTGTGATCTAATTCCCGACAACTACCAATAAAAAAGTAAAGAAACTGTGCAAACTTGTTTCAGCATGCAGAACAGATGTAAATCTATACGATAAAAGAAGGCAATTACAACTGATCTGCACTCAGTCCACGATAAATAAAAACTATGTCTAATGATTTGCTTGTGTTATGATTTCCTATTTAACTATTGTGTGTTAATTTCAGGTTTCCTGTTTCCTCCAACATGTAATTACGCGGTATTCAATATTTAGGGCGGATGTGTTAGATAGATAGGTTCCTTCATTTATTGAATCACTCTATTGTGCTGACCAAATTTTCATCAGAAATGATTTGAATGCATTCCTATCTTATCTTGTACATTTGGTAAGTCCTGCTAATTTAGGTTTGAAAGTTATAACTTTGACGTTTCCATCGTGCTTAACAGTTAATATATAGTTTAGCACTGACTATACCTTTTCAAAGTATAAGTTATCAGTTATCCTTCTTCAGTTTCTGGAGTTTCGATTGATATTCTAAGAGAGGATATCTTTGAGCATGACATGCCTAGTTCGTATATATAAAGAGGTAGTTATGAATATGTTTTAATTATTCAGATTTGTTTCTTTTGTCTTTAGGATATATTCAGGACAGAAAGTGAAAACTGTTTTGCCGCTGACCGTTCCAAGGCGGTAGCCGATCAATTTATCATTTTTTAGTTGCTTGGTGTGTCCTTTTATAACCTCATGCTCCCGTTTTCTCTCTTTTTTGTCTGTGCATGAAGTCTATGTTTTCTGTGTGTCGCTATTCATGATAGGCAAATTTCACTTTAGTTTGTGTGCTTGGTAGGCGTTTTTCAGGATATTTTTAAAAATAAAAAATGCCAATGGGGGTAAAAACAGGCTAATAGGGTGCCCCAGCCTGACACTTGCCTCAACAGGTTCTCATATGAACAAACGAGTACAAGATGTCGTGGTTAATGTTTTCCTCTCGTCTCTGCTTTCTGGCTGTGTGTGGAGTCTGTTTGAACTATCTATATGAGGTTATTAGGCTGTTTAACGTATCTGAGTGTGGTTATTCCTGACATGCATGTTTAACTTTTTATTAATTACCTTTTCTTTCATCACATTTTATGTTCATTCCGGCAATATCTCCGCTCGTAGCATTGGAATCAACGTCATATGCGTTGGCGTTTTCAGTTTTATTAAAATAGTCAGCAATAATTATTCAAATACCATTATAAATGAGCCATGAATGCATGCAGTGAACAACTTCACGTCGTTAACGGTTATTTATATTAAAAATTATACGAACAATTGTAATAATATGTCATTAAATTAATATCTGTTCAAAACTCGAAACTGTTTTGTCATTAACTTTAGAATTGTTCACGTTTAAAACATGTTTGTCCGAAATCGTTAAAATTATTTGCTGAAAAAGTCTGGCAAAATTTTTATAAACGAATATCAATAAGGCAGTCATTAAATACTTGATTGTAACGAAACTTTTATGGGATAAATAGATGAAAAAGATCTTTGAAAGCCACTCGATATTTACACATCGAAATGCTAACATCAATGACTAATGACACGAGGAGATTCACGGCGCAAACAACGGTACTTGGATATTTAATTAGATAAGAATGGAGCTTTAAAAGCGACCGACCACAAAAAAAAAATAATTAAAATAATGCAGGCAAGGTTTAAGCCTTTTCATCATCTTCATGGGCAGGAATGAAGATACAAAAAACAGGCTGGAATATTTCATATATTTATAATTCTCCAGCTTAGAACTGGTCTGGCGGATTGACATGTGTTTACGTCCAATAACCATTGATTGGTATAGATATAGGATACATCGTAAGTTGAAATTATGCTCTCTTTACAATTCTGTCACGTCTACATCAGTTTAATGCTGTAGCAATGTGTCGTGTTTTTGCTTGGCACACTTTTTTCTATTCCAACAGGGATGTATAACTGGACGACGTCTGATTACATGATGATGTTGATAATACAATTGTCTTGCTGTTGTCTGCAAGAAATACACACTGTTCACTTACATCTTCATCTTGATTTTTATTCTAAATTTTTAAATAAAACTGACTGCTCTGGTACACCTCATAATATGTTTAGAAAGTTCAACGGTTACAACATTTAAAATTAATACAAATTAAAACGAATACATATTGAAGCCTGAGACATTGTAAATAGAACTTCATTTTTTTAATTAATTTTTGCACTTTTTGAGATACTTAAATTCGCGGACCTCTACTTTCTAATTACGTTCTAAGTTCAATTCCTTATTTCTAGGTTGTTAAAAATCCAATGTGTCTTGACGGCTTATTAATATAAAAATGATAATAAATCCTCTACTTATATGTTCCTTCTTACAGTTTTGCAAAATGTACTACCCCAACTGAATGATAATCTCACCTTTAAAATCTCTTTTAGCCAGTACCAGAAGTGCACTTTAATGGTAGTGATGCACTTTAGATCGTGGCGATGTTTATAACTTATCAACGGAGATCCTTATTTTCAGCAAGGTCAATCTTATTATGGTTTTAAAAATCTATATCTTCCTTATCTTTAATTAATACTGCAATTTAGGTCGTTCGGCACAATATTGATTAGGATGCTAAAAAGTACACAAATAAAATGTGAGTTTGTTTTAATATGGTCTTTTTGTTTGTTTGTTGATTTTTTGTTGTTTTCTTTTCTTTTCTTTTTTTTTTTGCTAGTTGGCATTTCAGCAGAACTCGAGAAATATCCTAACATAGTTTATTATATAGTTGTTCTTAAAGTTTTCAGATTTTTGGCATATACATTGGAGAAAAATCTTTTAAAAGCTCTAACGAGCACGATCTTTTCTTGTGTTACCGTCAATTTAATCTTATTGACTTTATTCAAAGTGTTTTGGTTTTGGAAAGGCCATCCGAGTATTTGGCAATACTATTTCCTTCATTTTCTTGTATGGTTTTGCATTCTATTGCTATTATGGTTGAGATGATGGGTGATTTGGGGTAAAATTACAAAAGCATTTTTGTTATTGAGAATCAGGCATGGCAACTGTAAGGATATTGCACCTTGCAAAAAAGGAAAATATGTTGCTGTTTGTTTCCACTTTTGTAGTCTTTAATGTCCTATATTTGAAAATGATATCTCATTCTACTTATTTTTCTCTACACTTAGCTCTGTGGGGAACTGCATTTTATGGATCTGTCTTTTGTATTTATGAACATTTAACTTTAACGTAATTTAATTTAGTTATTTAGAAGACGAAGTATAATCATAGTATATAATCACTTATTGAATATACGGCTATACTTTTTACAGCCGCTTCAAGGTACAAACCACGCTACTGTGATATTGAAAAAGATAAAAAGGAACATTGAAAGCCACCGATAAATATGATAATATTGCAGGCTTAACAGATATTAATGAAAACAAAAAATATGCAAATGGAGGACATACTTTGCAAATATCTTGAGATCATGAATGGTAACGGGAGCTTAAAAACTTGCTATTTACTAATAGAAATAATTTTATGTTTGACTGTTCATAACAACTTTTGCCTAGAACAAATTTCAATTAGATAAAAGAACGCCTATCAGTATAATTAAGTCAGTTCTGTTTGCGGTTAACGGTGTCATAAACAGTGTCATAGACGGTTCGCCAGCTTATCAAAGTATTTTGCAGGTCGAAAGTTCGTTTGTTATCTGTGTACCAAATGTGCAATTTCTGGCTATATACACTTTGCTTTATTTCTCATATTGATATCGAGATAAACTAGTAAAAGAATTCTGTCTGTTCTGAAATGTTTGAGGTCTAACTGGTTGCATAATTATTAAATGTGTTAACATCATAAACTTGTATTTTATTAGGTGTTTCTGCTCGTTTGACGCTTCGAACCAGTCAAAATCTCACGAGATATTGCGTGATTGATAATCTGATGACACTATAACACAGTTAATGGGAAACTGATGAAAATATTGGCGGGCACTTTGTCAAACGCTTTTTGGTCGAAAGGATATGTTAAAAATATAACTGTTAGAAAAACTAATATTTTCGTCTTGCAAAATTTATCTGCAGTCGATTCCGAAGAGGATGTTAAGTAAACAGGCTATGAACTTTTTTCTTATGTTGTAAGTAAGGACAAATAAGTCGATTCATTATCTCTTCTTATTTCTAAATAATTACTTTGTAGACACCGTGATTTCCTGTTAGAAACAAAGAATTTATATTACTTATTATTATTACGTTTTAACTATAAAAATTTTAGTTTCAAAAACTGAAATTACGGTATCTTAGAATAAAAAGTCATAAAGAGAAACAAGTTATTGATAAAGAGTTAAATTTTATTTAACGTAATCTGACTATACATGGATAAACTGCCTGTGTAGTTATCTTTAACAAACACTTGGCATTTTTTGGAAAATTTCTCACTCCATAGTATTGTAACGAACCCCTGTCATACATTATTTACATTGAATTCTCCTGTTCAGGACTGTGTTGTCTCTAGTCAGAATATCAAATTAATTTAATTTTATAAAAAAGAGAAATATGCATTTCAGGAATGGCCACATCCAGCAGATACAGCCTCCCCACACAACCAAAAGGTAGAGAGGAGAAGAGAGCATGGTATTACAATTATCAGTTACAAATGGACGTCACTAACAATAAACGAAAGTGTTAGTCCGAGGAGTTACCGCCTTGGAACGGTAAGTGGCTAAACAATTTGCCACTGGGTTTTTAAACCAGGTTCTAGGGTGCACCAACCTCACACTTACCCCAGCAGGTTCTTATTTTAACAAACAAGTACAAGTAATTAAAAATGAAAAAGTATGGATATCTTTATGATGTATTCAAAATTTATAAGAATTGGGTTTTACTTACCTTTACTATTATCTGAATCATGATATTTGCTTTAGCCGAAAAATAGGCTAGTATATTAGAACATACCATTTTTAAAGTTTTTATCATATCCACAATTTTTACTGTGTTAAAATAGATTTAAGGGCTTTTTAGACAAAAGTTAATGCTTACAGTAGATTTTCATATAACGTGTCTACAATCATCAATAAAAATACGGGAATAGCGTTTGCTTTACTTTTCAAATATCCCTCGTAGTAAAAAGTAATATTATGACCTGTGGTAAAAGCCTTTACACAGACTGTCATGGATACCTTAAAATCATATCTAGCATAGAATTTTAAGGGTATTGTTTCGTTCTTGGATGATGAAAATCGACATAAACTAGATATCGCGTTGTTTCTCCGACAAATCGACGAACAAATTCTTTTAATAGTTTAGATTGTTACATAAGCTGTAGGAACGTGACTTACTGTCTTCAATCTATTACCACAACAACAGAAAACACTAAACAATTACCGGACTGATAATGAAACAATGTTTCTTTCTTTTCTGTCAGACTTTGTTAATGTCTCGAATTTCCCGTGCTCTAAGCAATCAATTTCCATTTGCTTTTAGTCTTAAATGTAAAGGTACCTAAATGACCGACAAATAAACGATTTTCAGAACTCGTAGTATAATTTTCATTTGCTTTAGTTTTAAATATGATGGCATCTAAATGACCGACAAATAAAAAGATTTTCAAACCTCGTAAGAAAATAAGAAAAATGTTGAAGATAGTTGTTAAAATTTAAGTACTACTTCAGTTTTAATCGCAAAAAAAGATATTACGCTCACTTGGTTGAAATTAAAAGAGAGAAATCCTGCATATTTTGAAACAGGAACCACAACAATAAAGAAAATCAAAGGAGCGAAAATAGAGGTAACAGCAGCAGAACCAACGTAGGTAAAGCTAGATAAAACTAACGTTCAAATATTATTCGAATTCAAGTATGCGAATATACTGACATCTAAAATGATTGGCATTCTGCGTGGATTGAAATTAGCCTAATACTATCAAGGGAGGTAACCGAAACTGATAACTACACTGAAATTTATGTATATATTTATATATTTAAAAACTTACATGAGCTGGACGGGTGCAAGCAGGAGAGTCACTACATTATATATTTCGAATTTCGTCTTCGATGACGTCATTAATAATGAAATTGTTTATTCAATAAAACACATTGCTTTCACTGTTGTAGAAAACGACAGAATAGATGAAAAAGACTCTTTTTCGAAAGCAGCCAAAGACGTTAGATAGAAAATATTGCAGGCATTGTCAATGTTAAATAAAACATTAACTATTATAGACCTTTCACACGCTCCTCGCCTGAAAATTATTTTTAGTAATCTTGGAGCGTCTGTGGCCGAACATGTTTGGTCTCGTGTAGGTTTATTTTCTCGTTCTTAATTGTTTGGTCAAGTTCGTTGCTTTCATTTTGTTTAAAAATATTAAACTGCTTTTTGAATCAACTATTTCAAGAAAAAACTGTAACGTAATCCATATGAAACGTTAGTTCACAAAATTGGTTATTCATGAAAATTTTCCGTTTTTCCACACTTCATTAATATCAGGTACTCTAAGATATTCTGAACATTTTGCTTTCAATTATTTTATTTTAGTTCTAGTTAGTTATTCGATTAAACGAACAAATTTCTGAACTGTCAACACACATATATTGTAAAGAATTTTCTCCTACGACTAGGTCTTCAGGATTTCAGCGCTCGTGCTATCAAATTAACGTAATTATCCGGACATTAAATAAGGTATGTATAAAGAGATTAATTAATGAGATTCTTGAGAAACATCTGGGAATCTGAGAGACAAATATTTTATTCATCTTCTATATGCAATATTTGCTTTATGTTTCAAACCAGAGGGTATGCATCATGGATAATAATATGCATTTCAAATACAGCCGATGAACAGACTCGGTCAAACCGAGTCTGAAATATATAAAAAAAATTATTTTCACAGGCATTCAAAGTTTCCTTTTTCTCTAGGAGCGTCGGTCGAATATGTTTTGTCTCGTGTAAGGTTTATTTTCTCGTTCTTTATTGTTTGGTCGAGTTTGTTGCTTTCATTTTAATAAAAAAACTATTAGATTGTTTTCTAAATCAACTATTTCAAGAAAGAACAGAAACGTAATCCATATGAAACATAAGTTCACAAGCTTTGAAATTCATGAATTTGTCTGTTTTTACACACTTCATTAATATCAGGTGCTCTTAGATATTCTGAACATTTTGCTTTCAATTATTTTATTTTAGTTCCAGTTAGTGATTTGATTATACGAACAAATTTCTGAACTGTCAACACACATATATTGTAAAGAATTTTCTCCTACGACTAGGTCTTCAGGATTTCAGCGCTCGTGTTATAAAGTTAACTTAATTATCAGGATATTAAATAAGGTCTGGAAATCTGAGAGACAAATATTTTATTCATCTTCTTAATGCAACATTTGGTTTATGGTTCTAACCAGAGGCTAGGCAGCATGGATAGTAATTTTCATTTTCACCATTGCCAATGAACAGATTCATTCAAACCGAGTCTGAAATATATAAATATTTTTCATGTTCACAGGAATTCAAAGTTTCCTTTTCATCTATTTAAATTTTACAGGAGCGGTATTTGTGCCGTGTGGCGGCTGTAGAAGGTTAAATCAATGCTGTTTTCAATTACAATCTTTGGAGGCCGTTTTAAAAATGTTATAAAATTGTGTGTGCGAGCATGTGACTATTGAATAGCGCTTAACAGGGGGCTAGGCGGCGATGCATTTCTATTACTGGCCATAAACAAGTTAAATCAAACCGAGCCTGCAATATTTTAATATCGTGTGCGGTGAAGTACCTAAAAGACACTCATAAAAAATTGAAACATTGTGTTGTGCATGCGACGTCTCTTAATTTCTTTCAGTTACCCTGTCCATGTTAAGTTTTTCACATTGCGTAATCTTTGATACCAGACACTGCGTAAATTCTGTTTCTGAACATGCCACAGAAATCTTAAACCGTGAACGATATGCAAATACACATCTTATGTCAAATAATATGTCTCACAGGAAATCGCTGAAAGGTTGCTTATTTGTCAAGAACAATGCAATGATACGAAGTATCTTGTTTCCCTGGAGAATTTGAGAAAACCTGCCAAAAGCAGTTCTTAATGTGTTAAAATCAACTTCAAAATTCTCTGAAGATATATTAATGGGTGACCTCAAAACATATTGACACGATGAAACTAATTTTAGAAACATTGTGTCTGAACCATGACGGCCGTATTTTAAAGTCATGACAGAAATTAAAATAAACTGATTCATGTTTATATAATCAAACTTAAAAATTCAAATACCGGATAACATAGTACGGGTTTGCTCCGCAGTAAGGACAATATCATTTTAAAAGGTATGTGTGGGGGGGGGGGGGTAAAAAAACCTCACGCGTGACTCCGAAGACATTGAAATTTAGGAATCCTTATTTATGATTTATAATCAAGCGTTTCAGGATTGGCAAATGACATGTTTATAATTGTTTAACATTGTCAAACTATATTTCTGTGGCACCAATGCTGATCACGATGAAAATGACACTTTGAAAGCCACCGAACACGACAAACATGAAAATATTGAAGACTCGGTTTGATTGAGCCTGTTCATGGGCAGTAATTGAATTGCATATTACTGCCCACGCCGCCTAGCCCCGGGTTGAGTGCAATTCAATATTAGCTATTTAATTTTGATCCATCGCAAAGGATGGTATGCATATGGTGGTAAACATGGAACCTTCGATGCGGTATTTTCAGATCAATACCATTCCATGTTCAGCGGCGTATGGTCCCCGCATAAAAGAATGGGTTTGTCCTGAACGAGTAAACAATTGGCAGAACTAAACAAAATAGAATTTTGTCTGCGGATCTGAGAGTTTATTTTCTTCATATCACAAACAACGCCAAAGGCAAAATTTAAAAACCAGGAAGTCTATCCTCAGGTTGATATAAAAATATCCGGAACTATATTGACTAGGATAGTGAAACTACCCATCAATAATCAGGCCAAAATATTTAGACAAAAACATATTTAAAATACTATTGACATAGTACATAAGTATCGTGTGAAACAACTTTCAAAGGTCGTAACAGCAATGATTGAATATAAGGGGAGACTTTTTTACAGTCGCCACACGGCACAAACAACGCTACTGTGATATGGAAGTAGATAATGAAATAATTTATACGTATGAAATATGTCGTAACTGCACGTTTTTGCAATTACAGTATTAAGAAACATATTTTAGACCATTAAGAAGTCGTGCGATGTATTGAATAAACTGCAGGTCAAACATTTAATCATCTTTAACGTTTTTTTATTTGTGCATCTCTTGTTTCTGATCTGATTTGTACTGCTTTGAAATATCCAATACCCAAAAAACAGTTACAGTTGCAGTAACAAAATACTCATCAGCCGGGATTTTATCAAATCGAGCTTACTGAGATTTAATTGACAAATGAGAAAGAATTAAAAGCAATTTTATTTTATTTCAATAGATGAACAATTGTGAAACCATCAGAGATTTAATGAATTAAATGTGTTCTGTAGCGTTTTGCATGCTTGTTAATCATCCCCACTGCAGTTTATCACATTACTTATCCCCTGTGTTCGTGATAGTGGCAACAGTATAATTGTTTCTGACTGTTTCGATGGAAAACCATGAAAAGATCTTACTAGACGTTTTTTCAAATCTTAATAATATATTTTTATTTTAAAAAGATGAATCAATAAATAGCGCCGTTTAAATTCAATTGTCTTTTATTCAAATATCAAAGCGTATCTACTTCATAATGCTCAAGATTCGCTGAGACACACAAAACTTAAAGATGCACGTAAAGAAATTAGTATTTAAGTAGGTAGAGAGGTTTGAAATAGTTCGAGGAGTTCGAGGAACAGCGAAAAGGACATCGTAGCTTTTTTCAGAACAAAAGTACATTGTCAAATGGAACTTATGAGAATCGAATGAGTAATTTTACCGCTTTAGCAACTCATAACAAAAGTAGCATAGAGGTAACAGACAATTTAGCTCGGATATGTAATAAAAAGAATCCATAATAACCTGATTTTAATCGCCTTTCGTGTAATTACTAGTACTTCAACTCCTTTATTAATGCTTCGGGTTCTCCGAGAAGCAGCAGAACGTAAAGACGTACGTGAATAAATCGAAATTGAATATATAAGTAGGTAGAGAGGTTAGAAGTTAATCAATTTCCAGTGAAACAGATATATATCTTTGAGGCACAAATAGTAAACGTAGAATAATAGTAATTGTATCGCTTTAGCAATTATAAAACAAAACCAGAATTGGGACATTGAAAACTAATTTCAGCAGTGTAGCAGTAAAAATAGACACGTAGAAATGTTGTAAAAATTTATGAATAATACAAAAGCTTCATTAGTGGAAAACCAATTAGCAGTGAACAGGGGAAATCCCAATCAGAAGTATATCGGAAGTACATGTACATTGATAAGATGTACATGTAGCAAGGTAATAGTGAACTAGTTAATCAAACAGAACATAAATACAGAATAAAAAGTGAACTCTTCTGTGGTGTTATACAAACTAAGCAAAAAAAAACAGTGAACGTTTTCATAAAACAGTGATATAGGAAAGTACGAGACATGTATTGTTTATCATTTAAACTTAGTATATTACAACAAAATGGCATAAATAATCGTTTAGCTTTAGTTTTGCAATAAAAAGGGTGAAACTATGCAAACTTATTTCAATGGTTACAAGAATTCATGTTAACATTTTATAAAAACATATATGTAAATATTTACACTTCAACTTCCTCCTTTACTTTAAAGTCCTATTCATCTATCGAATCACAATTGCTCATGGTAAACAGCGTGACGTATTACTTTAAAAGGCGTGGCTACAGTAGAACCGTTCACAATTTATTGGACGTTGCACATTGTTTTGACGTGTGACGTCGCCGGGCACGCACATTTTGCCACGGGTTGCTGCGGAAAAGCGTGCCGTCATTCACTTAGTCGTCAACGTTGCTCTCCCAACAGCCATTCGAAAAAGCCGTAATATCACAAATGCTTCTAATAATTTCTGTATTTATTAGAGTATTAATGTGTGTAAATATAAGGATTGAATCGATATTTGATGATTTTCATTCTGGTTTGAAAAACAGTTGGATTGTTCAAAATACGCATGAAGCCCTTCGGGCTTCACACACTTCAAATAACACAAGTGTTTTCCATACCCAAATGAAAACCATAAAATATTGATTCAATCCTTAAACAAAAACACTGAATTGTCCGAAACAACAATGAGTTTAAAGGTTAGAGTTTAAAAAAGGAAGTGTTCTCTCTTCTCATATCGTGGACTGAGTGCAAAACAGATAATAACTCATGAATAAAGATGGTAGAAACAACTATTTTTCACTCAACCCACGATATATAAAAATTATTTCTCTTGATTTGCTTAGGTTATGATTTCCTATTTAACTACCGGGTGTTAAATTAAGGCTTCCTGTTTCCTGCCCCTCCCACATGTAATTACGATGTATTCAATATTTAGGGCGGAGTGCGTTAGATAGATGTGTTCCTTCAATAATTAAATCACCGTATTGTGCTGAACAAATTTCCAGCGGAAATAATTTGAATGTATTCCTAAGTTATCTTGTAAATTTGGTAAGCCCTACTAATTGCTGGTTTGAAACTCAAAATTAATATATCGCACTGACTAAATTTTTCTTAATAGTATAAGTTGTCAGTCATCTTTCAGTTTCGGAACTTGTGTTTAACATTCTAAGAGAAGATTTAAAGAACCATAGCATGCCTGGTTCAAAAACATGAAAAGTTATTTGAAAATAATATTAAGCAATTAACTATTATAAAGGCGTTCACCTATTATGTTTTCTCATTTTTGTAAGTTGTTTGTGGTGTCTTTTCTGAGAGTGATAATTTAATATATTTCTAATCTTGTTCAATAACAATCAATTTTAAAGTGCATCAACACTGCCTCAATGGAAAAATACTCAATTTCGTCAACATTCTAAGATAATATTCGATGTTTTAAATGTAAGCTACTTTCTAGCCCGTAACTTGAAGCATTAATAAGTCAAAGCATACAATAACTATTTACTTATTTTGTTTTAAATTTTATATAAAAAAAGACGTGTTTTCATGTTTGCAAATGGAGTATGGAACACATTTCAGCGCTTTAATTAAATTTTAAACTCGAAAAAATCTGTTACGAACTACATTGCTTAATAAAATTTCTTTCGCGTAAAATATGAAAATGTTACATGTGAACTATATTCAGATTAAAACAAAACAATGCAAAGAGGTTAAGAACTAAATTAATTTAAGATAAAATCGTTTACTTCACATAAGGAACAGCAACGATCAGATGTCGGTTTTATTAAACAGTCTTGACGTCAATGTTTGTTTGTTTGTTTCGGGTTTAACGCCTGGTTTCAACAGCTAGGTTATATCCCGGCGGCCAGTCCACCTAACCGGTGTTCCTGGGTCTCCAACCAGTACTAACCAATTTCTCCGCAAGCGACTGACTGCTTCCTCACTTGAATCAGAGGTGAGGGACAAATGACTCTCAGACGCAATGTCCGAGTTCAATTGTTACGGAGAAATTTTTTCCCGCCTCGGCTGGGGATCGAACTCACGACCCCTGGATTGACAGTCCGATGCTCTACCAACTGAGCTAGCCGGGCGGGGCTGTCTTGACGTCAAACATATCTCTTGACGTCATACATATCGCTTAACGTCATACATATCTTTTGACGTCATATATTACCAAATTGAATATAGATAGACATTTGATAATCGTGTTCGCCAAATTAGCTGGGCTGGCACAATGACACGTATATTCATGAAAGGCTATTCAATTTAGATGTATGTGAAGGGTTTTATGAATGCTCTTGTAAGGAAATGGGAAATTTTGCGACCGTTAATATTAATTTTATCAATGGCTTCCATTCATTTACCAGTGAATCAATCCATAACTAACCTAGTCGTTTAATGAAGTCGGCGACTCAATCTGACACACATTCTTCGGAGTTTGTGTGCACTCGTCTCAAAGATAATGGTTGAAAAATAAATTTCAGAACAATGTCTTTGAAATGACTCACTGTCATTTTAAAATTAAGATATCTGTCTGAAATATGTGTTATGTTTCAACTATTCACTTTAAGACGAGTGCACACAGACTCAATTTTATCTTATTATTCCGGGGAGAATGTTGAAAATATAGCACAACGTTGCGCGGCTTTAACAGCGGGTAACGGACGATAGAAATTTGTTTAGTTCAACCCAGTCAACATAGCATAATAATATTTTCTTTCTGTAATCTTTAGTGTGGTTTCCATAAAACGGTTAATCATTACGAGGAAGAATTACAAAACCTGGCAAGACGATGGTAGTATTTAGAGTTTACTTTTTGTGAAAAAAAGTTCGATAGTGAAAACTTGACTTCGTGCAATGAAAATACCTCAAAACATAACGAGGCAAACACACTAGAACAAACAAACAAAAACTCCAAAATTTACATTACTGGAATTATGGTTCATGTATTTAAGTTGCCTTTCGACAATAAAATAATCAGAAAAAAATCTCTAAGGATGGATCCAAATTGTACTGTCAACTGGTGTAAATATTGGGCTGCGCTTAACAAGGTAGGCTAGTATGCAGCAATATGCATTTTCATTATTTTCCATGAACGGACTCAATCAAACCGAGTCTGCAAAATTGTGATATTTGTCGTGTTTAATGGTTTTCAAAGTTACCCTTTGGTCTATTTCATTATTTTAGCATATGATTGAATCTTGTTAACGTAATATGTGTACGTTCAAGTCGGGTATAAAATATAGCTGTTCTATATTGTGACATTGTTTTGGCAAGTGTGAGGTTAGTGCACCCTAGAACCTGGTTTAAACCCCCAATGGCAATTTGATTTTCCACTGACCGTTCCAAGGTGGTAACCCCTCGGGCTCTCTTTTTTGTTAATTGTTTGTGGTGTCTTTTTTGAAACTGATCATTTTATTAATCATGCTCTCTCCCTCTCTCTTCTTCTTGACTGTGTGGGGAGGCTGTTTTTTCTGAATGTGGAAATTTCTGATATGCATATTTCACCTTTTTTCAAAATTGTTCTAGTTATCTTCAATAAAAAAAATGATGCGCAAGAATTTTATTGTTGAAATATCTGCATAGTAAAACTTATGTTTTAGACAAGTTTTCTGTTATGAGCGTTAATTAAAATCAGTGCTACAACCTTATATGATAACTGATGCTTAGCAACAATTAATACAACAATTAAAAAGGGTGGAAATCTTTAGCCTAAAAACTGGGACATTGTCCAATTCCTCTTATAGAATGGAATGTGATTAAGACACCATGTTTAATTTACTTAATTGATATATTTCTGGAGAATCTTTCTCTCGAAGGTCAATGAAAGGAGATAGAAATCAGAGGAAACACAAAATGAATAGAATATGAGTGAGAATTGCCTTCGATCAGAAACAACAAGACAAAAAAGCTATTTTCTATCATGAGGACACATTCATATACAAGAATTTTGTCACTGTTTTGTCTCTGTTCAAATGAGTATTAATCGACAAGAGATACCACGTAAATATCTCGTTTTATGAACAAATATAAAGAAGTGGCAAAGTTTAAGCCAATATTATAATGTCATGACGAACTTATGAATCGATAGGTGACCACATTAATCGCATTGTTCCTCTAATAAGGGCGACTCATGAAAGTATTAATTAATTACGGTAAAATACTTAGATAATGCATTTAAAATAAAATATATTACCTGGACTCTGTAATACAAGTACAACAGAGCTTGCGTTTATAAATAATAATTTCACACAACTCTGACCTTAAAATACTACACCAGTGGCAGTATATTCATTTCGAACTTCATCACAAGTAACTAAGGTTTCGTGATATCTTTATATGTTAGTTTACACGAAACAATTTCCTTTTCTAAAAGCAATGTGTTCCCTATGTTTCCCTACGGTCCAATTATTCTTTAATTAATGTGAGAAACGTTTCAAATACTTTCCTATTAAATAATCTTTAATAGCAGATTCGGCTTTAGATGGGTCTTGTCACATAAAGCAGAATTCCCACACCGTTGATGTTATGGAAATGTAATTATAATTTTGGATGATATCTTCACATGGATTACGAATATCGGTTATATGTTTATTGTCGGTACTTAAAGGCTTGACGTTTATAATCCGGAGATATTCGAGAACATTTGGCAAACTCGGGCGTCTTATTATTTTACTATGTTGCCTTGTTTGTTTAAATGCGCGAGAAAGATTTTGTTCAGATAATATTATTATATGATATTATGATAACGTTTATCAAGGTTATCCGATCAACTACTTTTGGGATTGTTCCGGCTAGTTCAGTCGATAACGTTGTCGGAATTGCATGGGTAAGCGAAACAAATTGGTTATAGAAAGAAATTGGAACATTGAAGCTATCGAGAAAGATAATAAAAAATACTGCATACTATATTTGAGCGAGTTTTGTAATAGGTAATGATTAAATACAAGTTACATCCAACACGATCTACTCCCGGGGTAAAATTATATTTGTGCGTTTAACAGAAATAATTTTGATCATATCAAACGAGCGTGGTCATATATGATGGATGCTCAGATAATACAAATCCTGCAAACCACTGAGAACGCTAATGACAAAAACTTAAAAAGCAGATCCTTAGGGTCATTGTGTTACTGAACAAACTCCAAATAACGTACAATGATTATACAATAGATTTTTGAAATTCCTGTTGTTTATTTTATGAAGAACACATATTATATATTGACTGTTGTTCTAACTCTAATCTTCTGCATCCTGTTTTTCTCAACAAGCTATCAATTTCCGTAAATAAGCTGATTGATAAATATGGCGAACTAATCAGCTGAAGAGTCATATACATCAGTGCCATAATAAGTAACATTTGATTTATAACGTTAATAAAACAAAATTAACGGCATACAATGGCATTAATATTACTATTCTAATTATTAACTAATTATTTTTACATATTTTACAAGTATCATACGATCGTACATAATAATTTTTATAAGAGATATGGCCAAGTCAAAACTTAACGTCTTTAAAATAATACAGGGAGGTTTTCACACACATACAGCAAGATTCTTATTAGACATCGCTCAGTCTGAAAATTGCGACGTGATTAGAACGTTTGTGTTATGTGCGAAGGAATCACTTATACAATTTAAGAAAAAGAAAAAGTGAAATATGCATAAAAATTATCAGGAATTGCCAAACACACACAACACAGCCTCCACGGGCAGCAAAATGTAGATAGGAAAAGAGAGCGTGGATTTATAAAATGGTAATTTCAAATAAGAGACCACAAACAATAAACAAAACAGAGAACATGTGGGTATTACGCCTTGAAAGGGTCAGTAAGTTAAACTCCGCTCAACTAGGTCAACACTACAATCTAAGAAGACTCCTGACCTTTATTGGAAGAAGAAGAAGAAACTGTTTACACTTATAAAAGTCACAGTGGCTGAAAAGCTTAAATGCATGTTTACAATTTCGTCACATTAAAAGTGAACGGAAAATAGGTGAGGTGAAAACTTCAACTGAGCTGCCGATATTAAGTGTAATCAGCCCGGCGGAGGGGGAGTGGGCAATAACAAAATACGGAAGTAATCTAAAGCATGGTTAAAAGCAAGCATTAATCCATAAGTACCCACGAAAATCAAAAGGCACTTTATAGATGTTTTACAGTCTGTTATATTTCCGAGTTAATCGTGTGTGTTTTTTAATTTACATTTTTATTTAAAGATAAATAAATAATATAGATGAAAAGGGAACTTTGATAGTCGTTTAATCAAAATGATCAACACTTTCATTATAGAGTTACATAATTTCACCGATCATTGCATACAATATTGCACAAAGTCGATCATTTCATACAATATTGCAATAGTAGCAAGGTAAACGTGTAGAAAAGATAAAAGAAATAACGTCCTAGCCAATGTGCATTGGTCGATCACTTCTGATATTAATGGCTTTGTTTTGCAAGAGAATTAAATGAGATTTTGATACAATGATTAATGATGTATTGTCGGTTATTTCCTTTGATCATTAAGATCATTGACAGCTGTTGATTAACTTCTGAAGAAGCGTTACCTCTCGATTTAATTCAATAGAGAAATCTTAAATGGAATTTCGGACGCCACTGAGCACAAAAAATAAGAAAATGGAAGTATATGGAAAACAGTAGAAACTCTAAACCGCCTAGCCCCGGGATCATGATTTTAGTTATAACAGCAAATACAAAAAAAACACACATTTTAATGTTGGTGTTGCAGTGTTGTATGCAATTATCGGTGAAATTATTAAAACTCTATTATGAAGGTTGGAAATTATGAGTGCTAATCGTTTTGATTAAATGCGAGTTTGAAAATCGTTTACTCGTTCTAACGTTTACATTTGATAAATTTATCATGATTTATATGAAGATAATTTTAAATAAAGGACTAGGTTTTATTAAGTCTATCCGCAAGGGTTTTTCACACTTCAAACTCGCAAATACCCGGAGGGAAATGCTCTGTCGAAATTCTATCTCCCAGGCAAACTGAATAGACTTTTCTATCACATAGCATACGATATTAACAACAATACTTAGATGAGGTTGGATATTTTGGCAAGCAGTTATAGTTGAGAAATACAATCAAATTGTGAAGTAATCTTGTATAATGGAAGTGTTTTTGTAAAACAAAAAGTAAAGAGGCATATCATGAATAGCCACACCCATAAACACAACAAAAAAAAACTAAGATGAAATGCGAACAAATTCCTGATATGCCTATTTCACTTTTTCACCATCCCAAACGATGGTAAAAGCTTTAATTTTGTTTTTTTACGTTTAACTTTTTTCATTTTCTCATCACTTATTCAGCCTATAAAACAGATCATAACTATTTTTTCGTTTAGTCTATAGTTCCAATTATTTTCATTTACTTAAGAGGATGCTTTCTGAAAGTTTTATTCAGTGCTGGAGCACTAAGCTTCAATTACTTCTAACTGTTTATTCAATTACCACTAACAACACATAATTGCATCAAACAGCTGTCCTATGTGATCACCCACTGTCACTAGTGTTTATTGGATTGATGGTGAAAACGCTGTTGAAGTGCAGTAAACAGTCATGGTCATGTACTTTGAAAGTAATGTAGGACTTCGGGTCAGAATTGAATTGGAGAAAAGAACGTTTTCCAATAGAGAATTCTTTCTTCTCCGGTCACTCAATGGAAGGACGTTTGTTTTCATTATATTGAAACACTTTTCGCCAAGTGGCGAGTGGTCATCCCATGCTTCTGTATGTATATTGTTTTTTATCTTTGTTTGTTTGGTGATTCAGTGGATAATTACATTTGGTCTTTGTGTATGGTTATTTCTAGACACTTGTGTATTATACTAATGTGAACATAGTATAATTATGATTGCAGACTAGTGTATATTGATTCTTGCATCTCTGAATGCGTACAATATTTTTTTTAATTTGCAGTTTATTGATAGCCAAATGCAACTAGTTGTCGAGTTGCTAATAAGTTTGGTGGTTTTGTTGTTGGTGGTGGCGTTGTTGGTGTTACAAAAGAGACTTGCAATTTTCTCTTTCGTTAGACCTTATCGCACTATCGCACTGGGTGCAGTGATTTCTTGATTTTTTTTCAGGTAAGTGAAATGTTCCCGCGTGGTTTAAGAGTGGGAGATATCTTCGGTTTCAGTGAAATTCATTTCTGTTTGAGCTCTCCTTGTTGAAAAATATCAATATATTCACTCAATTTGGTGTTTGCCAAAATCATATGCATGTATATTAAAAATCGGTTTTGGATCGTCAATTCTTACACATTCAAAACTGTGATTTTCAGAAGATTACTATCTCACTTAAATCCTTGCAAAAATAAGATAAAATATGTTGGTACTGTTTCAAATACAGCATGTGTTATATACTATTTGCCGTATGGTCAAATTAAGAACCAGAAAATGTTGGTCCTTATCCGATACTTTATGACCGGCTTCAAACTTCCCAAAAGCAAGGCTTTTCCAATGCAATATAACATATTATCAGTATTTAAACAGATTAAAAAGCAACTTTGAAGAAAACTTACTTACATTCACCATCAGTCAAAGAAGCAAACGAATATAATTTGTCAATTCTGACACTAAATATGTCATTTGTTCAACATTCGCTTTCTCATAAAAAAAAATCTCAAGGAAATTCAATTGCTATAACAATGATTTCCGCTTTAACAATTAGATGGTAAATTAAGAATGTTCACCCGTCGCTTCTGCAATAACGTTGTATTCAGTACCTAATCCAGAATACAACATGTTTTAGAGCTTTTGACGATTTCAGATAATTAACTCAGCTTTTAGCTTTTGTGGCAAATTCTCCATCAGACAGTATTTGAAAGTTCCTCTGTATATTTTAGGCATAATTCGGACCAATTGGATGTTGTGAACGATATCTTTTAAACATTTTGAGAATAATTGTAGGTACTAGGAGTTTTTAAAGTTAAAGACATAATTAAACTCACAGACTGCCAATTTGCTCTTCGTAGAGAATGAAAACCTGGAAGTGTTGCGAAGGAAATTTTGAGAAAAACAAAACTATTACACGAACATAAATCTTGTTTTGTGAAAAAATTTAAAAAGTGTTACATGCATTATTGGTATACCTATACTCAGAAATCAGTTCCTCTCCTCACAGCTTAAAAGCATAGAGAAAAACAGAGCATGAGTCAAAATGATCAGCCATAAAAAGTCACCACCAACAATTAACGAAAAAGAGATCACGATGGTTTACCCTTTGGAACGGTCAGATAAAAATAATTTGCCAATCGGGGTGTGGGTTAAACCCGATTGTAGGGCTTATATACTAAAATCAAACTTGCCTCGACAAGTGCTCATTAAAATTATAAACAAACAAGTTGTCTTGGGGTATTTTCTTAAACCCATTCAACAATTTAACAATGCTGCACGGAAAGGCACATAAACATCTTAAACATCTTTAATATAAAAAGTAAAAGAATGAAATTATCCCTACCCGTGATTTAAAGCTTGCCATCAATACCAATGATTTCGGCTCCCGAACCGTTAATTGTATCGGTACTTATCTAAACTGCCCAGAGTTAACTAAACGTGTGCACTATAGGATATACTCGATTAAGCTAGATCAAAAATGGCACTTTTAATCAAGCGTACCATACGGTCTAGCAATATAGTCACTTCGCGAAAGTTAAGTTAGGAATTTTTGGCGTTTATTATTTTAGCGATTTCACGACGTTCGCGAAAAAAACGAAAATATTATGCTCGCGAAAAAAACAGATTTTACGGTATAAGAAATACATCAACATTAACTTTAAAAACTCACATCTTATAAAACCCAATGCACTCCGAGTTTCTTAATTTACTCTAGTTGTATTCACTAAATTGGGAAGATGTGCATACTCATACTATTGATATATTTAAGCAAATATCTAAAATCTTGGATATTCTCTTAAAGATAAATGTGAAATGATTGTAAACTCATTTTCGACCGTTTTCTTCTCCAATTAATGGTTCGATTAATCTTGGGAATTCAAGGGAATGAAATTAGTTTGTTCTAGTGATTAATGATGTCATGTTGATTATTGCATCTAACCCGAAACATCACTGACAGACGCTACTTAACTAGAGAACTAGTAATTCTTATTGACCAGATCTAAAACAACAGTCCTTCTCCATGACGTAATTTTAAATGTTTCGTCTATTTCTCTAACTAAGTATAATAGTTACAAATATAATACGTATGTGCCAACACGTTGTAGTGCATTAGCACTGTGAAATTAGTTTACTAATGATGACACAAAAAAGAACGTAAGTGGTAAACTGTTGTATGGCAATAGCAATGTGAAATAAGAATAATAATGACATGAAAATAATCCATAAAGTGCCAAAACGTTGTAATGCAAATGCACCGTGAAAAAAAGAATTGTAATGACATAAAGGTCCGAGTGGTTTGTTATGTCCTTTGTACGTTACTATCTTCATTTTGGATTAGCTAAATTAATGAAATATTAGCATTTTGTACAAAGTGTGAACAAACAGTAAAATGAATATTTTTCCAATGCATTTTTAAGATATAATAAAAAAATAAAAGATTATAAGAGAACCTTGAAAGCCACCGAACAAGACAAATAATTATGTAAAAAATGCAGGATCGGTTTGATTAAGCCTGTTCTTGGCAGTAATAGAAAATGCATATTTACACCATTTAACTGTTACAGTACAATATCGATCTACCCCTAACGATGGTACAGTATATGCATATGACGATGAACATGGAACTTTCAATCCGGTATTGTAAGATTAAAACCATTCCATGTTTAGTTTATTTTTTAGGATTTTTCCGTGTGAATTATACTAAACTGGTGTAATAAAGGAGTGTGTTATCGTTAAATGAGTTAAATCATGCATTTCTTTATAATTTATAACTGACAGCTTAAGTCAGACTGGTAACAGGTGCCCCTATTACAAGCTGTCTGTTTATCCGAGTGTACGCTCAGCCCCGAAACAAACCGAAACATTTCACTATCCATAATAATTCGTAAAATAAAAGATGTTTTCTAATAAGGAAAGGTTACTATTATTCCCCTAAATCTTGGTGTAGTTAAAATAATAATAACTAAACTACTGTTTCTGAAAGTGTCCCTAATCATAAGGAATCCGTAAAATTCCAATCCTAATAGTGTCAAAATGTACTGACTCAAACAGTATTTAATTTCGTAAAAAATAATGGTGTCTCAAAATTAACGCTGTCCCAAAACAGCGTAATGACAGTGTAATTTACAATTCTTCTGCTACTTTACCTTAGGGTCATTATACCTATCGCAAGTCATTATGACTAAATGACACACTGGCTAAATTTGGTTCTGACAAAGTAAACTAGTCTGATGTTAACAACGTTACCTTTCGGTTGTCCCGGCTAGCTCAATAAGAAGCGTAATTGAAACTGCATTGCTAGGCGCTGTCGCCGTACGCGTTTGCTCCCAAGTAAGACAATATAAATTTAAATTCACAGTAGCGCTATTTTTGCAGTGAGGCGGCCGTTAAAAGTCTCCCCGTAGATATAGTCAGTATTTTAATCAGTAAATAATCGTTATATGATCAACCTTTTTTTTTGGAGGGGGGGGTCCTGGATGGCTCAATAGGTAGCGTAATTTGAACTGCATAGGTAGGCGCTGTCGCCGAACGGGTTCGCTCCTAAGTAAGGACAATTTCATTTGACAACACAATTTCTTACTATAAATATCTTACCTCTTCTGGTCTATGAAAAATTCAAATGACGTGTTAAAAAAGCTTGTTTCGAATAATGTTCAAGCGTTCTGTTTGGACCTGTAAAGACCTTATCGAGGCGCTCATTTATTTATTGGATAAATTTTATGTGAGATTTAGTACCTCTGTTTATAAACAAGTAATTGGCATTCCAATGGGTACATATTGTGCACCCTTCGTTGCTGATCTGTTTTTTACATTGTTATGAAAGAGATTTTATGTTATCTCCTTCTACCGAACATCAAGATGACATTATTACAGCCTTTAACAACAACTCATGGAACCTTTATGATTTGTTAAATATAGATAATAACCATTTTCCATCTCTGGTTAATAAAAAAAATTACCCTCATGAACGACAACTTAATAAAGCAAAAGCTTAAGTTATGCAAGCAATCTTTCTTGATCTTAATTTTATTGAAAATGGATACGTCACTAAAAAAAAATATGATAAAAGAGACGAGTTGAATTTCAATATAATAAATTTTCCGTTTTTAAACGGCGATGTTCCTCGTTCAACATCTTACGGGGTTTATATCTCAAAGCTTGTTCGCTTTTCTAGAGATAGATGTTAATAATGTTAACAGAAAAACTTTTAAAACAAGGTTATCGGTATCATAAATTAAGGAAAACCTTTTGCAAGTTTTATCGCAGATACCCAGATTTAATTCACAAATACAGGTGCAGTTTAAAATCACTATTGCAACATGGTATTTCACAGCAAGTTTTCATGGAGATTAAATTTATAAACTTGAATATTTAGTTTCCAACCTTATACTGTTATTATCTACTGGTCTATGTGAAGAGGTCTGTAATTGTGTATGTTGATTCTCTTTATCATTTCTTATTTTCAAGTCAATTAACCATCATGCAATTCGCGATTGAACCAAATCTACCTTTAGCAGATGAGAATTAGCAACGTTTTGAAATTATATAACTAGAAATATTTTCAAGATAATATAAATAAAAACTAAGCATGATCAACCGCTTAGAAATTTATACAAGGATAGAATCAACATAGTTTCCATAGTTTTCAGCTGCGAGAGACATGTGAATGGAATAGAATTTCCCAAACATTTATGATTGCTTTAAACTTACTCTACAGGGAAGCACTCAAAAAAGTTGGCCCCTCAGGAGAATCAGTAGAGAGTTGTACCGTTTATTATAAAGCTAACTTAAACTGTGTACTAATCAAAATAACAAAGTTACTGTTGATGTGAGTAAAATACTTCATCGTTGTTTTAGAGAATTAATGACGATTGATAGGGCTCTTTTATTTTCATTATTCGCTTTTTTTTTCTTATTAAGTTAATCGTTAATCATGAAATAAATCGGTGGTTCAAGTAGTCACTTGGCGAAAAGATGATAGAGGCCCAATTTTTCAAGACTCACCTGAAGAACTATGTTGACTTCGGGAATGAAATACTGTAAAAATTGACTTGTCAATGTACAACGATTATTTCAATAAAGTACGAAAAAATGCCGAATGACGGTTGTAGACGCTTTTTTGATTGGAGGGGCTATATTTTCATCTTATCCGAACTCAGAAATATTCATGTAAAAGTTTCGTTTATTATTGTGGTAAATCTACTTTTGAGGTCATGGTCGTTGCGTAATTTAATTTTTGTGTGACCTTAAGTAAAGTTATGTAATTTAGAATTTAAATGTATTTTGATGTAAGGTCAATTTAAATTAATAATGATTTTAAAATAATAAGGGAGGTTTTGAACCCGTAACACTTAATTTCAGGATGACACCACAGGTTGTAAAATATGTACTGGTAAGGCCAGCCAGGAACCTTAACTCAGTAAATGGTAATGGTTTTCTCTAATACAAAATCTATACTTAATCTACATTGAAAAGAAACAACAGTCTCTTTTGATGAATTATAATGTAAAAAGAACTAAATCTAAATCATGAACGTATGTACATTACAGGAAATGGTACAAAGTATTTACATTTAAGAAGTGCCAGCCAAGTCTTAAAGAAAATAACCTTTAACTTAAATTGAGTGATTCTGGCCTAAAAAATAAGTGTGAAATTAAATGAAGACCTTTTAACGCGCTCAAGGAAGTACAGTTGACCAACGGATAGCTTACATGTCTTCCAGTCAGGGTCTCACAACCATAAATTCTCATATAATGATATAGCCAGGAGTTTAAAACCAAAAGGGATTAAAAACCTAGTCTATAACATAGAAACAAAGACAAAGTCCTTTGTTAGCCAAAGGTATTTGGTTGCCGATTTTGCTAATAAAAGTTTGTTGTTGTTGTTGTTGTTGTTGTTGTTGTTGTTGTTGTTAAAAGGTGGAACAATTGTGTTCTCTTAGAGAGTTTATATATTGGAGTCTATATGGACAAATATGATTTTTCAATAGTATATTCTTACTTACGTTTCGGGCTGGGGCTTTTAATGCCTAAATTAAAGCTTCTTTTCTGTCTTAATGAAAATAAAACAATAATTTAGAAATAATCCCCTAAATTCCCTTATTTACCATAGTTTTAGAATTTAGAAATTATGTTTTAAAGAGCTATGATCTTAAGGATCAAGCTATGAGATTTAGTTGTTACATTGTAGAAAATTGTGGCTAGAATGACAAATTCAACAGAATTCTGGTTTTATAGTACTAATGGTAACTTCCAATGGTGAAATCCATTATCAACCAATCAAAATGCACTAAAATAATTTAATCTATAAGAAAATAAAGCAAACACTTCAGAAAAGCAAGCAAACTTTCTCGATCTAAATCTGTCAATTGAAAATGGTTATGTCACTTCTAAAATATATGATAAAAGAGATGATTTTAATTTTCATATAGTAAATTTTCCGTTTTTAGACGGCGATGTTCCCCGTGCAACATCTTACGGGGTTTATATTTCACAGCTTGTTCGCTTTTCAAGAGCTTGCAACGATATTAATGATTTCAATGAACGTAATCTTTGCATTACAGAAAAACTTTTAAAACAAGGTTATCAGTATCACATATTAAGGAAAACATTTTGCAAGTTTTATCGTCGATACCCAGATCTAATTCATAAATACAGGTGCAGTTTAAAATCACTATTGCAACAAGGTATTTCACAGCCAGTGTTTTCTGGAGATTTAATTTATAAACTTAAGAAGATAAAGGGCAATGTTAATTTTTCGCGGTTATTCGTAAAAATCATCTGTAAATTTAAAAAGAAAGGTTACCAACATGATATTTTACAGCGCTCTGCATGCCTGGTGATTAACCCTTCTACAGTTAATCATAATGCTTACCTCTTTGGTTGCACGACGGTGGCAGGGGTTTAAGAGTTTATGAAGGTTTATGGGGAAATCTTTTCTTAAAAGAACCTAGAAGCTCGATTTGTTTCTTTTATCCCTGTCATCGTGTTCTTGCTGATTTTACTCCAGGAGCTCTGGTCTCTGTAGATCATTGAGTACCCGCCCTTTGGCTTTTCAATGCTATTAGATATTTATGTTTTATATGTTTGTGTGCTTTTGCATGCAACATTGTTGAGCCAATAAGTGGGTTGGAGTTGTTTCACCAAGACAACGTGTATTTGTTTTGTGATATGAGAACCTGTTGGGGCAAGTGTGAGGTTGGTGCACCCTAGAACCTGGTTTAAACCCCCAGTGGCAATTTGATTTGCCACTGACCGTTCCAAGGCGGTAACCCCTCGGGTTCTCATTTTTGTTAATTGTTAGTGGTGTCTCTTTTGAAACTGATCATTTTATTAACCATGCTCTCTCCCTCTCTTCTTCTTGACTGTGTGGGGAGGCTGTTTTTTCTGAATGTGGCGATTCCTGATATGCATATTTCACCTTAATATAGGATATATAGGAAATGTTAAAGGGTCAATTATGAAAAATGACATAATAGAAAACATAATAACACATAAGCTGATGTTACTGAAATCCAACTTTACCACATTATTATCATTATTATTATTATTATTATAATTATTATTATTATTATTATTATTATTATTATTATTATTATTAATTAAAATATTCAGAATGATAGCTTCCAATTTCAAACCATGACTTCTTTGAGAATTCATTTTTGCAAAGTTCTGAACATCGTATTAACCAAAAGAAGTACTTTGACAGAAATACTAATGTTCATTTTGCTTTTAATTATTTTTATGTTAACATCAATTAAATTTTCTAATATAACTGTCATCAAGTTCACCTTAAAAGTATTTTTGACGATATTGCTGATGTTTACGAAGACGCATATTCGAGAAGCCTATTATTATTAAGAAAGTTAAAAAAACTTTTAATTTGTGATTCTGACAATCGCGAGTGGCCTTTTAAAACTGTTAATACAAGTTTGATTAGTTATACAACGTGTTTCTGCCACGTGAATACACCGGATGTCTCTCCGTTTGCTTGCACTATAATTTCCTCTAAAATTTCCGCATTTCTCGGAATACACTGTATTCAATATTAAACTTCATTAAACGACAGTAGAGTGATACATCGATAATTTTGTTGGATTGAGGTAATAAAATAAACTGTCTATGTTCTCCAAAATTCTCTATTTCCAACAAAGTCCTCCTACAATATATTTCTCATTTTGGAAACCTCATTCTTTTATCTATGTACAATACGTAGCTGATCCTGGAACGGTATTAATCTGAAAATACTTTAAAACAGTGTAAGTGTTCACAGTTAAATGCATACCACCTTTTGGCCTGGATAGAAATTAGTGCACTCAACCTGGTACTAGACCGCGTGGGCGTATCCTTTCTATTCCTGTCCATAAACACGATAGCTCAAACCGAGCTTGCAATATTTTCACATTTGTCGTTTTCGCTGGCTTTCAATGTGTCTCTGTGCAAGAAACTTATGTAAGTTAAAATACTTCTTAAATTACTTTTGTTTAATTAATTTAGGGTATATTTTATGATTGATGGTTTCAATATTCGGGCCAATATATATTTTGGATATTGGTTAATCACCTCCAGGGATAGGTTTCTTGCAGTTCAATGTTTGCCTCTCTGTGATTTGCAGGTTTTATTTCTCAGATCCCCTGTTGTTGTTTTTTTATTTTTGTTTTCGTTTTGGCAAACCAAATCTTTTATCTTGGAACCATACTCCGCTGGTCATGGTATAAATTGGATATATGCCACACTGAAGGTTCCATGTTCACCGTCGTTTGTACTGTTTACTGGTGTAAATATTGAGTTGCGCTCAATACGAGACTGCAAGGCGGTGTAGAAAGTAAAATGCATTTCAATTTGAGACTTAAAGTTTTTCATGTGTCGTGTTCTGTGGCTTTTTAATTTCGGTTTTCATTTATTTCAGAATTACAGCAGTGTGGCGGCTGTATAATGTCTCACAGTACATTTAAATAGTGTTGTAATCATTTATGAACTTTGATAATTATAAAGGTTAATAGTACTTCTAAAACTTACTTTTGTTTTCATATATATTGGCCTTTTTTAAGATGGGAGGTTTCAATACACCTGCCATCGAACATATGAATATTTTTCAACCACTCCGACATACGCTTACTGCATTTATTTTTGCCTTTTGCGTTCTCTGTGATTAGGGTTTATATTTGATCGCCCTCAATCGTTTTCTCGTTTACGGTAAATCACAATGATCATAGAAAGGTTTTTAGCCTAAAGGTTAACGTGAAAACACCACAGTGATGGTTCCATGTTCACCGCCATATGCCCAACATAGTTTGGGATGGATAGAACATGTACTGTTACTGGTTTTAACATTGAGTTGCGCTCACACAGGGGCTAAGCGGCGACGGCAGCAATACTACTCAAAGTTTCCTAAGCACCCTGTTAACAACACATCATTGTTAACTGTCAATAATATATATTTACATTAGAAATCGTTTGTTGATGTTTCGAAAATGTCACAAGTGCACAAATAACCTTGAATGACATTAGTGCAAACGAGGTTACCCTTTCATTTTGTAGTGTTAAATTTACGTTGTTTACGTGTAACAGATATTTAGGTTACCAGATCTTTACTTTCACTTAAAAAGACTGCTCGTTTAGGATTACATTTGCAAATATTGAATTGGGCTGAACTCGGACATATTTGCTACGGGCAGTAATATGCACTTCAAAACTTAAACTGAAATATGTTCTTGTATGTCGTTTTTCGTTTCTCTTAAGTTGCTTTTATCGAGTTTTTTTTCTGGCTAGTGAAATTGGACCAATAATACACCCTGTCAATGATGTAGGTTTCCGAATTAAGCAATACATATATTATTCTGAACCGATCGATTCCATCCGGATTTTATCTTCATGCACAGAAATGTGTTAACGTCGTAATGGGATCGCTAAATAATTAACAAGAATAAGTCAAAGACTTTCAGCCTGTATTTGAATGAGTTATCTATGTAAGATTCGAATGGCTGAATCATAAAACTGAATTTAGTTGGTTAGAGGGTCGAGCGAGTCAGAGAAAACTGTATATCTATCTATCTTCTGATTGTCTATCAAGAGTGTAATCTACAATTGTCTCAAATGTGACGCTTACTTAAGGGGCCGCAGACATTGTAAATGGCGAAAACAGGCCAAAATTTCAAAAATGAATTTTGGGGGAAATACTTATTGCCACCTAGATTTTAGTAAAGACATGTATTTAGCTAAGGATGAAGTTAATATTTGTAAGCTTAATTTAGTCTAATTCATGTTCTAATTACCAACCCCCAGTTAAAACAAAAGAAAAACCGTTTGCATGAGAACTCTGAAATTCATGGACAATATATCAAAGCAACTCATACCTATAATAAGTATATGCGGGTCTACAATGTTTAGTGCCGATTCGTCAAAATAATGTTAGGGTTTTTAAGAAATTCAAGGAAAACTGACTTCCTGGTTCAAACCAAAAGTAGAAATTTGAACCAGGAAGTAAGTTTTCCTTGAATTTCTTGAAAACCCTAACATTATTTTGACGAATTGGCACTAAACATTGTAGACCTGCATATACTTATTTCAGGTATGAGTTAATTTGGTGTATTGTCCATGAATTTCAGAGTTCTCATGCTAAGAGGTTTTTCTTTTGTTTAGGTATGTGCTTGGTAATTAGAACATGAATTAGACTAAATTGAGCTTACAAAAATTAACTTCATCCTTACATGTAGCTAAATACATTTCTTTATTAAAATCTAGGTGGCAATAAGTATTTTCCCCAAAATTCATTTTTGAAATTTTTAGCCAGTTTTCGCCATTTGCAATGTTTGTGACCTCTTAAGAGCTAATAAACACGTACATACGAGACGGAAAAGTTGTCTGCAGCTATTATCACTTAAAAAGGGTAATCATGTAATCAACGTTCAGCACAATAATAAAAGAGGAGCCAGACAATGGTTCTCTTGTTTCATCATGCGATACAACACTTAACATCGGGTTCTGTCAATTGTTTAGAGAGAGCGTTGCCATCAATTAGTTGGATTATTTTGATTTGTTCAGTTAGCTTTAGGTTGATACTAAACCGACAACCTTAGACATAAACATATTGGTGATCAAATTTCTCCTCATTTTTGCATTCATGGGCATCTTTACTGAATTACAGGAGTTTCCCATGTTGTTTTGTCAAGTTACCATTTTGGATCAGTATATTAAAATAACGCTAAGAGCCTCTCCTTAAAATCAAAAAACGGTAGCTTTATTTCTACCTAGGTCTCGCGTTTCAACAAGCAATAATTATTTAACACTTTTATCGTAGTTTCATCACTGCAAAAATATGTCTTTGTCTAAGATATCAACAGAATTAATATTATTAGACAAAAGTTTAGATATTTAGCACCATGAAGTATTTGAAATATTCCCATGTGAAGTGTTATTACCAGCTCGGTTTATAAATCATGCTTATTTCACTAATTTGATGAAAAATCACTGCTTCGGTGCATCTCTTGACAAATATAAATGGTTTAAATATTTCTTGCGATCACATAGAATAAACTCACCATTTTCTTTATTCCCATCGAGTATAGAAGACAATTCAATAGTGATGTTTGATATATTTTTCTTAGATAAAATTGTTAAGAGAGTTCTCTATTGACGTAGGCAGCTTTCATATGGCGGGATAACCCAAAACAGTGATTTATGGGGTCTCAAAAGGGATACGTACACCATTTTGAGATTACTTCCTAGTCTAAATGGACATGGACAGTATCATTTATCCACACAGTACAGGATAACTTAAAATAATAATTTTGTATATATTGGCAATATACACAGGAAAAACTAAGGAACAAGCCATACTTCATATGTCTTCTACATATCTGCGCCTGTTATATAACACTGTCAAATGTGATATATACTCATTTGTGGCGTTGATGGTGAAACGTGTAATATATCACTTTGTAAATAATTTCGCTTCAATGTGGTAAAGATATACCGTTACAAAACATATTACGAGCACAAAAACACAGAACAATACATTTCTGTAAATAAGACAGAATAAAAAAGGATAAACGGGATTCTGTTTAATTGATTAGCACTCTCGTCGACACAACTGTTTGAGCAAAACAACGTCTTCTGGGAAAATGGGAAATTTAGATTTTCGAAATCTGCATCATTATCAATATTCTCCAAAACATAATACAATTGTATTTTTCATTCCTAACCAGCAGTGTAGCCAGAAATACTGAATTATGATAGAGACACTAAAACAGAAAACAATGCATGATTATGAAGCTCAAATGGAGATGTCTGCATGCCATGGGTTACTTTCCACGAACTATATCGAGGAAAAGATGCCTTCGATTAAATCGAGTATATTTTTTACAAGTGTATGATAGAAATATATTTCACCGATTGAGCTCCAGAATTAGACATTCTTGAAAAAAACATAATGTCGGAGTTCACGAATGAAATTTACTTCTATCTTTCACTTTAAGACAAATTTTCTTTTTATTTTATGATTTTAGTGCACAATGTGCGTGCATTTGGCGGAAAAAACGCATTAATTGGCGCCAAAAACGTTTGATTATGGTGTTTCTTCATGGCGTCATATACCAAACCCGTTTTCTAAACTTTCTCATTCGGAATGGTATGTGTGTTTGGTACCAACATTAAAGAACATTGAAAATAAGAATGATATTCCACTGTTTAAAAACTGTAAAAGAACACTTTTATTTTACCGAGACAATTCTTTAATTCACTGGAAAGCATAAAATGAAACTTTATTCTCACTGACAGACGGAGATCTTTTTTTTTTCTAATGGACAGAAAGTGATTTTCGTATTTCAATTTGCGAAAGCCTAATCAAGGTATCACAAACAATCACTTGTTACCTAAAATACGAAGACAAATTCAGTTTTATGGCTTTCTTATCGTTCAGTAATAAGTACTCAGGATGTTTGATTTTGTGAAAGTTGTGCGTCTTAAGGAGGAAATAATGAAACATTATTTATAACCATATCAAGGTACGCTGAATCGACAAAAAAGCTGACAAAGCTCTAAAATTAGAAATGAGGCCCCACACAGGGCACTTTTTTTTAAATGTTTAAGACATCGATTTATATTACAAGGCCTTACTGATTGTGAACATGAAAACGTGTATTCTTAATAATTATTTCAATATGTGTGAAATAACAATCTATACTATGTCATATGTTTATTTCACTTTTTTCAGATATCATACACAATGGACACCCGGCTTGAGTGTTTATGATCATGTATCGTCCGTATACATATTACCGCGATATACATATAACCGCGAGTGCCCGGATAATAACAATTACAAAAGCATGCGCGACTACATCACTTCCACTTCCGTTGGGATTTGTTTACAATTTTTCCCGGCATCTGTCAAACGATTTTAACTGCAAATTATGTTGTTTTTACGTGTAAGTTCAATAAATTTTTTACTTTTTGTTATAAAATAACATTATTTTCTTACATTTTCATCCATGATTTTTCTAATCTGGCTTGTTTTGTCGCATGAAATTGATTTTTCTGGATGCGTCTGCACTGCCATGTTAACGCTGATGACGTCATTAAGAAATCCTCGGGGGAAATCCTTGTTAAAAAAATCTACTGAGCTAAACTTCCGACCGCGGTGTTTTTTCTTTGGTTTTGTTTTGTTTTTTGTTTTTGTTTTGTGAAATTAGTGTTATCTTTTTTCTTTCAGCTTCCAACTATTGGCAAAGTGAAATTTGCTAGCAGGAAAAGGCAGTATGAGGCATCAATTCTTACCAAAGCCTATGAGGAAGTGACAGTAAATGGAGCTCCCATTTTCAAGGCTGCAAGGATGTATGGCATTCCTGATAGCACACTGAGAGACAGGTTTCGAGGCCCATTTCAACCAGCACCTCAGGGAGAGTCCTTTAACATTAGACCAGGACCTTCTACAATATTTACCTTTGAAGAGGAGTGCAAGCTGGTGGACCACTCAACTTACATGGCCAGCATTGGATATGGATACTCTAGGTCAGAGTTTATCAATCTTGCTAACGACTATGCTGTTAGCCTAAAGAAGAAGAGACCGTCCGATCCGATTTTTGTCAGTCTTGGTATGATGGCTTCAAGAAGCGTCACCCAGAGATAACTCTTTCCAAGCCCCAAAAGTTGTCCGTGTTGAGGGCCAAGTTCACTTCTGAAGATGCCTTAGACAAATACTTTGATGCTTTAATCAAAGTCATGACCCCATATGGTCTTGAAGACAAGCCAGAAAACATCTGGAACGTAGATGAAACTGGTTTACAGATGGAGCACAGTCCAACAAATGGTGTTTGTCAGAAAGGATCTACACCACAAGCCATTACCTCCAACCGGGCCAAGACGGTGACCATGATCGCTGCTGGAAGTGCGGTTGGGACACACTTGCCTCCATTTTATGTGTTCCCTGGGAAGAGGTGGAACGATGACTTGTTGGCGGGAGCATGCCCAGGTGCAGGTGGAACAGTTTCTGAGACTGGGTGGTCAAACTCCCAGATATTTTTGCAGTATCTGGAGAAGCACTTTCTTAAGTATGCTCCAACCAATGATTCCCCCATCTTAATTCTCTTTGATGGACATAAATCTCATGTTAATTTGACCCTGAAAGAATGGGGAGTAGAACACAATGTAATCTTCTTCGTCCTCCCCCCTCATACGTCACATGTGACACAACCGCTTGATGTTGGGTGTTTTGGTCCCCTAAAGAAGATATTCTTCAGTGAGTGCCAGTCCTTCATGCGTAACACTCCTGGTATACAGATCAACCGTCTACATACAGCTTCCATCTCCAGTAAAGCCTACAACAAAGCAATGACCCCAGACAACTTGGTCTCATCCTTTCGCAAGACTGGCATCTTCCCTCTTGAAAGAAAACAGATAAGCCCTATCAAAACAGCACCCTCTTCTATCTACAATACAGAAACTAATGAAGACAACTCAACAAACGAAACTGAAACTCCAAAGAACTTCCTGGATCAAAGAAAAAGAACAAAGGTGAAAGAGAATGAAAAGAAAAAGAAGATTCAATCAACCGTTCAAGGAAATTTGATGTCCCCATCCAATGTCTCTGGTCTCAAATGTCTGGTCCTGGAGGAGAAACAAGAGAAGACACCAGCCAAATTGGTAAGAAATGCAAAGAAGACCACTAATCATATCGAGGCTTCTCCAAAGCCGTGCACCTCTGGATTAGGCACAAAACCACTTGCTCCAGGAATATCTGTCGATAAAACATCAGACTCGGACAGCACGATGGATGATGTTGATCCCAGCAAGCATTGTGTAATCTGCAAAAGGTTAACCCCAGAAGCCTTCAAAAGTGTCTACACCATTGAATTCATCAACTGGGGCCAATGTGACAACTGTGATGGATGGGTCCATCTTAAATACTGTACCTCTGTCAGAGTTTTAAGGCGTGGCTAAAGTTTTTTATGTCCACTGTGTGACAGAGAAAGCTAACTTGTTAACTTTCCACAGAACTGCTACAATGATCTAGGAACTGCACCAAAATGAAATAAGACCTACAAATAAACATAATAGTATTATTTAATAAATTTATTAAAATAAATTAATTTTTCCAAAAGATAAAAAGGAAAAGATAATCATAATGTTAAGATTGTGTGGATTGTTACATACATGGCTATGCTGTATCAACATTAGCAGTTTAAACATACCTCCACTATATTTGTTTATGTTTTATGCTATGGTCCTTGCCATCAGCATGAATAAAAATCTTAAGATTTGTGAATTTCTAAAAGTGTTTTTAAATTCTCTATCAACCCATGTCCTTAGATTTGCTTTGCAGACATATCTGTCTATAAATAAACAGACCATCTGCAAACAGTCTGTATAAACAGCCAATTCCTAGACCTGCTGACCTAGACCTTGTAAAGAATTTAAAATACAGTCCACACTCGTTGTGTCAAACTCGAAACATCGGTTATCTCGAATTAATTTCTCGGTCCCGTCAAAATTTGTTCTTTTTACATATAATATTACGCCGTTTAAGTCGAATTCGACTTAAACAATGTTTTGATAAGTCGAACTAAATTTTAAACCAGTCGGCTCAATTATCCTATGTAAAGACATCGGATAAGTCGAAGTGTGAAAATCGACGCGGTCGAACAATGCGCGCGGTATCATCAAAGTGATAGCTTGTCAGGTGGGCAAACTGTCATGATTATTTAATAATCAATAATGATTGTGTGTTTTGTAAAATGTTCACTCAATTAATGCAGATATTTTAATGGCAATTAAAGACAAACAGCGATTAATTACGATAATGATGTGACCATCGTGCCCTTAAAATATGCGAGCATCCCTTTACGAAAATACATGCAAAAATGATCCAAATGTAGTTAATACTCCTCAACAAATAAGAGGCACAAAAAGAACGCTCAAAGAGAAAGATTATGAAACAAGGTATGCGGCAATCATGGAGGTCGAGCGCGAGAACATTGATTATTTAACTTTATGATGACAATGATACTTAGCCTATGTACATGTACATCTAATAAATAAAATCAATTTCATAATTTGTCTCATTGTTTTGTTTTGATATATATAAACAATGTTTGGTTTAAATATTATTAGAATAATGCATTGAGATGTTATGTTGGTATTGGACATACACACGCATATTCATGATAGATAAGAAGCATATACGGTATACTATACGTTCATTGGCGTCATTTCGGATGTGTCGAACTTCGGATAACTCGAATTAAAATCGACGGTCCCGGCGAGTTCGACACAACGAGTGTGGACTGTATTTAGTTCCATAAAGAAAACTGTTTTCAGTTACTCATAATGTGTTCTGGTGGAAATTTAGTCCAGTATGCTACTTTTTATCACATGACTGCTGTTTCCTGCATTCTGATTGGCTGAATCGCGGTAATATGTATACACTGACAACAAAAATGGCTGCCACACCATTTCATTACAAGATCGATTTTCATTGTAAAAGATGGTAGATCTTTGGAAGATTTCTTCGGTTTTTAATGAAAAAAGGTTAGTTATCAGTATATTAGTAAATGCTGATTGTGGCTGTTTCAAATGTATTTGTTATTAGTTTTAAGACTTTAAGACTCGTAATTCGTATGACCAGGATTCCGTCTGGTCATGGTCAGCTCAATAGGTAGCGTAATTGGCATTACATGGATAGACGCTGTCACCGTATGGGTTCGATCCCCAGTAGAGGCAGTATCAATTTAAAAAGTAAAAAGTCTCCCCGTACATTAGTTGGTACTGTTATTAGTAAATAACCGGTGTCCCGTGTCATGCAGCGATAATTACGTAGGTGAGTTGCGTTATTGGTTTAGCATGGCTAGGCGGTGTTATCCTATCAAAGTTTTTGTACGGTTGTCCCGGTTAGCTCAATAGGTAGCGTTATTGGCATTGCATAGTTAGGCACTGTAGCAGTACAGGTTCGCTTCCCAGTAGGGGCAATATAGTTTATAAAAATAGTATTTCGCATTAGACCCTTACATGTTAACATGCAAAACAAAATATAAACAAATTTTATTTATTTCATATATGACAAAAAGGTGAAATATGCATATCAGGAATCGCCACATTCAGAAAAAAACAGCCTCCCCACACAGTCAAGAAGAGAGGGAGAGAAAATGATCAGTTTCAAAAGAGACACCACTAACATTTAACAAAAATGAGAACCCGAGGGGTTACCGCCTTGGAACGGTCAGTGGCAAATCAAATTGCCACTTGGGGGTTTAAACCAGGTTCTAGGGTGCACCAACCTCACACTTGCCCTAACAGGTTCTCATATCACAAAACAAATACAAGTTGTCTTGGTGAAATCACTCCAACCCACCCATCGGCTCAACAATGTTGCATGCAAAAGCACACAAACATATAAAACATAAGAATCTAATAGCATTGCAAAGCCAAAGGGCGGGTACTCGATGATCTTACCGAGACCAGAGCTCCTGGAGTAAAATCAGCAAGAACACGATGACAGGGATAAAAGAAACAAATCGAGCTTCTAGGTTCTTTTAAGAAAAGATTTCCCCATAAACCTTCATAAACTCTTAAACCCATGCCACCGTCGTGCAACCAAAGAGGTAAGCATAATGATCAACTGTAGAAGGGTAAATCACCAGGCATGCAGAGCGCTGTAAAATATCATGTTGGTAACCTTTCTTTTTAAATTTAAAGATGGTTTTACGAATAACCGGGAGAAATTAACATTGCCCTTTATCTTCTTAAGTTTGTAAATTAAATCTCCATAAAAAACTGGCTGTGAAATACCTTGTTGCAATAGTGATTTTAAACTGCACCTGTATTTATGAATTAGATCTGGGTATCGACGATAAAACTTGCAAAATGTTTTCCTTAATTTGTGATACTGATAACCTTGTTTTAAAAGTTTTTCTGTAATGCAAAGATTACGTTCATTGAAATCATTAACATCGTTGCAAGCTCTTGAAAAAAGCGAACAAGCTGTGGAATATAAACCCCGTAAGATGTTGCACGGGGAACATCGCCGTCTAAAAACGGAAAATTTATGATCCTTTAATGTGTTCAGAATATAGAATATAGAATATTTTTATAGTAAATTTAGATTATTTTTCATTTCATCAGAATAGTTTTTGTTATAAAAAAATAGATGAAAAGGGAAGTTTGAAAGCCAGCGAATACGACAAATATGGAAACATTGCAGGCACGGTTTGAGCCTATTCATGGGTAGTAATGGAAATGCAAACGAAAAATTTTAAACGTTGAATACGAGACACTTTTTATAGTTATTTTCATAACAGGAAAGTCATATTCAGTATCAAATTGTATGTATTTCTTTGTTTTCAACCCTCTGCATGCCTTTTCTGCATTAATGAATTAAAAAAAATGAAATATGCGTATCAGAAGAATTCCATTTTACAAATGATGGTTCTCTTCGACAAGCGTTATCGAAATGAATCTCCGCAATAACATCAAAGTTTTAAGAGGATTTTCTGTAAAACATTCTAAATGGACAAAAAATAAAATCTAGAATTATCTTTTTGATTGAGTAACTTTCAAGAACGAATCGCTCTTAAAGGAGGGTTTTTAAAATTCAGTGGTAAAATTTCAAAAACTACTCATTGATACTTCAAGATTTTTTGCGTAAAACTTTGAAATGCTACTGTCAGTTAAAAATCGGTAACCGGTGTCACGCAGTGATGATTACGTTTATCAGGGTTATCCGATCAATCTGTTGGGGGTTGTCCCGGTAAGCTCAATAGGTAGTGTAGTTTGCATTGCTTGGCTAGGCGCTATCGCTGTTTGTGTTCCCCATTCGTGACAATATCACTAGAAAAAGGGTTAACGATATCTCTTTTTTTGAATCATGGTCGCTTGGGATAGAGAAAAGATAGAGAAAAGAAATGATTAACTAACTTTAATGTGCTTTCCATTTGCAGTTTGTTGTTTGTTAAAGCTATTTTTGGATGTATTTTCAATTTATATTTCTTGGTTTCCGCCTTCCTTTCAATTCTCTTGGCTCACTTTTGTTATTTATATGGAAAAGAACATTTCAATTTCCTTGAAGCTTCCAACAGTTTATGTGAAGGAACCAGAATTGTGTGAGCTACTTCTATAATTGAAATCTTCATATTGTTCTAATCTGATCAATTTATAAAAAAAAATATTGGTTTTGGCACGGATAAACATTATTGACAATTGTACTTATATATATGTACTAGTTCAAAAACTTTTTATCAGTGCTGTTATTAATGATGCCCTTTGAAAGGTTAACAACATTTTGCTTGAAATTTATTAAAATGAACTGTTATTAAAGATTACTTTTAGTCCCAAATGATAATGCCCCTACTGGGGAGCGAACCCGACAGCGTCTGGCCATGCATTGCCCATCATGTTACGTATTGAGCTAACCGGGACAAGATTTTCTAGTAGTGTCAATCATTTAATTAACCATATATTCCATGTAAAAAGGTGAATAACTGATAAAATATTTAAGAATAAGTTATAGAACTTGTTGTGATTGAAGTATGTCATAATTATTTAAATTTGAGTTTCGCATTAATCTCTTAAGTTCAGGATGTAGGTCAACTAAACGACAGTTTTAAGGAATAGACTAAATCAAACAGGAACATAAGTGCTTTAAAATCTTGTCATGCCAATATGTTTAACTTTCTAACGTACCTATTTTGTTATGACAAAGCAACGTTTATAAATTTAAGATATTGCCCCTCCTGAGCGAACCAGTACGGCGACAGCGTTGACCGTGTTATGCCATATACGCTTACCGGGACAAAACCAAAAAAGATGATTGGATAACCCTGAGAACGGGGTAAAATAGAAAACTGTCATTGAATTCCTGCTGAAATTCATTTCAATAATAATCCATAAAAGATAATAGGAACATTGCAGATCTTTTGATAGCTGGATTACCATGTTTATGTTCCTTTCTGGATACAGCCATGGCCAAAAGCCAGAAAGCTTAAGGCCAAGATTGGAGGCTAAGCCAATAGAAGACAGACATTCTGGTCTAGCATTGAAACATATTCATGTGGCAAGAGCGAAGAGCTAAACATATGCCTGAAACTCCTGCATAATTTCCATAACTGATTTCATCTGAACACATGATTAAACCATGGAATTTATCAAGTTACAAACGACAAATGCAGATCGATCAATCACGTCAGTTAAACGCGTAATGTCATTGAATGTTATCCTCTGTAAATAAATTTGAATTTGTTGGTCATTTATAAGTCAGATTTTGAGCGCCTTACAATGACCAGACTGAAAAAAGAGATCATTAAACATATAAAAGTGAGAATATTTGTCGCATTGTATGCTTTAAGAAGCTGTACAATCGGTTGGACAATTCATCTTCATCAATCTACTTTACTCAAAATGTTTTCTGGCCTGAATACCTACTTAATAGCAAATAGCAAAAGGTTCACTTTTATAGAACAAGTTAATTCATTCCATTTAGAAATTGTTAGAATAACTGTTCTAAATAAGAAACATAACTAGATTGTGTCCTCAGAACACTGATGCCCCAAATGTTGCAACTACATAAATATTTTGTAACAATAGTGTGTATCTGGGCTGGAGGTTATAAAGCTGAGTTTGGAAACCAGTCTCAAATCTCAAGCATCTGATTGGCTGAAATGGCGACTGGTCGCCATTTCAGCCAATCAGATGCTTGAGATTTGAGACTGGTTTCCATGCTAAGCTTTATAACATTGGGCACTGGTATTTACAACATTTGGTGATCGTGATTAGTAAACGTGGAGAAAGTGCCACAAAATATAATGATTAACAAAAAAAGTGCCATAACTCTGGTTAAAATGGTCTTCCTTTACAACAATCTACACACCATATCCAATAATATGTGCAAGTATGAACGAATTCAGCTAAACAGGCAACAACTATGGTAAAATTGTCGCAGGAAAAAAATCTTTATTGAATATGTTGCATATGTTGCTTTTTTACCTTAGATCATCTAACATCATGTTTTGTCATCAGTGCAAGATTGAAAACATACACTGCCAGTTTGTTAAAGAGCAGCTAAAGCCCAAAATTTTATTACAGTAACTGATATTAACAAAACACCATATTTCTGGGAAAACATTTGCAGAATTGTATTGGAAAAGATAAAATTGTGATACTCACTATCAATCGTTTTGCTTATACATGTACAGTAAAACTTCGAAAACTCGAATACTTTAGGGGAATATGAAAATGTTCGAGTTTTCCATGGCGCTCGAGTTTTCGAAGCTTCACTTTATGAGGTCCGATTTTTAAGTCAAGTCGTATAAACACATGTATGTTACCTTGTTGTTTAGTATGTCATCTGAACATCAGTTAAGTTAATAAAAGATTCATTTCACACAGTATTTTCTTTAAACCGTTATACCTGTTTGAAAAGATGTTTGTTGTATTTTTTTAAAGAAATCTGCTTTGTGGTGACATTGTCCGAGAACTAGTATACTTTACAAACGGTGCGTCGTTATTTTTATACGCATGTAAAATTTACCTGGTCCCGTCAACATAAAAACAACAAATAACCTCGTTTCATATTCTTTTATTTGAGCTAAAGCTTTAATCAGATCAATTAAAACACAATAGACGCTGGCGATTGACAATAAACTGCCAATTATAAAACCCGTCACAACGTGTGAAAAACTACGCGTCACCGTTTGCCAATTACTCCCGCAAGGTGCGAACACTTTATCTGTCGTTTATTACTCGAGTTTTCCAATACAAACAAAGAAGAAATATGCTTCAAGGGACCGACACCTGTCCTCGAGAATTCGAGTTTTCGAAGTTCGAGTTTTCCATGGTATTTTTATATAGAATATATAAGAAAATTGCCGGGACCAGCAAAACTACTTCGAGTTTTCCCGAGTGCTCGAGTTTTCGATGTTCGAGTTATCGAAGTTTTACTGTATACTACAGTTTGCTCAGCACCAAGAATATTTTTGCTGTACACTAGTTATTAGTTTTATTTCTTTTCATGCACCTGATTTTTTATTTATAAAAGAACGATTCTATTAACAACTGTATTGTATTTTCGGGGTTAATTTTGAATTCAAACGAGATACCTTAAAAGATGGGGATAATGATAGTTGCGATAAAAAATCAATTTTTTCCAAGAAGAAACAAATATTGGTAGAATACATTTAGTTGAACAATTAATCGTGTTTGGTATTGTTTTACCCAATTTATCGATAAGATTATCTTAGTATAGTTAAAAACGGAAGGTTATGCAAATTGGTGGCATGTATTAGATTTTGTTAACATACCTTTGCAATCGAAACTTGTAGGTATACTTGAACAACCAAAAATGAAAGTGTGTGTCAATTATGTACTCAAAATGTTGTTGAATCTGAATTTCATTTTCTTTTGTGTTGAAGCAGATATTCGGATATTAGGCCAAAATATTTAAAGTCAACGTCATGGCCTACCAAAGCAGATTTGTAGCACTAATGTCATCTAAAAATAACTGTACTATTCTGAACATATGTAAATTTTTAAGAGAGGCTTTTAAAACACGTTCCTGCGTTCTTGAAATTGTATAACTGTTTCTTGAATTGTAATGCACCATATTATCATACTCAAATGTTTGTATATTGTATGTATGGGTCTTGTTCCTACTGCTTTTTGTGTTTTTATGCGATTGCTTTATTTTGCATGATCATTTGAAGCGCAAAAAGCATAATTTTCCTGAGAGCTGAATAAAACTTGAAACTTAATACTTGATAAAAAGAATATTATGAAAATCTCTCTAACGGCAAAACGCATTTCGATAAAATATTGCACAATTATGAAGACAATTAGACTAATACACAAAACGTATTGTTGTCTGTATCGTATTACTGAAAACGGCATTTAAAATCATGTTTTGTGTTGTTCAGTTTTGAGTTTATATGAAACATTTGTTGTCAAAAGTACTTCACTTGTCGTTTCGAATATCATTAGAACTATATTCATTTTGCCTTCGTAGAAATTCATTTTTCATCCGAAAGGGAAACTTTATAGTTTTCAGTGTTTTCTCGCATATCAACGACTGCAATAACAAAAACGAATTGTGTAAAATTATATGGCTGCTATCAGACTATCACAACCTAAAAGGTTTGAAAATTTGCGTCTATCGTGCGTCCGTCTATCGCGCATCGTGCGTTCGTCTTTCGTGGATCGTGCGTTTTGTTTGTATCCTTAATCTTTCACAGTACTGTTAAATACGGTTACAAAGTTTACGTATATCGTGCGTCGGTCTATCGTGTAATATATCTGTCTATCGTGCATCGTGCGTCTGTCTATCGTGTATCGTGAGTCTGTCTATTGTCCGTTTATCTTGTATCGTGCGTGCGTCCGTCTATTTTGCAACGTGCGTCCGTCTATCGTGTATCGTGCGTCGGTCTATCGTGCATCGTGGTTCCGTCTATCGTGTATCCTCCGTCCGTCTATCGTGTATCGTGCGTTTCGTTTGTAACCTTAAACGTTCACAGTAAGGAGTATCTATATTTTAACTAGATATTTTTATTTAAATGCATTGAGACGTTTAACAGTAGATATTTCAGACTTTATACTAAACAGCATAATATAATAAATTTAGAAGAACAGAATAAAGTAATAGAAATGCTGATTACGTTTTTCAACGGTAATTTACTAAGATTTGTTGATTACGTCTTTAAGAACTTTTTTTTTAAAGGGCCGGCCACCTACACCGCTTGCCTCAATTTTGTAAGCGTCGTTAAGACAAAACGAATAACCAAAATTAATGACGCCATAACCTTCATAAACTAAGCAAGTATTTTAGATAGCAAACGCTTTGTTGATAATTTTAAACTGGACCACATCATTAAGATAATCACAATTTAGAAGAAAAGTGTTACTTCTTAATCCTTTACAGAATCTAATGTACCGAAATGTTGTGATTTCAATTTAAATTCACTAACGGTTTTCTCCTAAAATATTCCAGTAAAAGTTTTCTATCTTCAATATCTTTGCATTAAATAATTTATTGTTAAAATATCTGTAAAGAAAAACAGATGTTTAGTTTTAGTCAAGTTATCTGGTATCAGGGTTACTAGTAATTTAGAACAGTGTTACAACTTTATCTGATTACTGACGCTACACATTTAAATAACATTTATACAAGAAGCGGTTATTAAGCATGCATAATGTTTAATTATAAATAAAGAATCCAAAACTTTAATAGAATGGAATGTGGTTAAGACACCATGTTTAATTTACTTAATTGATATATTTCTGAATGAGCTCTCTCTGGAAGGTCACTGAAAGGAGATAGCAATCAGAGGAAACACGAAATGAATGGAAAATGAATAAGAATTGAATTCGATCAGAAACAGCAAGACAAAAATCTACAGATTTGAAAGTACCGCGACCAAGAATAGAATTATTCAAGGAAAGCATGTCTTACTCTGGATCCAGGATTTGGAATAATATACCGGAAAGCATTAGATTAAGTAAAACACTTAATCAGTTTACCATAAACCTAACAAATTGGACAAAGCAGAACTATGATGATACATACTTCTAAAAATTAACCACACAATTTTTGGAACAAAAAAAAATATAACTCTTATACATTGACTCCAAAACATTATGATTATGATTATTTTTGATGATTTGTTTTATGATAAGTTAAACCTGATTGAGCATTTTCTTAACTTATAGCGGTTACATTATATATGTATATTGATTTCATAATTTTGCATGTCTTTGTTTGTATTTTGCATATCATAGTTGTTTCTAAGTTTTGTTACACCTTATTACTACTTAACATGTACATACTTATTGAGAGGGCCCCAAGGGAGATTAGTTTTTTTTTTTGTCTAATTGGGCTACCCTCTATAAATAAATTCATTCATTCATTCAAAAAGTAAAGTCAAAAATATTCATGGTGCTTAGCAAACCTTGATAAGTAAAAATTATTAATGTCAGGACGTTTTGTATTATGACAGAAAATTATATATTCACATTGAATGTTTCATCTGCGCAAAAAAATCTTAGAGCATATCTTAAATTATGACATTTTTGTGGACAATGCAATACATATAATCTTTGAAACTTCTGAAATTCCTGACAGGCAGGGCAAATATTTTGTAAATAGATTCGTTATCGGGGTTTACTCGTTGAACAAATATTGTAGCATTTCAAACTTCGTAAAATAAAAACAACTGGTAGATGGATTATTTAGGGTAATTGGTGTTTTCGTCTTTAAGGTATGACCATCCTAATGGGCACTATTAAGAATCCAACATCTGATTATTTTTTCATCAACTGCTTCATACCACTGACTTGTATGCAAAATTTTAATGATTTTCACCGTGTAGTTTTTGAGATTTTTAGCTTTTTTTATTTAAAAAAGTGAGAAAAAACGTGTAAGTATCCAAATTCTTTAATCGGTGACAAAATTTTTTGTTATTGATAAATTCAACCCTAATTTTTTACAGTTTATCCAAAATATGTTATATTTTACTAAACTAATTTAAGATATAATATATAAATACAGAATTTATCTTAAAATGACATTTTTTGACCAAATAAATTTAAAAAATGCATTTGTTTATATTTCACGAGACTAAATTAATGAAAATTGTGCAAAATCCTGATTGGTGCAATATAAAAAAATTTACCATTTTTTAACTATATACCTTAAACAAAATTTAAACAAAATTTCAGAGAAGTTTACCGTCCAGTTTTAGAAATTTTCAAATTGATGACTTGAATAAACACTATTCTGATAGCGAAAACTCCTTTAATCTTGATTATTTTGCTTATTTTTGTTTAAATCATGAGAATTTTATATTCAATGACGGAATTACACAGGAAAAAAAGAAATATGCCAATTTTTTAAGCTCTAGGCTTACAAAAAAATAGCTTCCAGTGGGATTTGAACCCTGGTCCTCTTGCATGACAGAACTCTAAGCTAATTTACTACTATAGTTACCTCCCTTGGATACTCTTCTTGATATAGGTTTTCATTAGGATGGTCATACCTTAAATTTGTAAATTGATGTTCCAACCTGACGTTTTAACAATAATGTTTTATACATTTATCGAAACATAAACGCCACTACTAGAAAACACCGCCTCCCAGACATTTAGTAAGGAGTCAGAAAATTTGTTTAGAATACGACTAAGCTCACAAATAAGACGCCACAAACAAATGACAAAGAGGAAAATGACATTCCAGTTATCCATAATGAAAAGTACTACAAAAAACGCTTTCTTGTAACAACCCGGATTATGCAGAAAGAAGACTGGTATCCAATTTTAATTCTTAAACCGTCTCCTCTGATGATCTCAAATAAACAAGAGTGTTAACGCTAATATATACATATCCTTTTGTTGCTTATTTGTTCTGGTTGTCGCAATTTGTGATATGCATATTTCATGTATTTGTGTCCATATGTATACTTCTGTAAAGTAAATGATGTATCATGTATTCATATTCAGTAACGGTAATAGAGAGTTCCTTAGGCAAACGAGCTTTACTACCTCTCAGCTCATGTAAAAAGAAATACTGTTTCAACAACAAAACAGTGTTCAGAAAACGTGAATCATGCAGTTTATCAGGAATAACCACATTCAGAAAACATAGTGTCCCCACACAGCCAAAAAAGGCAGCGAGGAAGGAAAAAGGACCATGAGTTTAAAAATTGATAATTTCAAACAAAAGCAGACATTGTGTTAAAATACTACACAAATGGCAGTATATTCATATGGAATTTCTTCACAAGTAACTAAGGTATCGTGATATCTCGATATGATAGTAAACATGAAACAATTTCTCTTTCTAAAAGCAATGCGTTCCCTATGTTTCCCTACGGTCCAATTATTCTTTAATTACTTCGAGAAACGTTTCAAATACTTTCCTATTAAATAATCTTTAATAGCAGATTCGGCTTTAGTTGGTTCTTGTCACATAAAGCAGAATTCCCACGCCGTTGATGTTATGGAAATGTAATTCTAATTTCGGATGATATCTCTCTATGGAGTATGAAAATCGGTTATATGTTTAGTCTCGATACTTAGCGGCTTGACATTTATAATCCAGGGATATTCGAGAGCATTTGGTAAATACAGACGTATTATTATTTTACTATGCTGCCTTGGGTGTTTGAATTCGCGAGAAATATTTTGTTCAGATAACATTATATGACATTAACAGGGTTGTCCGTTAAACTATTTTGGGGTTGTCCCAGCTAGCTCAGTCGGAAGCAATTTCGGAATTGCATGGCTAGGCGCTGTCAAAGTTATGGTACGGTTTCGCTCCCAGTAGAGGCAATATCGTTTAAAAACAAAATGGTTATAGAAAGAAATTGGAATATTGAAGCTATCGAAAATGAAAATAAAAATATGTTCTGTTTGAGCGAATCTTTTACTATGTAATGATTAAATGCAGGTAATCATGATTTACTCCCAGGATGAAATAAGATTAATGATTTTAAAAGAATACATTTTGATCATGTCAAACAAGTGTGATCATAGCTTCATTAATGCGGTTTTTCTGTGTGATAGACGAAATGGTTATTTTTAAAGATACCGAACACCATAAATATGAAACCACTGAAGGCTCGGTTATATTTAGCCTGTTCATGTGCAGTAACGGAAAAGCATATTACTTACTACCCACGCCGACTAGCCTCATGTTGATTGCATCTCAAAATTTACACAAGTTAAACATACAATAGAAATCCATCTCAACTTGGAACCTTTAATGCGTTATTTTCAGATTGATTATAAGTTCCATATTTAGCGGCGTAAGGCCCCTAGTTAAAAGAATGAATTAATCCTAAACGCAACTGAAAAGAAAAGAATTATGTAACGGGATCTAAGAATACAAATTCTACAAATCACAGAAAATGCAAGAGCAAAAAACGGGTAATTGTTCAATATACAAATAAAGTACAATGATTGTATTATAGATTGTTGAAATTCCGTTTTATAATAATAAAGCACAAACCATATTTTGACTTGAGTTCTGTGTCTAACCCTTATGTATCTTGAATTAGGAAATCCGGAGAACTATTCATTTTCGTACATAAGCTGATTTATAATTCATTTAGCGAACTAATCGGATGAAAAGTCAAATACTTGTATTTGATTTATAACCTTAATAATATCGGGAATTAATAAAACAATTCAAATGCATCATATTACAATTCTCATTATTTACTGGTTATTTTTTTTACATATTTTACATGTATCATAAATTATTTTTGACAAGAGATCTGGCCAAGTCAAACCATTAAGTCTTTGAAAGAATACAGCTATGTAATTGTCCACTTCCCATTGAGAACAAGATTATTATTATAAAATGCTTATTCTGAAAAATTGCAGAGTCTAGAACGTTTATGTTCTGAACGAATTAAAAGAAAAGGTGAAATATGCATATCAAGAATTGCCACACCCAGAAAACCGTCCTCCTCTCACACCCAAAACTTAGAAAAAAGAGAGAATGGATTTGAGCTGGTCAGTTAGTTCAATTGTTAAACTTATCAAACACGCAATGGCTGAAAAGCTATAAATGTCTGTGTACAATTTTGTAACATTAAATGTGAACGGAAAATAGGTGAAAGCTTCGACTGAGCTGCCGATATCAAGTGTCATCAACCCAGCGGTGGGGGAGTGGACTATAACAAAATACGGAAGTAATCTAAAGCATGGTTAAAAGCACGAATGAGTCCATAAGAATCCACGAAAATCGAAATGCTCCTGAAAGATATTTTACAGTATGATATATTTCTGAGTTATTTGTGATTTTTCAATTTACTTGTTTAATTAAAGGATAAACAAATAATATAGATGACTAGAATTTGGTGTTCCGCGGAACACATGTGTCGCCTGCTTGCAAAAAGTTGAAACGTGGGCCTATGTTTAATCATATATGCTAAAAAGAATTAATTCAAGTTTATTTCAATACTAAACCATGGAACACATGTGTCACCTTAATTGCATTTGAAATGGGCTTAACTAAAAAAATGGTGCAACCTGAGTTACCATTCTTCACCAATAGCTATGTGCATGCAGATGATATATTCCAAGTATTAAGTGAATTGGACAAGTACTTTCAAGGTAACAGCCAGTATTTTCATATAAAAGTTGCATTTGAAAGGGGCATAACTCATAAAATAGTCAAACCAGAGTTTTCATTCTTTTTGTCACCAATTGCGTTGTATATGCTGATGATATATTCCAATTATTAAATGAATAGGACAAGTACTTTTAAAGATATATGAAACATAATGTTTCATGTTAAAGTTGCATTTAAAAGGGGTATAACTCATTCAATATTGAAACAGGAGTTATCTTTCTTGTCACAGATGACGTTGTTCATGTTGATGATATATTCTGGGTATTAATAGAATAGGATAAGTAATTTCAAAGTTAAAGTCAACATTAAGTTTCATGTTAAAGTTACATAACTCAAAACAATATTGAAGCAGGAGTTATAATTTTTGTTGTCGTCGATGACACTGTGTATGTTAATGATACAATCCAAGTGTTAAATGAATAGGACAAGTACTTTCAAATTATACGCAACATTAAGTTTCATGTGAAATTTGCATTTGAAAGAGGCATAACTAAAAAAATAGTCTAACAGGAGTTGTGATTCTTGTTGTAACTGATGTTGTTGTTGTTCATGAAGATGATATATTCGAAGAGTGAATAGGATAAGTACTTTAAAAGTTATAGGCAACATTAAGTTTCACGTTAAAGTTGCATATTAAAGGGACACAACTCATAAAATAGTCAAACAGGAGTTATCATTCTTGTTCTTCGTAATGACATTGTTCATGAAGATGATTTATTTTGAATATTAAGTAAATAAGAGAATTACTTTCAAAGTTATAACCAACATTAGGTTTCATGCAATAGTTGCATTTGAAAGGGGCATAACTCAAAATATAATCAAACTGGAGTTTTGATTCTTGTTGTTACCAATGTTGTTGTTCATGCTGATAATTTATTCCAAGTATGAAGTATACAGGATAAGTACTTTCAAAGTTATAAGCATTATTTAGATTCATGTTGTATTTGAAAGGGGCATAACTCCAAATATTATAACTGGAGTTATCATTCTTGTCGTCACAGATGGCATTGTTCATGCTGATGATATATTCCAAGTATGAAGTGAATAGGACAAGTTCTTTCAAAGTTATAGGCAACGACGCCGGACAATAGGATCCCTATGTGTCTACCTGCTATTGCTGTTTGGATTTTGATTTATAAGAGCAATATTTTCAAGTTATTTTGAAAAAATAAAAATGGTTGGCCCTAGAGGAAACATTGAACTGGATATTGTAATTAATTATTTTGGATTTATTTGAGTAAAAAATGCTTTATTTTGACACCCAGATTAGACAACATAGCAGGTAACACATTTTATTACTTTTCTAACGAAATTATTTTTTATTTCAAATGTTGTCTCCTGTTATTATCTATATTCATCTGTTTGTAACAATATAATAACAGTTTGTTTGGACATTGTTGAAAAAAATATAATTTAATTTTCACAGCTCATCATTAGTAAAACTGTATTATATGCAAGTATAAATTATCTTAATTATAGAGTTTTCATAATGTCAACGATCATTATATACAATATTGCACAAAGTCAATTGCATACAATATTGCAAGTGGAGAAAAGATAAAAGGCAAGTGCAACTACCGATTACTTCTGATATTAATGGCATTGTTTCGCAAGAGAATTGAATGAGATTTTGATACAATGATTAATGATGTATTGTCAGTTATTCCGTTTGATCATTAAGATCATTGACAGCTGTTGATTAACTTCTGAAGAAGCGTTAACTCTCGATTAAATTAAAAAGAGAAATCTAAAATGGCACAACAAATGGGGCGCGTCGCGGGAAAAGGTACCTTCGGACAATTGACGTCAATCTTTGATATGACGTCATAAAATTGAGCAGACGACATTACTTATTATGCATTTCGCGGTAAAAATTACACTTTATTGTCAAAATATGTAACAAAATCCCATTTTAGTTATAAAAATTGATTTATAGTTGTAAGTTCTTTCTAAATTTAGTAAAAACTAAAATATCACTAAAAATGACCGAAGGTACCTTTTCCCGTGGCGTACCCCAAATAAGAAAACGCTGGTAAAATCTGTATATGGACAACAATCAAAAATCTTATCCGACTAACTCCGGGAAGCAGATTTTAGTAAAACAGCAAATACAGCAAATGCAATAATCACACGTTTTAAAGGTTGCACTGAGGAGTGAAATTATCAAAATCTAAACCTTTTTAATGAAGTCGAAAGACTTTTTTATCACAGGGTATAATAACAAAAAAACAAATATACGGATGGATTCCTTGACAAACTGTGATATTTGCGAAAGTGTGTGTTTTTATATTTATTTGTCGTCGCTACCTGAAACCCATATGAGCGACGCTATAGTTCCAATTATTTATTTGGAGAAAAAAGAGCATTTGCAAGTGGAGTACTTTTTTCTCCTGGCGCTCAATGAAAATAGATTCCTTGATCAATCGCCTCTGCGTTTGGTTATTTAGTATTATTAGTGATCATTTTTGTTTATGAATTCAACTGCCATATCTATTGGTCAACCAAGATAAATTGGCCATATATAAATAGAATGTAAACACGGGTAAAGGTGAACTAAAGATATGTATCTCCTAATTTAAATTAATGTTGAAAGAATTATCGTCTAGATCGCTGGATGGTGAAGACAGAGGGGACTGGTTTGACTTTTCCTCGCTTTTTAAACCTGTTTGAATTACATTTCTGATACGTTTTTATTTCTTTCCATTAATACCATTCCATGTTCAGCGGCGAATGGACCCCAGATAAAAGAATGGATATGCCCTAAACGAGAAAACAATGGGCGGAACTAAATAGAATAGAATTTTGAGGGAGGATCTTAGAATATAAATCCTGCATATCACAGAAAACGCCAAAGGAAAAATTTAAAAAAGCAGGAAGTATACCCTTTGGGGTGATTGAACAATATTCAAATTTATATTGACTGGGATATTGCAACCACCCATCTTTAAACTGGCCGAAATAATAAAAACGTGGTGGAGGCTGTGTTTTGTGAACATGGCGATCCCTGATATGCGTATTTCACTTTTGTTCATATAAACCTTGCAAAATAAGCTTGTAATGTTTCAACACAGCATTGTCAAATACGTTTGGTCGTGTGTTGAAAAACAACGGATATATTATGTCATATTTTATTGTCCCAACATTGTTGACATTGTTCACAGATTTAGAAGACAAATGAATAATATTTTCTGATTGACTGAATGTTATATTGTAACTGACTATTTCTCCCGTTTAAATATCCACATTAAGTGCCAGAAAATGCTGTCCTAAAACTTGCCTAAAGCATGCCTTTTGCAATTCTATTCGGCAAATTATGATGAAAAAGAAATTTTGTAGACAACTTATATACATTCACCCACCATCAGTCAAAAAAGCAAACGAATATAATTTTGTCACTTCTGACACTAAATATGTCATTTGTTCAAAATTCGCTATCCCATACAAAAAACCTATGGATCTTCAATTACTATAACAATGATTTCCGCTTTAACAATTAGATCGTAAATTAAGAATGTTCGCCCCTCGCTTCTGCAATTACGTTATATTCAGTACTTAAATCAGAATACAAGATGTTTTAAAGCCTTTGACGGCTTCAGATAATTCAATCAGCTTTTTGGCTTTTGTGGCAAATTCTCTACCAGACAGTGTTTAAAAATTCCTCTGTATATTTTAGACATAATTCGGAACAACTGGATGTTTTGAACGATATGTTTTAAACATTTTGAGAATAGTTGTAGGTACTGAAAGCTTAAAAGTTGGAGACATAATTTAAATCACAATTTTCTTTTCGTTAGTATTGCAAACTTGGAAGTGTTGTAAAGAAAAATCTGAGACAAACAGAAATATTACACAAACAAAAGACTAGTGATTTCAGAAAACTTAAAAAGGATGGCATGCATATATGGAATAGCTACATTATAAAACATATCCTTTCCATTAGTCCATCATCATAAGTCATCTAATTTCACAGTGTTATTGCACTACAACGTTTTGGCACTTACGTTCTATGTTTGTGTTTTGGCACTTACGTTCTATGTTTGTGCCATTATAATTCATCGTTTTTTTTCATTGGCACTGCACTACAACGTCTTGGCTATTACATTTTGTACGCACTATTTTGTGTCATCATAATTAATCTTATTTCACATAGCTATTTCCATAATTACGTTTTGGCACTCAAGTACTATTTTTGTGTCATCAAAGTTTAACATTTTTACAGTGCTTTTGCATTACAACGTTTCGGTACTTTTTTGTAACCTTTATACTTAATAAGGGAAATTGACGAATCAATCAAGAATCCGTCTAGGAGAAGAACTGTTGTTTTAGATCTTGTCAATAAGTATTACTAGTTTTCTAGTTAAGTAGCGTCAGTCAATGATGTTTCGGGTCAGATGCAATAATCAACATGGCATCATTAATCACTGGAACAAACTAATTTCATTCCCTTGAATTCCCAAGATTAATCGAACCATTAATTGGAGAAGAAAAACGGTCCAAAATGAGTTTACAATCATTTCGCATTTATCTTTAAGAGAATATCCAAGATTTGCAGATATTTGCTTAACGATATCAGTGGCATAAGTATGCACATAGTTTATTTATTAATAAAAGAAGTAAGACACTCGGCTTGCATTAAGTTCTACAACATGTGAGTTTTAGTATTCTAATTCTGTTCGTCCATGTGAATGTTCAGCCCCGAAAAACTGAAACATTTCATTATCCATAGTAATTCAATAAATAAAGGAGGCTTACCTATAAGTTGACGTTACCGTAAATACCCTAAATCAATCTTGAGACAGTTAGAAATTATTACAACTAAAAATATGTCATATCTAAAAATGTAGGGACGAAAAATTACTGTTTTAAGTGTCTCAGCATGAGGACGCTGAAAAATACCAATCCTAATAGTGAAATAAATTTCGTAAAAATTAACGTTGTCCGGATATTAACGTTGTCCTAAATCAGGATAATGACAGAGTAATTTACAATTCTTCTGCTACTTGACCTTGGGGTTAATGCGATGAATACTTGATTTTATCATGTGTGACCTATTAGCCAATAAGAGTCACAAAGTAAATACTCAGGAGAGCACATGGTGTGCATAAACTCTTGGTCCTGTAGCATCAGAATGAATTATAAATGAATTCTATGGCTTCTTTATCACATGGGTAAAAAATGATTTTACACTGTCATTTTCAAGAGCAATAAGAAGCCATTATTACTATTGCAAGTCATTATCAGGCGAACAGAAGCACTGCCTTTACATCTAACTGATGCGCTTCACAAAACGAACTAGTCTCATTTTGTCAAATATGATATGGGTTTGTCCCGGCTTACTCAATATGTAGGGTGATTGGACCTGCATGGCTTGGCGCTATCGCATTACGGGTTCGCTCCCAATTAAGGGAAATATCATTTGAAATTCACAGTAGCGGTAATTTTGGCAGTGGGGCGGCCATAAGTCTCCTCGTATAAATAGTCATTAGTAAATAATCGATTACCGATATCATGCGGGGAGTAAAACGTTTAACAGGGTTATCCGATCAATCGCTTTTGGCTTATCCCGGATGGCTTAATAGATAGCATTATTTGAACTGCATGGCTAGGGGTTGTCGCCGAACGGGTTTGCTGCCAAGCAAGGTCAATATAATTTGATATCACAATTTCTTACTAACTCGCAATCAAAAATTTCTTTTTAAATGCCTTTTAACGAAAAAAAAACCGTGTCCGACTTTTAAGTTATTTATACTAGTTTTTCTGTAGATGTACAGGTAGACCCAGGTTCATATCAATACGACGACAGCGCATAGAAAACCATGTGAGTGACAGAATAGAACATACCATCCTTATCCCCAAAAACCAAAAAGTTCGAGTATGCCTATATACTGCCAACCACATGACTGACATTCTGCATGGCTTGGAATTAGCATATTTTCATCAAGGGACGTAATTGAAACTGAAAACTACAGTGAATCTCGCTAAGTCGCATCAGTTCCATAAGCATGTCAGCAAGTGTAAAATGGGTTGTCAGAATCTGAAGCAATCAGGGTTTAAACAAGAACGACTAAAAACCTGACATCACGTTCCTTTATTTTTGTCAGAGTTTCAAAAAAAAAACAATCACCTATTCAAAACTAATTTGTCTTTAGTGTTCCACCAGTTTTCAACACATACTTTTACCGTCATAAAATTAGTTGTTTTGAATGCCTCGTCCGAAACACGATCCATACTTGAAAACGGCATAAGGAATTAATTTCTAAATCGTGTAATTATGTTTCATCTTCCCTTTCTGTACCCTAGAATGTTCCTGGTTTAAACTGTTAGTACAAGTTTGATTTGTTACACAATGTGTTTCTGCCACGTGAATACATCGGATGTCTCTCAGATCGCTTGTACTATAATTTACTATACTTTTCGATCAAACTTCCGCATTTCTAGGAATACACTGTATTCAATTTATTCGCTGATTTTCAAAGTTCCTCTGTGCAAGAAACTTATGTAGGTTAAAATACTTCTTAAATTACTTTTGTTTAATTAATTTAAGATAGTTTTTAAGATTGATGGTTTCAATATTCAGGGCCAATATATAATATGGATATTGGTTAATCACCTCAAGGGATACGCTTCTTAGAGTTTGATGTTTGCCTCTCTGTGATATGCAGGTTTTATTTCTCAGATCCCCTGTTGTTTTTTGTTGTTTTTTTTCGTTAGGAGAAACCAATTATTTTATCTGGGGATCATATTCCGCTGGAATTAGTATGGTATTAATCAGAAAAAGCCGCACTGAAGGTTCCATGTTCACCGTCGTTTGTACTTTTTACCTGTGTAAATGTTACGCTCAATCCGAGACTGCAAGGCGGCGAAGAAAGTATGTGCATTTCAATTTGAGCCTAAACGTTTTTCATATGAGTCGTGTTCGGTGGCCTTTTAAGTTCGGTTTTCATCTATTTCAGAATCACAGCCGTGTGGCGGCTTTATAATGTCTCACAGTACATTAAAATAGTGCTGTAATCATTTACGAACTTTGATAATTATAAAGGTTAATACAATGTAGTACTTCTAAGATTTACTTTTGGTTTTCATAAACATATTTATCGGCCTTTTTTACAAATGTAAGATAGGAGGTTTCAATATAACTGCCAATGAACATGAATAGTTTTCAACCACTCTAAGATACGCTTACTGCATTTTATTTTTGCCTTTCGCGTTCTCTGTGATTAGGGTTTATATTTCACATTCCCCAGTCGAAATTCTACACCGTTCAGTCCCCCCATCGTTTTCTCGGTAAATCACAATGATCATAGAAAGGTTTTTAGCCTAAATGTAAACGTGTAAATACCGCAATGAAGGTTCCTTGATCGCCTCCATATGCACAACATAGTTTTGGATGGATAGAATGTGTACTGTTACTCGTTTTAATATAGAGTTGCGCTCAACCAGGGACTAGGCGGCGTCGGCATCAATACTATTCCTTAGCATCATGTTAACAACACATCATTATTAACTGTCAATAACTTTCTGACTGTACCTCGTATATCTACATTAGAAATCGTTTGTTGATCTTTCGAAAATGTCACAAGTGTAAAAATAACCTCGAATGACAGTAGTGCAAACAAGGTGAATTTTTATGTTTGTAGTGTTTTATTAACGCTGTTTACGCGTACCCGAATTTAGGATAGTACCGAATCTTTACATTCTCTTGCAAAGACTGCTCGTTTAGGATTACATTTTCAAATATTGAATTGGGATGAACTCGGACATATTGGCTACGGGCAGTAATATGCACTTCAAAACTTAACCTGAAATGTTCTTGTATGTCGTTTTTGGTTTCTCTGTTATCAAGTTTAATCTGGCTAGTGAAATAGGACCAATAATACACCCTATCAATAATGTAGGTTTCCGATTTAAGAAATGTATGATTCTGAAGCGATCGATTCCATCCGGATTTATCTCTTTGCAAAGATATGTGTTAGAGTCGCAATGGGATCGCTAAAAAAAAAACAAGAATAAGACAGCGACTTTCAGCCTGTATTTTAATGTGTAATCTATATAAGAACCGAATGGCTGAATGATAAAACTGAATTTAATTGCCTAGATGCTTAAAGAGTCGAGAGAAAACTGTATATATACATAATCGATTGTCTATCAAGAGTGTAGTCTACAATTGTCTCAAATATGAGGCTTCATTAAGAGCTAGTAATCACGTACATACGAGACGGAAGTTGTCTGCAGTGTTACGCTTCCTTAAGAGAAAGTAAACACGTACATAGGAAACGGAAAAGTCGTCTGCAGCTAAAAAGGGTAATCATGTAATCACAAATCAGCAGAATAATAAAAGAGGAACCAGACAATTGTTCTGTTGTTTCATCATGCGATACAAAACTGAACATAGGCTTCTGTCAAACTTGTTTAGAGAACGTTGGCATGGGTTCATCGTATTATTTTGATTTTTTCAGTTAGCTTTAAATATGATGTGATACATGTATGTTATCCTTGATTTAAGTTGTGATATTTGCACATCTCTGGTCATCTGATAAAGCGTTGAAGACGTTGTTATATTTCACAGAGTTTAATGTTATCTCCTCTTCCTTTAAATTTAATAATGATGAGATTGACATTTTTACATAAAAGTCACAAACAGATTATTTGACTTAAAACTTTAAAAGTTTTGGGAATGTACAGAAGCAAAAAAAGACAATAGTTTAAGTCCACTGATGCAAAGAATTAAGATACAGTTATTTAAATACAAATGTATCCTTTTGAAATTACCTCCCCTCAATTAAAAAGGGAACAAAACCAAACTGTTTTTTTTTTCAATACAAAATATTGTTGTGTTTTATTGTGTTGTTGTTTTTTTCTGTTGAAAGATAATGAACCGACAACCGAAAAGATAAACATAACGGTGATCAAATTTCTCCGCATATTTGCATTCTCTGGCATCTTATCTGTACTTTGAGTTTGCCATGTTCTTATGTAAAGTTTTCATTTTGCATCAGTATATTAAAATATCGCCAAGAGCCTTTCCTTAATATTTAAAACGGTAACTCTATTTCTACCCAGGCCCTGCGTTTAAAAGGGCTAAAATAGTTTAACGATTGTATCGTAGTTTCATCACTGCAAAATTATATATCTTTGTCTGAGATATCGACGGAATTATTTATTATGAGACGAAAGTTTAGACACTAAGCACCACAAAGTATTTGACATATTCCCATGCGAAAGGTTACTTCCAGATAGGTTTATAAATCACGCTTATTGCACTAATTTGATGAAAAATCACTGCTTTGGTGCATCTCTAGACAAATATAAATGGTTTAAATACTTTTTGCGATCACATCGAATAAAGGCACCATTTTCTTTATTCCCATCGTGTATAGAAGATATTTCAATAGTGATGCTTGATGTATTTTTCTTGGATCGCAATTAGATAAAATTGTTTAGATAGTCCTCTTGTGTCGTAGGCGGTTTTCATATATCGGAATAGGAAATTACAGGACTTTATTGGGTCCCAAATGAGGTACATAAAATTGCGTTTGCTTCTAAGGCCCTTACAACCGTGACATATTTGATGTATATACACCAAGAGATGTGTCTTGTTTATGATAATGAAGGTCAATTCCTACAGTTTATTTGATGTTTACTACATTCCGTTTTGGTCACGGATTATCAAAGATGCCCCTTGATCTGGAAAAACGACGTACGTGTATGCGATTATCAAATCGGAACTCAACAAAATTATTGAGAAAAAGTGAAATATGCATGGCCACATCCAGCAGACACAGCCTCTTCCTCTCATTGCCAAAAAGTAGAGGAGAAGAAAGAATGATATAAAAATAATCAGTTTCAATATGGTTGCTACAAACAATCAACGAATGTGAGAACTCGATGGGTTACACCTTGGAACGGTCAGTGGCAAAACAATTTGCCACTGGGGGGTTTAAACCAGGTTCTAGGGTTCATCAACCTCACACTTGCCCCAACAGGTTCTCATATCACAAAACAAGTACAAGTTGTCTTGATGAAATAACTCCAACCCACCCATAAGCTCAACAATGTTACATGCAAAAGCACAAAAACATATAAAACATAAGGAGCTTAGAGCAATGAGCGTTTCATTGTTAGAAATCTAGTACAAAGGACACACTTAAGTTAACCATCTATTTACTTCATTCTGAAGAAAATTCTTAAGGTTTTGAGCTATGTGCTCGTTGAATCAGCCTTTTACTCAATGACGAAATCAAATGTATATTGGTACAAATGGAAAAGAAACTGCTGCAGAAGAACCTTAAATTTCAGAACTAGATAGGTGTTCAGTTGAACACTTGTGTCGCCCTCTGGTAGAATGTCGGAAAAATGCAATTTCAAAAAGGGGCAAAAGTCCATCTTGAAACAAACAAGTTGTTATCAACACAAGTGTGTTGCCTTCAGCAATTTAATCTGAAAGTTTCATGAAGAAATATTTAGAAATGGCCAAGTTATAGCTTGAACATTGAGTTTTCATGTAAAAATCCAGGTACAAAAAGGGGCATAACTCCAACAAATGTGACCTTGACCTCCAGAATTGGCATCATCATGAGCATGTTGTCATAAGCAATATAATTTGAAAGTTTCATGAAAAAATATTGATAAATTGCAAAGTTATAGCCAATGTTAAGCTTTCATGTAAATTCCACAAACAAAAAAGGACATAACTCCATCAAATGTGATCTTGACCTATAGAATACGGCATTATCATGAGCATGTTTCATAAGCAATATATAATTTGAAAGTTTCATAAAGAAATAATAAGAAATGGCAAAATTATTGCCAATGTTAAGTTTTCGTGTAAAATCCAAGTACAAAAAGGGGCATAACTCCATCAAATGTCATCCTGACCTAAAGAAATCGGCATCATCTTCAGCGTGTTGTCATAAGCAATAAAATTTGAAAGTTTCATGAAGAAATATTGAGAAATGGCGAAATTATAGTCAACGTTAAGTTTTCATGTCAAAAAAGGGGCATAACTCCATCAAATGTGACCTTGACCTAAAGAATTTTTCATCATCATGAGCGTATTGTCATAAGCAATATAATTTGAAAGTTTCATAAAGAAATATTTAGAATGGCAAAGTTATAACCAACGTTGTATCGCCGTTTCTTCGAAAGGGCGACACAAAAAGGTGAAAGACAGTCTTATAACGGGCGATCTAGATGATGAGATATGGTTTTTAAGCCTAACAGGAAAGTTAACAACATGCTATGGGCTTTGAAACCTGCCAAAAGGCTAAGTATTTCTCACCGAACATGCACAGCAAGTAGAGTGCCAAAGAGTAACATAAGCAATTTTCTTTATAACCAGTGGATTATGTAAACTGTTGTTCCTTAAGGAAGGGGTGTGCCTGGAAGTTTCTACAGTATTATGGCTGTCTTATAGTTCAGTAATAACTACTCTGGATGTTAAATTTTGGGAAAGATGTGCGTCCTTCGGATGAAACATTATTTATAACCTCAACCAAGTTTGCTGAATCGAAAAAAAGCGCAGACAAAGCACTGAAAAGAGACATGAGGCTCCAAACAAGGCACCTTTTTCTAAAAATGTTTAAGACGTCGATTTATATGACAAGGCTTTACTTATGGTGAAATAACACGTAAACGTGTATTCTTAATAACTATGTTAATATGTGTGTAATAACAATGTATTCTATGTAATATGTATATTTCATTTTTTCAGAAATAACACAGAACGGACACCCGGCTTGAGGGTTTTCATGTTTATTATCATGTGTAACAGTCGAACTTAACAGTAGATCAGTATCATATAGACACAATTTAATCCATCTTTTCTCGGTTAGCTCAAAAGCGTAATTGGCATTGCATGGCTAGGTGCTGTCGCCGTACGGGTTCGATCCCCAATATAGACAATATCATTTATATAAATTGTATTTCGTGTTAGAAATTTTAATTTTTTCATATATTACTACTAAGATCCTTAAATATTGTTGGTATAGTTTTTGTCATAGTGAAATAGAAGAAAAGGAAACTTTTCACCAAACACGACAAACATTGTAGGCTCAGTTTAATTAAGCCTATTTATGGGAAGTTACTATAATGGAAATGCAAAAGAAAACTTGTAAAGGTTGATAATACAGACAAGAACTGTTTTCTAACTTATTTTTTACGGGGGAGGTAATATTCAGTATCAATTGTATTATCTCTTTCTTTGCTCTTTCGACCTCAGTACATGTCATTTGCTGTATTGCTAAATTACATCTTAAGGTGTTTATATTTCAGAGCTTGTTCGCTTTTCTAGAGCTTGCATTGATGTTAATGATTTTAATAAAAGTAATCTTAGCATAACAGAAAATCTTTTAAAACTAGGTTATCGGTATTACAAATTAAGGAAATCCTTTTCCAAGTTTTATAGCCTTTACCCAGATTTAATTTTTTTTTAAAACAGGTGCAGTTAAAAATCACTTTTGCAACAAGGTATTTCAGTCAGTTTTTATGATTATTTAATTTATGATTAATTAATTTAGTCAGTACTGTTATCAGTAAATTAACCCGTTACCGATGTCATGCAGTGATTGTTACGTATATCAGGGCTATCCGATCAACGTTTTTTGGCGTTGTCCCGGTTAGCTCAGTTGGTTACGTCGCAGGAATTGCATGGCTAGGCGCTGTCGCCGTGACGGTGCGGGTTCGCTCCAAGCTAGAGACACTATTATTTATAAAGTAAAGAAAATAAAAGTCTATGTTAATTTCTCCAGGGGCATAGCATCCATCTATAAACTGGCCGAAATATTTAAACAAAAGCAATTTTAGAAGTACTATTGACATAATATATAAATATCGTGCTCAACGACCTTCAAAGAACATAACTGATAACAACTCTGATTGAAACCGTTCAATATTTATTGCCGCATTGGGACGATAATCTTCAACTGTATGGAGAAGAAATACAATTTATCAAAAGGGTGAAATATGCATATCAGGAATCGCCACATTAAAAAAAAACAGCCTCCCGACACAGTCAAGAAGAAGAGGGAGGAAGAGAGCATGGTTAATAAAATGATTAGTTTCAAAAAAGACACCACAAACAATTAACAAAAATGAGAACCCGAGGGGTAACCACCTTGGAATGGTCAGTGGCAAATCAAATTGCCACTGGGGGTTTAAGATAATTGAAATTTTGACAATTCTTGAAGAAAACTTCCATTTTGTAAATGATGGTTCTCTTCGACAAGGGTTATCGGAATGAATCACGCTATAATATTAAGGTTTTTAGAGGATTTTCTGTAAACATTCTTAATGGACAAAATAAAAAATCTGGAATCATCTTCTTGATGAGTAACTTTCAAGAATAAATCGCTCTTAAAGGTGGTTAATCAAAATGAAGTGGTATGTTTGCCGAAACTGCCAAATTTTGAATTTAGGCATTTTAGGCATTTTAGGCATTAAAGGCATGGATAAACTACAAAATTTTGAATAAAGGCATTGATAAACTACAAAATTTTGAATAAAGGCATGAATTAACTTCAAAATTTTGAATAAAGGCATGGATAAACTACAAAATTTTGAATAAAGGCATGGATAAATTGCCAAATTTTGAATAAAGGCATGGATATACAACAAAATTTTGAATAAAGGAATGGATAAACTACAAAATTTTGAATAAAGGCATGGATAAACTACAAAATTTTGAATAAAGGCATGATAAACTACAAAATTTTGAATAAAGACATGGATAAACTACAAAATTTTGAATAAAGGCATGGATAAACTACAAAAATTTGAATAAAGGCATGGATAAACTGCCAAATTTTGAATAAAGGCATGGATAAACTGCCAAAATTTGAATAAAGGCATTCAAGGGTTTTATTGAAATTTTCTGTTTATGATTTTCGTGGGTTTTCTTTTGAAAAACTCTAAAAGCTTTTCCGATATTTTAATTATAACATGGTCGTTTCTGAACGTCGTTATGCAAAATGACGTCACTTTTTTTTTTAAATGCAACAGTTAACGCAAGGCGGCTGCGTTACGAGCTAATATAAATAGATAACTTCAATTGGGCATCCAACTTTGGAAAGAACAAACAATGTGTTGGCAAAAATATTTTGATTTAATGTAAATTTCCGTAAAAATGTTAATGATTAAACACAACCAATAGTTTCACATATAATAATTTAGGCAATGTTTCTGAAAGAAAGAAACGATTAACTGTCTTTAATGCGTTTACCATTTGCAGTTAGTTGTTTTTAAGCTTTTTTGGTTCCATTTTATTTTTTCTCGGATTCCGCCTTCATTTCAATTCTCTTGGGTCACTTATGTAATAACGGAAGAGAACCTTCGGTCAACATTTCAATTATCTTAAACTTTCAGACAATTTATGTGAAGGAACCTGAATTGTGTGAGCTACTTCTATAATTGAAATGCGGTGTCAATTTTTATCTTTTATGAAGGCTTGCTAACTCTCTGAACGATATAATCAAGACAATCTGTATATTGTCCTGATCTGTTCAATTCATAAAAAAATATATTTGTTTTGCACGAATACAGAAGAATGACAATTGTTCTTATAAATTACTTTTTTACTACTTTTAATCAGTTCCATTTGATAGGTTAACAACCTATTGCTAGTAATTTATGAAGATAAACTGTTATAAATACATTGCCACTACTAAGGAGCAAACACGTACGATGACAGAGCCTAGCCATGCATTGCCAATTACCTTATGCATTAAGCTTACCGGCCGGGAACAAGATTTTCTCATAGTGTCGATCATTTAATTAATCATAATTTCACATTCCATGTTAAAATGGTGAACAACAGAAACATATTTTATGAATAGTGTTATGGAATTTGTTGTTAATGATCATATTGTTGGACATTTATTTTAAGTTCCAGATTAATCGCTTACTTTCAAGTTCTAGGTCAACTAAATAAAGGTTTTAAGGAATAGACTTAATCAAACAGGGACATGAGTGCTTACAAATCTGTGTCATGTAAATATGTTTAACCTTCTAACGTCCCTATTTGATATGACCACGTCATGGCATTAATGATATTGTCCCTACTGGGGATAGAACCAGTGCGGCAACATCGCTCGGTCACCCAATGCCATTTACGCTACCTATTAAGCTAACTGGGACACTCCTAAAATTGGTTGAACGGATAACCCTGAGAACGAAGTAAAATGGAAAACTGTCGTTGATTTTCTGAAGATATTCTTGAAAAGAATAATAGTATTATTGGAGATCTTTTGTTCGTTGGCTGAGCATGTTTATGCGCATTTCTATGTTCAGCCTAAGCCTGAAGCCAGAAAGCTTGAGCCAAAGGTTGGAGGCTAAACCAATAGAAGACTTCTGGTATAGCACTAAAACATAATCATGTGGTAGGAGCGAAGAGCCTAGCGCGATCACTCTGATAGCTTAACATAAGCCTGAATCTCCTGCATAATTTCTATAACTGATTTCATCTGAACACATTATTAAACCATATAATTTATCAAGTTACAAACGACAAACGCAGATCGATCAATCACGTCAGTTAAACGCGTAATGTCATTGAATGTTATCCTCTGTAAATAAATTTGAATCTGTTGGTCATTTATAAGTCAGATTTTGAGCGCCTTACAATGACCAGACTGAAAAAAGAGATCATTAAACATATATAAGTGAGAATATTTGTCGCATTTTATGCTTTAAGAAGCTGTACAATCGGTTGGACAATTCATCTTCATCAATCTACTTTACTCAAAATGTTTTCTGGCCTGAATACCTACTTAATAGCAAAAGGCTCACTTTTATAGAACAAGTTTATTCATTCCATTTAGAAATTGTTAGAATAAATGTTCTAAATTAGAAACATAACTAGATTGTGTCCTCGGAACACTGATGCCCCAAATGTTGCAACTACATTAATATTTTGTATCAATATTGTATATCTGGTATTTACAACATTTGATGATCGTGATAAGTAAAAGAGGAGAAAGTGCCACAAATTATAATGATTAACAAAAAAAGTGCCATAACTCTGGTTAAAATGGTCTTCCTTTACAACAATCTACACACCATGTCTAATTATCTGTGCAAGTATGAACGAATTCAGCTAAATAGGCAATAAATATGGTAAAATTGTCGCAGGAAAAATCTTTACCTTAGATCATCTAACATCATGTTTTGTCATCAGTGCAAGATTGAAAGAATACACTGCCAGTTGGTTAATGAGCAGTTGATGCCACAAAGTTTTAATACTGGTATAAACAAACGACTTTATTTCTGGTAAAATGGTAACGGGATTGTATTGGAAATAATAAATTACGGTACTCACTATTGACAGTTTTGCTTATCCATGTATACTTATAACAGTTTGCTCAGCACCAAGATTATTTTTTGTACATTGATTTATAAAAAAAAATGGAAACAATTCTTTAAATAATCGTGCTGTATTTTCGGGGTTAATTTTGAATTCCAATGATATAACATAATAAGATGGGTATGTTGATAATTGCGATAAAAAATCAATTTTTATACAGCAAATATTGATATCTAAACTCGATTAATGCTTTCTAACATTCGAATTTTCAACACTTCAGTCTTTTAAGCGAGAGTTAAAATTAATTATTACACAAATAAATGCCCGATATAGTATTCATCTACCTCCACAGTATAATGATTAAATAACAGTAAAATATACTGTAATATATAGAAACGTTGACAGAATATAGTTGAACAATAAATCGTGTTTGGTATTGTTTCAACCATTTTTATCGATAAAAAGAAAATCACAAAATCTCTCTAACGGCAAAATGCAGTTGGATAAAATTTTGCACAATTATGAAGATAATTAGACAAAAGGACAAAACATATTATTGTCTGTATCGTATTACTCAAGTTGGCTTTTAAAATCATGTTTTGTGTTGTTTAGTTTTGTGTTTGTATGAAACATATGTTTCATTTGTTGTCAATAGTGCTTCACTTGCCGTTTCGAATAGCATTAAAACTATATTCATTGTGCCTTTGTAAAAATTCATTTTTCATCAGAAAGGGAAAACACTTAATATTTTTATGTATTTTCACGCATATCACGACTGCAAAAACAAGCACGAATTTTGTAAAATTATATGTCTACTATCATAACGTATAAGGTTAGAAAATTGGCGTCCATCGTGCGTCCGTCTATCGTTCATCGTGCGTTCGTCTATCGTGGATCGTGTGTTTTGTTTGTTGCCTTAATCTTTCACAGTACAGTACTGTGAACTTATATGGTTACAAAGTATACGTATATCGTGCGTCTGTCTATTGTGTATCGTGCGTCTGTCTATCGTGTATCGTGCGTCTGTCTATCGTGTATCGTGCGTCCGTTTATCGTGAATCGTGCGTCCGTCTATCGTGCATCGTGCGTCCGTCCATCGTGTACGTGCTGATTAATGTCATATTTACTTAAACACTTAAAATATCATTTAGATAATCAGATTGGTGTTATTTTTTAAGTTAAAACGAATAAATGAAGCGTTGACTCTTGGAATGACTTCACAATTTAAACAACCTTTCACAGAATAAAGTAATAGAAATGCTGAAAACGTGTTAAATGGTAATTTACTAAGATTTTTTTATTACGTCTTCAAGAACTTTTTACAAATGGCCCGCCACCTACATCGCTTGCCTTAATTTTGTAAGCGTCGTTAAGACAAAACTAATGACCAAAATTAATGACGCTATAACCTTCATAAACTAAGCACGTCTCTTAGATAGCAAACACTTTGTTGATAATTTTCAAACTGGACCACATCACTAAGATAATGACAATGCAAAAGAAAAGTGTTACTTCTTAATCATATACACAATCTAATGTACCGAAATGTGCATATGGTGTGATTTTTTTAAATGCACTATCGGTTTCTTCTAAAATATTCCAGTAAAGTTTTCAATCTTCAATATCTTTGCAGTAAAAAATATATTGTTAAAATATCTACATAGAAAAACAGAGTTTAGTCAAGTTTTTTGGTATCTGCGTTACTAGTAATTAAAAGCGTTACAACTTTATCTGTTAACTGATGCTACACAAACATTAATAAAAAAAATCAAAAAGCCTTTCCTTCATCGTTCAAAACCCACTGACAGTATCTAAAAATATCACATTTTTGTGGACATCTTTGAAACTTCTTAATTTTCCGACAGGCGTTCTATCACGTATTTCGTAAATGGATTCGTTATCGGGATTTACTCGTTGAAAAATTTTTGTAGCATTTCAAACTAAGTAAAAAAGAAACAACTGGTGGAATGATTATTTGGGGGTATTGGTGTTTTCTTCTTAAAATTAGTAAATTTATGTTCCTAGGTGACGTTTTAACACTAATGTTTTATACGTTTATCAAAACAAAAACGCCACAACAAGAAAACACCGCCTCTCATAGTCAGTAAGATTGGGAACATTGGGAGTTTTTATGTTAATAAACAAATATACTGTTGTTTCTTGTTTGTTCTGGTTGTGGCAATTCGTGATATGCATATTTGATTTTTTTCATATCTTCTGTAAATTAGACAATGTATCATGAATTCATATTCAGTAACGGCAATTTAGATTTGCTTAGGCACATGAGCTTTACTTACACTAAGTTTATCTTAAAAAGAAACATTTTTTTCAACAACAATACCATGTTCAGAAAAAGTGAATCATGCAGCTTATCAGGAATAGTTACATTCAGAAAACAAGGTCTCCCGCACAGCCAAAAAGGCAGCGAGGAAAGAAAAATAAGCATTATCCGATCAACCTTTTGGGGGAATTTTCCCGGCTAGGTCAATCAGTAGCGATGTCGGAATTGCAGGTCTTAGCGCTGTACGGGTTCGCTCCTAAGTAGAAAACAAAAGGGTAACAGAAAGAAATCGAAACATTGAAGCTATCGAGTATGAAAATATAAATAATACTGCATAATCTGTTTGAGCGAGTCTTCTTATAGGTATTGATTACATGCATGTTACTTCCAACACGAACTACTCCCGGAATGAAACTATATGCGTATAACATAACACATTACGATCATCTCAAACGAGTGTGACAATAGTTTCTTTAATACGGTAATTTTGTGTAATATATGAACAGGTAAATTATAAAGAAGCTAGATAAAAGAACAGGTTTACCCTAGACGGAACTGAACAGAAAATAATTTTGAATGGGATCAGACAATACAATTCCCAGCAAATCACGGAGAACGCAAATGCAAAAAAGGTTATTAAACACAATACAAATAACGTACATTCATTGTAATATAGATTGTTGAAACTCCTTGTTGTTCTAATTAAGTTATTGCAAACGATACTGGAGTTCTAACTCTAACCTTCCTCATCCTGCATTTCACATCAAACTATCAATTTCCGTATATAAGCTGATTTATAATTAATACAGCAAACTCAGTTTAAACATCAAATTCATTAATGCCATAATAAATAAAACCGTAAAAACGGTTGATCGGATAGCCCTGATATACGTAACCATCACTGCATGAAATCGGTTACGGATTATTTTACTGATAACAGTACTGACTATATGTACGGGGAGACTTTTTACGGCAGCCACACTGCACAAATAGCGCTACTGAACGCTCATGAACTACTAGAACGTTCATGTTCTGCACGAATGAATCACTAATACAACTAAAGTAATAATAGTATGTGTCCTCGGGCACTGATGCCCCCACTGCTTCAGAACAATTTGTAATAACAAAGGGTCATAACTCTGGTAAAAATGGAAAACATCCTTTCGTTACGATCATCTACACATCATCTTTGCAACTTTGAAAGAAATCCGCCTGATATTTTAGGAGGAGTTAATGACACAAGATTTGTAGGGGCAAAAAAGTGAAATATACATACTAGAAATTGCCACAGCCATTTAACACAGCCTCGGTCACTTAGTTCAATTGTTTACACTTATAAAACTCACAATGGCTGAAAGGCAATCATTGCCTGTGTACAATTTTGTAACATTAAATGTGAACTGAAAATAGGTGAAAGCTTCAACTGAGCTGCCGATCAGCCCAGCAGTGGGGGAGTGGACCATAAAAAAATACGGAAGTAATCTAAAGCATGGTAAAGCACGCATAAATCCATAAAAACCCACGAGAATCGAAAGGCACTTTTTTTATATTTTACAGTCTGATGTATTTCCGAGTCATTCGTGTGTGTTTTAATAATGTTTATATTTAAGGATAAACAAATATTATTGATAAAAGGAGAACTTGGAAAGCCGCTTAATCAAAATGACCAACACTTTCATTACAGAGTTTTCATAATTTCACCAATCATTGCATACTATAGTGCTCAAAGTCGATCATTGCGTAGTTACAATATTGCAATAGTCGCAAGGTAAAAGTGTTAAAAAGATAAAAAGAAATAACGTCCTAGCCAATGTGCATCGGTCGATCACTTCTGATATTAATGGCTTTGTTTCTCAAAAGAATGGAATGAGATTTTGATACAATGATTAATGATGTGCTGTTGATTATTTCCTTTGATCATTAAGATCATTGACAGCTGTTGATTAACTTCTGAAGAAGCGTTACCTCTCGATTAAATTCAAAAGAGAAATCTTAAATGGAATATCGGACGCCACTGAGCACAAACAATAAGAAAACCTGTTTATGCAAAACAATGTAAAATATAATCCATCTAAACCCCGGGATGCAGATTTTAGTTAAAACTGCAAATACAATAAAGCAAACATTGTGAATGTTGGTGTTGCAATGTTGTATGCAATTATCGGTGGAATTATTAAAACTCTATCATAAAAGTTGGAAATTATGAGTTTTAATCATTTTGATTCACGCGATTTTGAAACTTGTTTACTCGTTCTAATGTTTAAATTTGATAAATTTATTATGGTTTGTATGAACATTATTTTAAATGAAGGGCTAGGTTTAATTAAGTCCATCCATAAGGGTTTTTCACACTTCAAACTCGCACATACCCGGAAGGACCGGCTCTGACGAAATTCTTTCTCCCAGGAAACTGAAAAGACTTTACAATCACATGGCGTACTATAATAACAACAATACTTAGATACGTTTGGATATTTTGACAAGCAGTTTTATTTGCGCAATACAAACAAATTGTGGAGTAAACTAGTATAAAGGAAGTGTTTTTGTAAAGCAAAAAGTGAAATAGGCATATCATGACTAGTCACATTCAGAAACACAACCAAAAAGCAAAGATGAAACGCGAGAAAATTCCTGATATGCTTATTTCACTTTTTCACCATCCCAAACGATGGTAAAAGCTTAATGTTTATTTTACGTTTAGCTGTTTTTCATTTTCTCATCACTTATTTAGCCTATAAAACACACCATAACTATTTTGCCGTCGTTTAGTCTGTAGCTGCAATTATTAACATTAACTTAAGAGGATGCTTTCTGAATTTTGTATGTAGTGCTGGAGCACTAAGCTTCAATTACTTCTAACTATGTATTCAATAACCTCTAACAACACATATAACTGCATCTAACAACTGTACTGTGAGATCACCCACTGTCATTATTGTTTATTGGATTGATGGTGAAAACGTTGTTGAGGTGCAGTAAACAGTCATGGTCATGTACTTTGAAAGTAATGTAGGACTTCGGGTCAGAATTGAATTGGAGAAAATAACTTTTTGCCAATAGAGAATTCTTTCTTCTCCGGTCACTCAATGGAACGACGTTTGTTTTCATTATATTGAAACACTATTCGCCAAGAGGCGACTGGCCATCCCATACTTCTGTATGTATATTGTTTATTTATATCTTTGTTTGTTTGGTGAGTAAGTGAGTATATAATTACATTTGGTCTTCGTGTATGGTTATTTCTAGACACTTGTGTATTATACAATGTATTGAACATAGTATATGATTGCAGATTAGTTTTTATTGATTCTTGTCACTCTAAATGCGTACAATAAGATTTTTTTTGATTTGCAGTCAATTGATAGCAAAATGGGACTAGTTGCCGATTTGCTAATAAAAGTTTGGTGATGTTGTTGTTGGTGGTGGTGTTGCTGGTGTTATAAAAGAGATTTGCAGTTTTCTCTTTCGTAAGACTTTGTCGCACTATTATCAGGCTTGGTGCAGTGATATTTTTTAGTTTTTTCAGGTAAGTGAAATGTTCCCGCAGGGTTTTTGGGTGGGAGATATCTTCGGTTTCAGTGAAATTCATATTTGTACGGGCTCTCCTAGTTGAAAAATGTCAATATATTCACTCAATTTGGTGTTTGCCAAAATTATATGCATGCAACGTAAAAATCGGGCTTGGATCCTCAATTCTTACACATTGAAAACTGTGATCTTCACTTTTTCATTGCCTTCAGAAGATTACTATCTCACTAAAATTCTTGCAAAAAATTAAGAACAAATATGTTTGTAATGCTTCAACTACAGCATATGTTATATACTATTTGCCGTGTGGTCAAATTTAAGACATCAGCTATAGTTTAATTATTTTTTGTCCCAACATTGTTGAACGTAATTTACAGGTCTGGTAGACATCAAATAAACATATTCCGATAGACTGAATGTTAAATGTAACTGACAACTTTTCCCGTTTAAATATCCAAATTAAGAGCCAGAAAATGTTGGTCTTTGTCCGAAACTTTATGACCGGCTTAAAACTTCCCAAAAGCAAGACTTTTCCAATTGAATATAACAAATTATATGTATATGAACAGATGAAAAAGGAACATTGAAGTAAACTTACTTACATTCACCATCACTCAAAGAAGCAATCGAACATAATTTTGTCACTTCTGACACTAGATATGTCATTTGTTCAAAATTCGCCATCTCATTCAAATCTGATGGATATTCAATTGCTATAACAATGATTTCCGCTTAAACCATTAGATCGTAAATTAAGAATGTTCACCCATCGCTTCTGCAATTACGCTGTATTCAGTACTTAAATCAGATTACAAATCAGAATACAAGATGTTTGACGGCTTCAGATAATTTAATCAGCTTTTGTGGCAAATTCTCATTCAGACAGAATTGAAAAGATGTGTATATTTTAGACATAATTTTGAGCAATTGGATGTTTTGAACGATATGTTTCAAACATTTTGAAAATAGTTGTAGGTACTGAGAGATTAACAGTTGGAGACAGAATTTAACTCACAGACTTCCAGATCGCTCTTAATGACGATTCGCTAGGCAGGGCCGCCATATTTGTATGACTTTGGGGTTATCTATACATTTTGTAACAGTTGCAAAGATAATTCTGTGAAAAACAAAACTAGCTCTATTACACAAACACAAAACATATAAAAAGTGCAACATGCATAAATGGTAGAGCTACACTCAAAAACAACAGCCACACCACATAGTTAAAAGCAGAGAGAGAAATAGAGTGTGGTTTTACAAAATGATCAATCACAAATAAAACTCCACAAACAATTAACGAACAAGAAATTCCGATGGTTAACCGGCTTAGAACGGTCAGATGCAAAAATTTGCCACTGGGTATTTAAACCATATTTTATGGTTCTCAATTCTAACACTTTCCCGAACAAGTTCTCATATAAACAAGCACGTACAAAATGTCTTGGTTAGTTAGTTTAGATAAAATTAAAAATAACATATTCAATCTTTTAATTGCTGTCGACGGGTAAAATAAATACTACGACTGTCAACATCTAAGATTAACAATCATAGGTGAGTTAGGGTTTTCTGTTGTTGTTATACTTTTTTCCAGAAGGTTAAAGTGCAACCAATATAAAATTGGAAATAAATTAAGAAATATGCTGTAACATTTTAATGAACTGTCAGTTACATATTAACCACAGAACGTAGTCTATGCGTGCAGAAACATATAAATAAATGTCTGTGAAGATTTATAAGACAAAAACATGGATTCCATACTAAATGTTTAACAACTTATCATATTCAAATTAGATTGCTTTTCTATAATAGGATCTTTAAATATAAAGCTACAATTCAAATGCACAAACGCTGAGAATGAAATATATTATGACATTTATTATCTATTTGAGTTTGGTATTTGTTTCTGGATCTTATGTTGATCAAACTATTATTTCAAGGAAACTAATTACAACCACTTGACAGCAACAATATATACTGAGCAAAAATGAAAACTCTTTCAAATTCAAAAATTATGTTAAGTATTTTATTTATTTATTCTAAATCATTTTGTGGTGTTTGCACCTATCAGGATATATAATAGAGCCGGAAGACGTTGTTATTTGTTCATAGAGGCCAAGAATATCTCCTCTTTCCTCAATATTGATGAAATCTGTATGTTTCACCTTAAAGACTCAAACAGATTATTGGACAGTCAAATTTAGAGGTTTGTGGCATGTACAGAAGGAAAAACACAATGGTTAAAGTCTACTTACGCAAAAAATTAATTGATAGTTCGGTGGTTTTAATAAATTAAATTCTATGTGGCGGTGCATAATACGAGAAATACATCAACATTTACTCTAAAAACTCACATCTTATAAAGCTACATGCACGCCGAATTTCTTATTTTACTCTACTGGATAAACTTAAGGATATGTGCATACTCATAGCATTGATATCTTTAAACAAATATTTGAAAATCTTGGATAGTCTCTTAAAGATAAATGCGAAATGATTGTAAACTCATTTTGGACCGTTTTTCTTCTCCAATTAATGGTTCGATTAATCTTGGGAATTCAAGGGAATGAAATTAGTTTGTTCCAGTAATTAATGATGTCATGTTGATTATTGCATCTGACCCGAAACATCACTGACGCTACTTAACTAGAGAACTAGTAATACTTATTGACCAGATCAAAAAACAATAGTCCTTCTCCCAGACGTAATTTTGAATGTTTCGTCTATTTCTCTAATATGTATAATAGTTACACAAATAGTACGTATGTGCCAACACGTTGTAGTGCATTAGCACTGTAAAATTAGTTTACTAATGATGACACAAAAAAAGAACGTAAGTGCTAAACTGTTGTAGGGCAATAGCAATGTGAAATAAGAATAATTATGACATGAAAATAATCCATGAAGTGCCAAAACGTTGTAATGCAAATGCAATGTGAAAAAAAGAATTGTGATGACATAAAGGTCCGAGTGGTTTGTTATGTCCAATGTACGTTACTATCTTCATTTATTGGTTTAGCTAAATAAATGAAATATTAGCATTATGTTAAAAGTGTAAACACACAGTAAATGAATATTTTTTTCCAATGCATTTTTAAGATATAATAAAAAAAAAAGATTAAAAGAGAACTTTGAAAGCCACCGAACACGACAAATATGAAAATAATGCAGGCTCGGTTTGATTGAGCCTGTTCATGGGCAGTGATGAAAATGTATATTACTGACTGGGAACAGGTTTCCCAATTACAAGCTGCCTGTTAATCCGTGTGTACACTCAGCCCGAAACAAACTGAAACATTTTACTATTTATTATAATTCGTAAAATAAAAGACGCTTACTAATGAGGTGACGTTACCGTAAACATAAATCTTGAGGCAGTTTGAAATAATTATAACGAAAATAATTAATGTCCCAAAATTAAGGGACTGTATTTTTAAGAAGGGTCCCTAAGCACAAGGACTTTGAAAAATACCAATCCTAATAGTGTCCCAAAATATAGTGTGGCAAAATATATTTCATTTCGTGAAAAATAATGGTGTCCCGTTATTAACGCTGTCCCAAAACAGGGTAGTGGCAAGGTAATTTACATCTCTCTGCTACTTGACCTTGGGGTTAATGCGATGAATACTTGATTTTATCATGTGTGACCTATTAGCCAATAATAGTCATGAAGTAAATACTCAGGAGAGTACAGGTTGTGCATAAGCTCTTGGTCCAGTAGCACATGAATTAATAATAAATGAAGTCTCTCTTTTACTATTCTATGGCTTATTAATCACATGGGTAAACAAGAATTAACACTCTTTCTTCTTGACTGTGTCGGGAGGCTGTTTTTTCTGAATGTGGCGATTCCTGATATGCATATTAAACCTTTTTTCAATATCAATAGCAATGAGTAGCCATTATACCCATTACAAGTCATTATGACCAAATGACGGACAACTTGTCTGATGATGACAAAAAATGACTTGGGGTTGTCCCGGCTAGCTCAATAAGTAGCGTAATTGGAACTGCGTGGCTAGCGCTGTCGCCGAACGGGTTAGATCCAAGGTAGGGGCAATATCATTTGAAATTCGTAGTAGCGCTATTTTTGCAGTGAGATGGCGGTAAAAAGTCTCCCCGAAGATATAGTCAGTACTGTAAATAATAGTTATCCGATCAACCTATTTTGGGCTTGTCCCAGATGGCTCAATAGGTAGCGTAATTTGAACTTAATGGGTATGCGCTGTCGCCGAACAGGTTCTCTCCTTAGTAAAGACAATTTCGTTTGACAATACAATTTCTTACTAAATCGCAATCAAACATTTCTTTATAAATGTCTTTAAACGAAAGTAATACCCTGCTCGACATTAAGTTACTTATACTTAATGTTCCTTAGATGTGCAGATAGCCCAAGGCCCATACCAGGACGACGGCAGCGCGTCGCAAACCAATGCAAGAGACAGAACAGTACATTCTATCAGTATCCCTCAAAACCAAATTGTTCGTGTATGCCTATATACTGCCACCACAACGACTGACATTGTGCATGACTTGAAATGAGCATATTACCATCAAGGGAGGTAATTGAAAAACTGATAACTACACTGAATCTCGCTTAGTCGCAGCAGTTCCGTACGCATGTCAGCAAGTGTTAAATTGGTTCTCAGATTCTGAAGCAAGCAGTAGGACTAAATGGGTTTTAACGAGTAGAATTAAAAACCTGACATCAGGTTTCCTTCTTAAAGTCATAGTTTCGACATAAACAATCACCCATTAAAAACCTAATTTGTCTAAAGTGATCTACCAGATTTTCACACGGACTTTATACCGTTTTCAAATTTTGTTGTTTTGAATATTTAGTTTTCAACCTAAGGCTTATACTATACTTAATTGCCCCTTTACTGATCTATGTGAAAAGGTCTGTAATTGTGTATGTGGGCTCTCTGAACCATGTACAATTGTCACATCTATTAACCTTCAATTCACGATTGAACCAAACCTACCATTAACAAATTCGAATTAACAAAGTTTTGAAAATTATATAAAAAGATATAGTTTTAAGAAAACATAAATGTAAACTTAGCATGAGCAAACGCTAAGGAATGTTTACAAAGATAGCATGAACATAGTTTCCATAGCTTCTAGCAGCGGTAGATATTTGAATGTAATATGGGGCGCGTCAAGGGAAAAGGCACATTCGGGCGTTTGACGTCAATTCTTGAAATGACGTCATAAAGTTGAGCAGACACGTTACTTATTTTGCATTTCGAGGTAAAAATACCATTTTATTGTCAAAATGTGTAGCAAAATCACATTTTAGTTGTAAGAAATTGATTTATACATGTAAGTTTTTTTTAAATTTAGTAACAACTAAAATGTCACAAAATATGACCGAATGTACCTTTTCCCGTGGGGTACCCCATATAATTATCCCTTTCTCTTCAGAGAAGCACTCAAATTGTTGTCACCTAAGGAGAATCAGTAGAGAGTTGTAACGTTTATTATAAAGCTTAATTAAACTGTGTACGAATCAAAATAACAGAGTTACTGTTGATGTTAGTAAAAATTCGTCTTCGTTATTTTAGAGAATTAATGACGATTGATAGTGTTCGTTTGTTTTCATTATACGCTTGGTTATCTGATTAAGTTAATCGTTAATCATGAAAGAAATCGGTGGTTCCAAGTAGTCACTTGGCGAAACGATGATAGATGCCAAATTTATCAATACCCATCTGAAAAACTAAGTTGACTTTGGGAATGAAATATTGTTAAATTGACTTGTCAATGTACAAAGTTTATTTCAATAAAGTACGATAAAATGCCGAAATGTTTGATTTCCGTTGTTTACGTGTACCCGATATTTTAAGGTACCCAAACTACTTTCACTTAAAAAGACTGAACGTTTAGGATTGCGTGTGCAAATATTGAATTAATACGCTGAACTCGGACAGATGGGCAACGGGCTGTAATATACACTTCTAAACTAAACCTGAAATATGTTCTAATGGTTCGTTTTCGGTGCTTTCTAAAGTTGTTTTATCAAGTTTTAACTGACAAATGAAGGTTGGATCAATTATACACTCTATCAATCATGTGGGTTTCCGATTTATAAATATTATTAATCGGAAGAGATCGATTCCATCAGTATTTTTCTCCATACAAATAATGTGTTAAATTCCAAATGGGATCGTTAAATAATTAACAAGAATAAGTCAGCGACTCTTAGTCTATATTTGAATGTGTTATCTATGTAACAGTCTAATGGTTGAATGATTAAACTGAATTAAACTGCTTAAATGCTTAAAGAGACAACTGTATATCTATCATTCTTCTGATTGTCTACCAACAGTGTAGTCTACTATAGTCTCGAATGTGACGCTTCCTTAAGAGCCTGTAAACGCGTACATACAAGACGGAAAAGTTGTCTGCAGCTTTTATCACTTAAAAGGGTAATCATGTAATTACCGTACAGCAGAATAATAAAAGAGGAGACAGATAATGGTTTTGTTGTTTCATCATGCGATACAAAAGTTAACAATGGGTCCTGTCACAACTGTTTAGAGAACGTTTGCATAAGTTCGTTGGATTATTTTTATTTGTTCAGTAAGCTGACAGAGGTTAACGATGAGATCGATGTTTTTATATAAAAGTCACAAAAATTTACAACACTGTAAGAGACATATCCGCTTATATTCAGTATGCGCTGTACTTTCTATTATGCGCTTTTTTCAAGATTTCACAGTATTCAATTTATTTACTGTAAAATTAAAATGTTTATGGCATGTACGGAAGGAACAACACAAAAGTAAAAGTCCAAAGATGCAAAGAATTAGGATGCAATTATCAAAGTATCATCATCCAAAAAAACTCCCTTTCAATTACAGACAATAAGAACAAATGATAGTGCCTCTAGCTGGGAGAGAACCCGAACCGTCACGGCGACAGCACATAGCCCTGCAATTCCCGCGACGCAACCAACTGAGCTAACCGGGACAACCCCGAGAAAGGTTGATCGGAGAGCCCTGATATACGTAACGATCACTGCATGACATCGGTAACGGGTTATTTTACTGATAACAGTACTGACTATATGTACGGGGAGACTTTTTACGGCCGCCACACTGCACAAATAGCGCTACTGTGAATTTCAAATGATAGTGCCTCTAGCTTGGAGCGAACCCGCACCGTCACGGCGACAGCGCCTAGCCCTGCAATCCCCGCGACGCAACCAACTGAGCTAACCGGGACAACCCCAAAAAAGGTTGATCGGATAGCCCTGATATACGTAACGATCACTGCATGACATCGGTAACGGGTTATTTTACTGATAACAGTACTGACTATATGTACGGGGAGACTTTTTACGGCCGCCACACTGCACAAATAGCGCTACAGTGAATTTCAAATAATAGTGCCTCTAGCTGGGAGCGAACCCGCACCGTCAACAAAATTCAACTGTTTATTTGCCACAACCAAATAGTGTTGTTTTTTTACCGAAAGATAATAAACCGACAACCTTTAGAATAAACATATTGGTGATCAAATTTCTCCTCATATTTGCATTCACGGGTACCTTTCCTGAAATATATTTACACTTCAACTTCGTCCTCTACGATGAAGTCTTATTCATCTAACGAATCATAATTTCTAATGATAAACAGTGTGACGTAATAATTTGAAAGGCGTGGCTAAAGTAGAACCGTTCACAATTTGTTGGACCTTGTTGTGACATGTGACGTCGCCGAGCTAGCACGTTTTGTCACGAGTTGATGTGAAAAAGCGTACCGTCATTCACTTTGTCGTCGATGTTGCTGTTCCAACTTCCATTCGAAAAAGCCGTAATATCACACGTTCTTCTAATAATTTATGTATTAAAGAGTTTATTAATGTGTGTAAACATAAGGATTGAATCCATATTCGATGTTTTTCATTTGGGTAAGAAAAACAGTTGGAATGTACGCGTGAACCCTTCGGGCTTCAAGCACTTTAAACAACCCAAGTGATTTCCATACCCAAATGAAAACCATCAAATATTGTTTTAATTCTAAAAAAGGAATTTCCCATGTTATTTTGTCAACTTTTCATTTGAATCAGTATATTAAAATATCGTTAAGAGTATTTCCTTAATATAAAATGCTCGCTTTTTTGCTACCCAGGTCTCGCGTTTAAAAGAGCTAAAATAATTTAACAATGTTATCGTAGTTTCATCACTGAAAAAATATGTCTTTGCCTGAGATATCAATGGAATTATTTATTATTAGACGAAAGTATAGACATTTAGCACCACAAAGTATATGACGTATTCCCATACAAAGGGTTACTACTAGATAGGTTTATAAATCATGTTTATTGAACTAATTTGATGAAAAATCACTGCTTCGGTTCATCTCTAGACAAATACAAATGGTTAAAAGATTCATTGCGATCACATAGAATAAACTCACCATTTTCTTCATTCCCATCGCGTAAAGAGATAATTCAATAGTGATGTTTGATATATCTTTCTTAGTTAACAATTAGATAAAAATGTTAAGATAGTTCTCTTTTGACGTAGGCAGCTTTCATATATCGGGATAACCCAAAACAGTGGTTTTTGGGGTCGCAAAAGGGGTACATACAACATTTTGAGATAACTTCCTAGTCAAAATGGACATGGACAGTATCATTTATCCACACAGTACTGGATAACTCAAAATAATATTTTTGTATATATTGGCGATATACAAAGGAAACACTTAAGAACAAGTAATAGTTCATATGTCTTCTACATATCTGCGCCTGTCGTATAACACTGTTAAATGTGATATATAGTCATTTGTGGCGTTGATGGTGAAACGTGTATATATCATTTTGTTAATAATTTCGCTTGAATGTGGTAATGAGATACCGTTTCAAAACATCACGAGCACTGAAAATCATATTTCATTTCTTTAGTTTAGTTTTTTTGTAATAGTGAAATAGAAGAAAATGAAACTGTAAATGCCACCGAACACAACAAACATGAAAACATTGCAGGCTCGGTTTGATTAAGCCTATTAATGGGAAGTATTGGAAATTCAAAAGAACAATTTTAAAGGTTGAATATACATACAAGACCTGTTAAATTACTTATTTTTTACAGGAAAGTAATAATCAGTATCAAATTGTATGTCTTTCTTTGCTGTTTTGACCTCAATACATGCCTTTATCTGCATTTCGAAGACGGCTGACGCTCCCCGAATGGGTACTTTGTTACAAAATTGGATGGTTGTATAAATATTGAGGTGAATTTTGAAAATGGTGTATTACTATAAAATCAGACATAATCACCCTTGCACTGAAGGTTGAAGGGAATGATGTTGAATTCTGTTTATTTTATTGGTGCTTCAAGAATAGAACTTCCTACTGACTTCAATCCAAATAATTTGATGGTCTGAGAAGTATGGAGTTGACAGGTGAACACATGGGTGTATATCTTCTGACACAAAGACTTTATCCAGAGTTGATCCAGTGTTTGTTGTAGACACATTGATAACAGCGGTGAGGATATCTGAAAATGAATGTAGAATTTTATTGAATCCTCCTAGAACAATACCTGGATTTTCAAGATTTTCAAGTTAGCGACCCAAATGTTTCGCGCGACACGTCGTCTCAATATGGTGATCATTCTGTGAAATAATTTTAAAATCTGACTTTAAATAACAATGGGCCGGACAGGATGTTGCTTCAAGGTCAAGCTGTGACCTTACTCTTTAAGGTAGCGTCCCAAATGTTCGCGCGACACGTCGTCTCATTATGCTGATCATTTCTGTGAAATAATTTATAAATTCGACTTCAAATAAAAAAGTTATAGGCCGGACACGATTTTGCTACAAGGTCATGCTGTGACTTTGACCTTCAAGGTAGCGACCCAAATGTTGCGCAAGACACGTCGTCACATTATGGTGATCATTTCTGTGAAAACAAAATCCGACTGCAAATATAAAAGTTGTGGGACGGACACGATTTTGCTACAAGGTCATACTAAAACTTTGACCTTCAAGGTAGCGACCCAAATCTTGCGCGCGACATGTCGACTCATTATGGTGATCATTTCTGTGAAATAATTTGAAAATCCGACTTCAAATAAAAACAGTTATGGGTCGGACACGAATGCGGGACGTACGGACTGACGGACGGACAAACCGGCGATTACATGCTCATCTGAATTTCTTCGGGGAGCATAAAAATGAAATATGCATATCAGGAATCGCCACAACCAGAAAAAAGCCTCCCCATGCAGCCATAAAGTAAAAGAGAAACGAGAAAATGACTTTATACAATGACCTGTTTCAAATTAGACACCAAAAACAATTTATGAATACGAGAACCGTTTGGGTAAAACGGTCAGTCGCAAAAAATGCCACTGAGGGGTTTAAACCAGGTTCTCTTATAATCAAACAAGTGCCAGTTGTCTTGGTGGTATAACTCCAACGCACCCATCCAATCGACATGCAAAAGCACACAAACATATAAAATATAAGAAGCTAATAGCATTGATAAGCGAAAAGGAGGGTAATCAATGAATTCACTGAGACTAGAGCTGAAAAAGCAACAATATCACTGAGTCGACACACCAATCATGTTTTCGTCCTCATTGCTCTTATTTGCCGGCACAATATTCCAATGAATATAATTAAGATATCTGTTTATATATTTTAGTTCAAATATGACTAAGTAAACCGTAAGACATTTATTACCGCCTAGGGACGATTATCTTCAACTGTATGGACAAGAAATAAATTTCTCAACAAAATTTCGTCAAGAAGAATTCCATTTTTTAAATAAATGATGGTTCTCTTCGACAAGCGTTATCGGAATGAATCTCCGACACAATACGAAATTGTTAAGAGGATTTTCTTTTAAAAAAAGGTGAAATACGTTTTCCTAAAAACACTCTAAATGGACAAAAACTAAAATCTGAAAATATCTTCTTGAATGAGTAACCTTCAAGAATGAATCGCTCTTAAAGGTGGTTGATCAAAATTCTGTGGTAAATTTTCAGAAACTACTCATTGACACTTGTTTGTGATTTTTGATGTTTTGCTTAAACATTTGAAATGCTACTCACAGTAGCGCTATTTGTGCATAGTGGCTGCTGTTAAAAGTGTCCCCGTACATATAGTCAGTACGGTTATTAGTAAAAACATCGGTTTCCGGTGTCATGCAAGGATGACTACGTTTATCAGGGTAATCCTGTTAACCTTTTTGGGGGTTGTCTAGATTAGCTCAATAGGTAGTGTTATTTGCATAGCATAGGCGCCGTCTCCGTGTGGGATCGCATCCCAGTGGAGGCACTATCACTACAAAAACGTTCACGATATCTCTATTTATTTGAATCCTGGTCTTTTGGGAACGTCATTATGCAAAATGACGTCACACGTTGTAAGTGTGGAGTCTGCGTTTCGAGCCAAATCAAATAGACAACTTTAATAGGGAACCCAGGTTTAGAAAGAGCAAACAAATTGTAAGCAAACCCATTTTGTTTTCTGTTTTTGTTTTTTGGGGTTTTTTTTGTTGTTGTTTTTTTTTAAATATTCGAAAACAATGTTAATGATTAAACACAACTAACAGTTTCACATGACAATTAAGGCAATGTTTCCGATATAGAAAAGAAGTTATTAGTTTTCTGTAATGCGCATACCATTTGCAGTGTGATGTTTTTTTAAGCTATTTTGGTTCTATTTTCGATTTATTTTTCTCGGTTTCCGCCTTCCTTTCATTTCTCTTGGCTCACTTATGTAATAACGGATGATAACATTCAGTCCATATTTCAATTTTCTTGAAGCTTCCAACAATTTATGTGAAGGAACCTGGATTGTGTGTGCTACTTCTATAATTGAAATGTGGTTTCATTTTTGTCGGTTATGAATGCTTGTTGTGAACGATATAATCAAGACGATCTTCATATTGTTGTGGTATGTTCAATTTCAAATAACAAGAGGGCCATGATGGCCCTGTATCGCTCACCTGAGTACAAAAGTACTTTCAGCTTTACCCCAGGGCCAACATTTAAATAATGCTAGTAAAAGGTCTCTTTACAATACTCAACACGAAATATCTAAGGTCTAGTCGCATTAGTTTCAGAGAACAAGGGGTGTAGTTTGACACTAGCAAACATTCTACATGTCTTCAGTTTTTACTATTTAGCTCTATGTAAAAACTGATAAGCCCCTGGGTGGGGCCAATTCGAGCCTGGGGTCATGATATGTATAAATGTGGTAAAGGTCCACAAAGTGATGTTACATGTAAAAATTCTAAGCTCTATGTGTTATGGTTCTAGAGAAGAAGACTTTTACAAGATTTTTCCTATATAATTCTATGTAAAATGGGCGACCCCTGTGGCGGGGCCAATTTTGATCCAAGGGCCATAATTTGAACAACTTTGTTAGAGGTCCATTAGACAATGTTTCATGCCAAATATCTAACCTCTGGCCACTGCGGTTTCGGAGAAGAAGATTTTTTGTTTTTGCTATATTGATATAAGGAAAACCCATGACCTCTGGAGCGGGGCAAATTTTGACCCCCAGGGCCATAATTTGAACAACTTTGTTAGAGGTCTATTAGACAATGTTTCATGCCAAAATCTAACCTCTGGCCATTGCGGTTTCGGAAAAGAAGATGTTTTAAGTTTTTGCTATATACTGATATAAGGAAAACCCATGACCTCTGGGGCGGGGCAAATTTTGACCCCAGGGCCATAATTTGAACAACTTTGTTAGAGGTCCATTAGGCAATGTTTCATGCCAAATATCTAACCTCTGGCCATTGCGTTTTCGGAGAAGAAGATTTTTTAAGTTTTTGCTATATATTGATATAAGGAAAACCCATGACCTCTGGGGCGGGGCAAATTTTGAACCCAGGGCTATAATTTTAACAATCTTAGTAGAGGACTACTAGGTGATGCTACACACCAAATATCAAAGTTCTAGGCCTTACAGTTTCAGAGAAGAAGATTTTTTAAGTTTTTGCTATATATTGTATAAGGAAAAATCATGACCTCTGGGGCGGGGCAAATTTTGACCCCAGGGCCATAATTTGAACAACTTTGTTAGAGGTCCATTAGACAATGTTTCATTCCAAATATCTAACTTCTAGCCATTGCGGTTTTGGAGAAGAAGATTTTTTGCTATATATTTATAAGGAAAACACATGACCCCACCCGGGCGGGGCCAATTTTGACCCCAGGGCTATAATTTGAACAATCTTGGTAGAGGACCACTAGGTGATGCTACACACCAAATATCAAAGTTCTAGGCCTTACAGTTTCAGAGAAGAAGATTTTTAAAAAATTCATGTTCAAAATCTATTTTTATCCTCTGTGACCTAGATAGGCAATGGACTGGAACCATTTGAACAATTTTAGTAAAGCTTCATGCAAGTAACATTCCTGCCAAGTTCCAGCAAGATTGGCCCAGGAGTTCAGGAGAAGAAGTCGTTTGAAGAAAAAGTTGACGACGCACGGACGGACGACGGACGACGGACATCAGGCGATCACAAAAGCTCGCCATGAGAACTTCGTGCTCAGGTGAGCTAAAAATGTATTTGTTGGTTTAAGCACACAATACAATATTGGCAATTGTGCTTACAAATGTCCTTGTTTAACCACTTTTAATCAGTGCTGTTATCAATCAAGCACTTTGAAGGGTTAACAGCCTTTTTGCTACAAATGTAGTAATTTATGACAATTTAAAACTGTTATTAAAGCCAAAATTTAAATCCCAAATGGTATTGCCCCCACTGGGTAGTGAACCTATGCGGCGACAGCGCCTAGCCATGCACTGCCAATTACACTACATATTGAGCTAACCAGGACAAGATTTTCTAGTAGTGTCAATCATTTAATTAACCATACATTCAATGTTAAAACGGTGTATAACTTTACATGTTTTGGAATAGTTATGGAACTTGTTGCAAATGAAGTAGGTCATAATGATGTACATTATTTTAGTTTCAATTTAATCACAAAGTTCAATATGTAGGTCAACTAAAACAACGTTCTAAGAAAAAGACTTAATCAAACAGGGACATAAGTGCTTTAAAATTTTGTCTTGCCAAACCTTCTAACGTACCTATTTTGTTATGACAAATCATCGTTCATGAATTTAAGATATTGCCCCTCCTGAGCGAACCCGTACTGCGACAGCGCATTGCCATGCATTGCAAATTACGATACCTATTGAGCTAACCGGGACAACCCCAAAATAGGTTGATCGGATAACCCTGAGAACGAAAGTAAAATAGAAAACTGCCATTGATTTTCTGCTAAAATTCTTTGAATAATAATTCATAAAAGATAATGGAAATATTGATGATCTTTTGTTTGCTGGCTAAGCATCTTTATGTGCCTTTCTGGGTTTAGCCTGAACCAAACGCCAGAAAGTTTGAGCCAAAGGTTGAAATAGAAGGCAGACATTCTGGTCTAGCACTGAAACATAATCATGTGGTAAGAGCGAAGAGCCTAGCGCGATCACTCTGATAGCTAAACATATGCCTGAAACTCTGCTTAATTTCCATAAATGATTTCATCTGAACACATGATTAAAGCATTGAATTTATCAAGTTAAAACGACAACGCAAATCGATCAATCATGTCAGTTAAACACATGATGTCATTAAATGTTATCCCCAATTAATAGATTTGTATTTGTCGGTCATTAATAAGGCAGAATTTGAAAGCATGACGGTGACCAGACTGACAAAAGAGACCATTATTTACATATATTAGCGAGAATATATTTGTCGCGTTTTATGCTTTGAGAAGCTTTACAATAGGTTCTGTTGGACATTTTACCTTCATCAATCTACTTTACTCAAAATATTTTCTGGCCTGAAGTCCCACTAAATAGCAAGAGGTTAACTTTTACAGACCGAGTTTATTCATTCCATTTACAAATCTTTAGAATAACTGATCGAAATAAGGAGCATTAAAATATCGGTTCCAATGCCGTGATCACCTTAAAGTATTTGAAATGATAAAATTATGGTACCCACCATCAACTGTTTTGCTTATACAGGTACAGGTATGCTACTCACAGTTTGCTCAGCAAGAATATTTTAAGCTGTACACTAGTTATTAGTTCTATTTCATTTTATACAACTGATAATTGATTTATTAAACAATACAGACAAGTATTTTAACAAGTGTTATGTGCTTTCGACGTTAGTTTTTAATTTCATTGGGATGGTTGTAAATACGGAGATGTTGATAATTGTGTTAAAAAATAAATGATGCCAAAAAGAAAAATATATTGGTGTCTGCTCCCGATAAATGCCTTCGTACATTCGAATTTACAACACTTTTGTAATAAAGGTTTAGTATTTCAAGCGACATTAAACGTTTGTATCACACAAATGTCTGGAAAAGCAGCGTAAATTTCAAACTAAGAAAAACAGTAATTTCCTTGATTATTACTGAAGGTTATATGTACACAGAGGACCTTCTCTATACGTCACAAAACGATTTCTAATGTAAATGTATAAATAAAGTGGTTATATAGGGTGTTGAGCAAACTATGAGCATACATTCAAACCTGTCTTTAGCAGCCACCCAAGGGAGTGACAAAAAGTGGCTGCTGAAGACAAGTGGCTGTTAAAGACAGTAAAATTTACAAAATGTCAGTTTAGGTCATATTCAAACTGGCTGTTTAAGACAGGTAGTTGCTTTTCGCAGGTGGCTGCTAAGGCAGCTCTCACTGTATTATATTATACTGCTAGAGAAAAATATCAGTTCATTAGGGCTCAAAGCTATTGAGTCCAATCGAAAGAAAATTAATAGAAACGAATTGTGCGATGTCAAAATAATTTCTAAAGTTAATGAAGACATATACTTTGTCCGGAAGACGTTCATCTGAAAAATATTCATTTGTCTAACCTTCTTTCCGACTGCTGGTTCAGAAAAGTATGTTAACTATATAAGGTTTACGATACACGTCCTTCCTGGGGTATTATAAAATAAGCTTTTATGAAATGAACTAAAATGCTCAAACTAGGAAAATACTAGCTGCTGCTTGATGAGGTCGGGATTGAATTTCTTATTTATATAATGAAAGAAATATGTTTCAATATCAGCATAATTCAGGATGTGTGGGGCTTGTTTATCCTTTATTTAGATAGTCTGGTTATTGGTCAGGACACTGGCGCTTGACCAGCCTTCCTACCCCCTGCCAACCCTTACTAATACGCCCTTTTTTGTAAAAATGGTGTCAAGTCACTAATATTGTTCCATTCTATCAAAATATGCGAAAATACACCGTCAAAATCGTATTCTAAAAAAATTATATTTTTCCCCGACGCTTTTTTCGGAGAGATCTGATTGGTAGAACTATTGACTTAGTCCGGGAAATACTTGGCACACAAATCGTAAGGAGGGTAAATAGATGAAAAAGGAACAGTTACTTTGAAAGCCACCGAACGCGATTAATATAAAAAATATTGCATGAATGGTTTAATTGAGCCTGACAATGAGCAGTAATGAAAAATTGCAAAATGCATATTACTGCCCATGCCGTCTAGCATCGGGTTAATCCAACTCAATATTTACACCAGTAAACAGTACAATTTTGATCCATCCCAAGTAGGTAACTTGAGACCAATGGGCAATCTTTAATCGCCATTGCACTTTCATCGATAAAAATGAAAATTATGAAAATCTCTCTGACGGCATTTGCACACTTATGAAATAATAAGACAAAAGGACAAAACATACTGTTGCCTGTATCGTACAACTCAAGTGGGCATTTAAAATAATGTGTTTTGTTGTTAAGTTTGTGAAACATTTCTTTCTGTTAAAGGTACTTCTTTTATCGTAACGAATATCATTATAACAGTATTCAATTTGCCTTTATATAAACCCATTTTTCATCAGAAGGGGAAACTTTATAGTAAAACAGTGAAATATGGGTATCAGGAAATGCCTCGACGGTGGCAGGGGTTTAAGAGTTTATTAAGGTTTATGGGGAAATCATTTCTTAAAAGAACCTAGAAGCTCGATTAGTTTCTTTTATTCCTGTCATCGTGTTCTTGCTGATTTTACTCCAGGTGCTCTTGTCTCGGTAAGATCATTGAGTACCCGCCTCTTCGGCTTTGCAATGCTCTTAGCTTCTTATGTTTTATATGTTTGTGTGCTTTTGCATGCAACTTTGTTGAGCCGATAAGTGGGTTGGAGTTTTTTCACCAAGACAACTTGTACTTGTTTTGTGATATGAGAACCTGTTGGGGCAAGTGTGAGGTTGGTGCACCCTAGAACCTGGTTTAAACCCCCAGTGGCAATTTGATTTGCCACTGACCGTTCCAAGGCGGTAACCCCTCGGGTTCTCATTTTTGTTTATTGTTAGTGGTGTCTTTTTTGAAACTGATCATTTTATTAACCATGCTCTCTCCCTCTCTCTTCTTCTTGACTGTGTGGGGAGGCTTTTTTTTCTTAATGTGGCGATTCCTGATATGCATATTTCACCTTTTTTCATTCAGAAGACAAAGCCTCTCCACACAGCCAAGAAGAAGAGAAAGAGAGAGAAAGAGAGAGAGAGAAAGAGTATGGTTAATAAAATGATCAGTTTCAAAACATAAACCACAAACAATTAACAAAAATGATAACCCTAGGGGTGACCGCCTTGGATCTGTCAGTGATAAAACAAATTTTCACTGTGGGTTTTCAACCAGGTTCTAGAGAACATCAACCTCACAATTGCCCCAAGAGGTTTTCATTTCACTAAACAAGTACAAGTTGTCTTGGTAAATAACTCCAATCTACCCATCAGCTCAACAATGTTGCATGCAAAAACACACAAACATATAAAACATAGGAAGCTAATAGTATTGCAAAGCCAAAGGCGAGTACTCAATGATCTTATCGAAACAAGAGCACCTGGAGTCAAATCAGCAAGCACACGGTAACGGGGATAAAAAGAAATTTTTGCTCACATATTTTTGAACAGTATTTGTCTACAATTATCTACATTTAAACTTGAACTATTATTTAAAAACTAAAGAAACTTTACAAAGAAAGATTATTCAACTTATAAGAAAAATCTCCTTTCGCGACTTGAATTTTTGCGATATCTTACGTGCTTCTAAGTCGCTTTTCAAAAATTCATGCTCTAATCAACCGATATTTTATTAGAAGCTTTGGGCATTGTTGAAATCATCGTCTGCGATAATAAATTACCTTAAATTGTAGAAGTTCACTCACTAATTACACAACATTTACTTGGAAGCTTTGGGCAGTCTGCGATAATATTAATGTTTTGTGTATTTGCAAATATAATTCCGTAGCGTTAAAATGTCCTTAATTGAATCAGAGGTTTGGAAACGCTGGTTACGGTTGCTTTGGCTCAAAGGCTTCTTTTCAAAGTGATGTATATTAATAAAAACGATTTTTTTTCATGGGCAGAAAACATGGCAAGTAGAGCCATGGAAACCCCACTTGAGTAAATAAATAAAATAATTATGAAACACCGTGTCCATCTGTCTGTCTCGAAATTGCCATGTTTGCTGTTGATGCGGGTTTTTTTTAATTTTTAATCTTTATGTGTACTTCTAACAGAAAAATTCATCTGTCCAGTATATTTTCCTTTATATTTCGTTATGAAAACGAATGCTTACAATTTATAGCTAAAGCCTGGATGTGCTTATTAATGAGTTTTTGTTCTAAGTAATAGTGATCTTCACTCCCAATGACCTAAAATATAATTCTGAGAAGTCTCGACAATGGCATTTTGAGTTTTATGAGGTTATCTCAAACCATTCTCAAGTTATAAGGCATTCAAGGAATTTCTATTTTAAGAAATAGTGACCTTGACCATGGCTAGAGTGTCCCCAATTATTATTTCAGCAAGATAATATCCAAGGCTACCTACATACACAGTTTAATGACAAAAGCTTAAATCAGTCACAAGTCTTATTTTCTGGACAATTATTTCTATTTTTTTGAAATAGTGACCTTGACCTTGATCTCGGTGATATCAAGCTGATACTGATAAGCGTCCGGTTTGGGTTAATACTCAATTTAAAATAACATCTTTGTTGTTTACTAAAACCAACATCCATTGCAAATTAAGCTCCAAATAACGATTTAAAAACTATACAACTGTATTTTATTCAATATCATACTCACCATCGTCATCAAACGCATTCGTAATGACCGTTGGAACGTCAAATTGTGCAAAGTCTCCTTGAAACAAGAGGTGTTTGTCAAACACAAATGCCCCCCCTGACGTGCAAGTGATATCTATTAGCATTGAATTTAAATTTTTGGAAATTTAGAGACTTTTGTAAGCTTTAGCAATGAAGGGTACCAGTCATGAAAGCAATTTACAAGACGGTGGAACTCCTATATATCAATAACCAGGTCATCCAATGAGAGGATTACATTTACCTCGACAAACATAAGCGCGTGTAGATTAACCTAGTCTAACACAAAGGATTTTATTGTAATTTAAATCAAATATTCGCTATTGGCGGAGATATAGTAGCTCTAGTGTTATGTCAATTCCGGTAATGTGCAGGCTTTAGTGACCATCCATACGAAACCAAAGCATTTAATAAACACAAGTGAGTGATAATCAGTGCCTATTTATGACACGGCATATATTGAAATAGTTTAAAATTAATGTTATGGATCATTAATATATATCTTTACTTGAAATTGTCATGGGGAAAAATAATCACAACTTTACACTGAGAAGTATTTTATTTTATTATACAAATAAACATAAAAACGTTGTCTAGTTATTGATCGAACAAGGTTTTTTGTTGTCAAGGCCACCGTGACCTTGACCTTTGACCTACTGACCCCAAAACCAATAGGGGTCTTCTACTGGTCACGACCAACTTCCACACCAAATATGAGGTCTGTATCACAAAGCGTTGTCTAGTTATTGATCGGACAACGTTTTTGTATGCAAAGGCCACTGTGACCTTGACCTTTGACCTACTGATCCTAAAATCAATAGGGTTCTTCTACTGGTCATGACCAACCTCCACACCAAATATGAGGACTGTATCACAAAGCGTTGTCTAGTTATTGATCGGACAACGTTTTTGTATGCAAAGGCCACTGTGACCTTGACCTTTGACCTACTGATCCTAAAATCAATAGGGTTCTTCTACTGGTCATGACCAACCTCCACACCAAATATGAGGACTGTATCACAAAGCGTTGTCTAGTTATTGATCGGACAAGGTTTTTGTGGTCAAGGCCACTGTGACCTTGACCTTTGACCTACTGACCCCAAAATCAATAGGGGTCTTCTACTGGTCATGACCAACCTCCACACCAAATATGAGGACTGTATCACAAAGCGTTGTCTAGTTATTGATCGGACAAGGTTTTTGTGGTCAAGGCCACTGTGACCTGGACCTTTGACCTACTGACCCCAAAATCAATAGGGGTCTTCTACTGGTCATGACCAACCTCCACACCAAATATGAGGACTGTATCACAAAGCGTTGTCTAGTTATTGATCGGACAAGGTTTTTGTGGTCAAGGCCACTGTGACCTTGACCTTTGACCTACTGACCCCAAAATCAATAGGGGTCTTCTACTGGTCATGACCAACCTCCACACCAAATATGAGGACTGTATCACAAAGCGTTGTCTAGTTATTGATCGGACAAGGTTTTTGTGGTCAAGGCCACTGTGACCTTGACCTTTGACCTACTGACCCCAAAATCAATAGGGGTCTTCTACTGGTCATGACCAACCTCCACACCAAATATGAGGACTGTATCACAAAGCGTTGTCTAGTTATTGATCGGACAAGGTTTTTGTGGTCAAGGCCACTGTGACCTTGACCTTTGACCTACTGACCCCAAAATCAATAGGGGTCTTCTACTGGTCATGACCAACCTCCACACCAAATATAAGGACTGTATCACAAAGCGTTGTCTAGTTATTGATCGGACAAGATGTGGTCTACGGACCGACATACCGACCGACATACCGACCGACATACCGACCGACCGACCGACCGACCGACCGACCGACATGTGCAAAGCAATATACCCCCGCTTCTTCGAAGGGGGGCATAATAACAAGATTATTTATCTTAACCGTTTTACCTCTGTTAAAAGGTTTGGTGTATTCATATATTCATATTTTCTCACTAACATATGACACGTTAAATTTACACGAGTTTTTAGGAATTTTACGCCAATGATATAACCCAATTTATAAATAAATATGTATTTCGTCAAAAGGTAACAGAACATTATTTATAGGTAACATAATTTAGTTTACCCAAAAATATGAATATTTTCAAACGCCAAACGGTAACAGAACATTATTTACAGGTAACAAAATTATTCTATTTACCCAAAAGCTTGACTAAATTATTAATAATTTTCTAAAAACGATCAAATTACCCTTGTTTTTCTATATACTAAATTGTGCTTGTTTTCACGTAAAGAACAAATGCATATTTATAAGCTTAAATACTTACTCTCTGCTTGGTTATGGAAGAACATGTCTCCAAAGTGCATGTTGTGCATGATCCTTAGTCGTATCTCAACTGTACATAAAACAAGACGAAAACGCCGAAAATTTCCGTTTTGTCTTAAACCATTGTTTTTGTTCATCAACGCTTACGACAATCTTTTTAAAATCATCTCCTGAGAACCGCTACGCTATCAGGATCTGACGATGATTACTTAAAACGTGTTTTTATCACTAACCCTTTGAACCAATCAGATTGTCGCCAACAAAATCCAAAAGTGAAAGTAAACATAGTATTTTAAACCATGAAAAGTGTTTACGGCCTGCGTAAGCAGGGGCGGATCCAGGATTTCAGTAAGGGGGTTCAACTCAGCGAGTCGTATTTTTAGCAGTCTCAATTTGTAACTGAGCTTAAACATCAGTCCTTCGTACACTTCCGGGGTTCTCAATAATTAATGTTTGTAAGAAGCCCCAATGAACTTTAAGAGGCCTAACTAATCTAGGGGGTCGGCGCGCCTGCTGCCCCGGAAATTTTTTTAAATTTATATGCCAAGTTCTGCATTCTGAGGTATTTTGTGGGAATTTTGAATCAGGTTTTGAACTACTCCTTCATACTTGATTTTAACTAGTTCATTGTGAACTAGAACTAACTTAAACCTGGTTTAAACCTCCACTGGCAAGTTGTTTTGACGCTGATCGTTCCAGAGGTGGTAAACTCAGTTCTAAAATAGTGATGCAATTAGATCCAAATACTCTGCCTCATTATCTGCCCGAAATGGCTAAGTTCAGGTTTCTCAGTTTCTGGTCAATACTTTCTCCAGTTGGAAAATGTTGAAAAAAGTAATATATGCATATAAGGAATCGCCACACTCGAAAAACACAGCCTCCCCACGCAGCGAAAAAGAAGAGAGGAAGAGAGAGAGCATGTTTTATATAAGTATGCCAATTCAAATTGGACGCCACAAACAATTAACGAAGAAGAGAACCTTTGGGGATACCGCCTTGGAACGGTCAGTGGCAAAACAAATTGCCACTGGGGGGTTTAAACCAGGTTCTAGGGTGCATCAACCTCACACTTGTCCCAAAAGGTTCTCGTATCACAAAACAAGTACAAGTTGTCTTTTTGAAATAACTCCAACCCACCTATCGGCTCAACAATGTTGCATGCAAAAGCACACAAACATATAAAACATAAGAAGCTAATAGCATTGCAAAGCCAAAGGGTAGGTACTCAATGATCTTACCGAGACCAGAGCTCCTGGAGTAAAATCAGCAAGAACACGATGACAGGGATAAAAGAAACGAATCGAGCTTCTAGGTTCTTTTAAAAAAAGATTTCCCAATAAACCTTAATAAACTCTTAAACCCCTGCCATCGTCGTGCAACCAAAGACGTAAGCATAATGATCAATTGTAGATGGGTTAATCACCAGGCCTGCAGAGCGCTGTAAAATATCATGTTGGTAAACTTTCTTTTTAAATTTACAGATGGTTTTTACAAATAACCGAGAGAAATTAACATTGCTTTTTATCTTCTTAAGTTGTAAATTAAATCTCCATAAAACAGCGGCTGTGAAATACCTTGTTGCAATAATAGTGATTTTAAACTGCACCTGTATTTATGAATTAGATCTGGGTATCGACGATAAAACTTGCAAAATGTTTTCCTTAATTTGTGATACCGGTAACCTTGTTTTAAAAGTTTTTTTCTGTTATGCACAGATTAGGTTCATTGAAATCATTTACATCGTTGCAAGCTCTTGAAAAGCGAACAAGCTGTGAAATATAAACCCCGTAAGATGTTGCACGAGGAACATCGCCGTCTAAAAACGGAAAATTTACTATATTAAAATTAAAATCATCTCTTTTATCGTATATTTTAGTAGTGACGTAACCATTTTCAATAGACAGATTTAGATCAAGAAAGTTTGCTTGCTTGAAGACATTTTAGATGCACTAATAACTGTTTGTGGTGGGATGGGGTTTAGAGAGAAAATTAGCCGATAGATACTTTTGGTTTCCTACTGGACAAAATATCATTATCTTTTGAATCAATTTGCATAAAACAAATTTATGAACGTTTATGTGCCGAGTCTATAGTCAACTTAAGTGATGGCTTTGTATGTGTATGTATGGAGAAAAATAACATCCGATTTCTTTTACTGTCAGAAAATATAAGTTGACGTGAAAATCTTTATTAAAGTAAAGAAATTAGATGGTTACTTGAGTTTTTAATGTATTTTAAATAGCTTAACTACTATAGAATATTTAGATTCTTCCTCTCTAGGTATCAGAACTGGGCGAATAATCCGCTCGGCTTTCATCATAGTCATGTCAAAATTTGTCAGAATTAATAAAGTATCTTGTTGTCATCACTTAAGTTGACTATAGACTCGGCACATTAACGTATAACGGTTTCGTCCGAACCCCCCGAACCCCCCCCCCCCCTGGATCCGCCACTGGTAAGACATACTTTACTGATATATAGGCGTTTATGTTTATAGTATTGCATTCATTTCTAATGTAATGATATCTTCAGATCGTTTTGTGAACGTTATATTTACACTTCAACTTCATCCTCTACGATGAAGTCTTATTCTTCCAACGAATCATAATTTCTGATGGTAAACAGTGTGACGTATTACTTTTAAAGGCGTGGCTACAGTAGAGCAGTTCACAATTTATTAGACGTTGCACGATGTTTTGACGTGTGACGTCGCCGTGCACGCACGTTTTGGCACGAGTTGCTGCGAAAAAGCGTGCCGTCATTCACTTGTCGTCCACGTGGCTGTTCCAACAGCCATTCGAAAAAGCCGTAATATCACGAATTCTTCTAGTTATTTCTGTATTAATGAGATTATTTATGAGTGTAAATATAAGGATTGAATCAATATTTGATAGTTTCCATTTGGGTATGAATAACAGTTGGATTGTTTAAAGTGCGCGTGAAGCCCTACAGGCTTCACACACTTTAAACAACCCAACTGTTTTCCATACCCAAATGATAACCATCAACTATCGATTCAATCCTTAATATAAATCATGCTTCTTAAAATAGTAATCGGGAAAACCGCTGTATTTTATGAACGGTCTCTGCGGGCCGTCATCAGATCTAACAGTTTGTTAGATCTGACTTTAGATAGATTTCGATTACGTGAGGTATCTAAATATCCATCCTTATTTCAAAAGGTACTTTATGCCTTAATATCAACCTTAAAATCTGACAGAAAACAAGGCGATCACTAAAAGTTTCTGACCCGCGAGGACCAAAATACACATACCTACATTTCACAAGTTCAGTTCCTCTAAAACACATTTCTAAGTTCAGTCTCTCTAAAATACATTTCACAAGTTCAGTCCCTCTAAAATACATTTCATAAGTTCAGTCCCTCTAAAATACATTTTACAAGTTCAGTCCCTCTTAAATACATTTCACAAGTTCAGTCCCTCTAAAATACATTTCACAAGTTCAGTCCCTCTAAAATACATTTCACGAGTTCAGTCCCTCTAAAATGCATTTCTAAGTGCAGTCCCTCTAAAATACATTTTACAAGTTCACTCCCTCTAAAATACATTTCTAAGTTCAGTCCCTCTTAAATACATTTCACAAGTTCAGTCCCTCTAAAATACATTTCTAAGTTCAGTGCCTCTAAAACACATTTCTAAGTTCAGTCCCACATAAATACATTTCACAAGTTCAGTCCCTCTAAAATACATTTCTAAGTTCAGTGCCTCTAAAACACATTTCTAAGTTCAGTCCCTCATAAATACATTTCACAAGTTCAGTCCCTCTAAAATACATTTCTAAGTTCAGTCCCTCTAAAATACATTTCACAAGTTCATTCTCCCTCTTAAATACATTTCCAAGTTCAGTCCCTCTTAAATACATTTCACAAGTTCAGTCCCTCTAAAATACATTTCACGAGTTCAGTCCCTCTAAAATGCATTTCTAAGTGCAGTCCCTCTAAAATACATTTTACAAGTTCACTCCCTCTAAAATACATTTCTAAGTTCAGTCTCTCTTAAAAAAATTTCTAAGTCCAGTCCCCCTAAAATACATTTCTAAGTTCAGTCCCTCTAAAACACATTTCTAAGTTCATTCCCTCTTAAATACATTTCTAAGTTCTGTCCCTTTAAAATACATTTTTAAGTTCAGTCCCTCTAAAACACATTTCTAAGTTCATTTCCTCTAAAATATATTTCTAAGTTTAGTCCCTCTTAGATATATTTCTAAGTTCAGTCCCTCTAAAATGAAATAAGGACCGAACACATATTATTTTGTTGCTCTCACCATATTTACCAAGCACGTTCTCATGGCAACGGGCACGCCAGCGATATTTCGTTTTCTTGAACATTAAAAAATGTAACAGCTTGAAGAATGTAAGTTCTGCTAAAATGACTGGTGTAATAGCACGCTAATGGTTTCTTACACATTTATACAAGGGTATTTTCTAATTTCTTAATTTTTTAACCTCGAGCTTTAACAAAACCATATTTGAAAGTTCTTGCCATGGAGACGCTGTCATTCACAACTCTTGACTCGGTCTAAGTCAAAAGAATACCATCGCCGCTGTAATTAGTAGCCCCTGACCCGGTTTACAATCTCCTCAAAACATACACGAAACGCTGTATCTGGTTACAACCGCCTTAAAACATATAAGTTTCGATTCAACAGCCATGATCTGCTTATAAGCTTTCCTAAAAACTTACAACCACCAATTCTGGTTTACAGTCTCCAGAAAACAAACCAGTGCCGTTTCCACAAACAATAGATCTGTTATTGCATATTGTGTTAGCAAACCTTTAATCTGATTAAAATCATCTTCTGAAAACCTCTACGCTATCAGGATCTGACGACGAGTAACTAAAACGTGCTTTTATCACTAACCCTTTGAACCAATCAGATTGTCGCCTACAAAATCGCAAAAGTAAACATAGTTTTTTAAAACCATGGAAAGTGATGACAGCCTGCGTAAGACATATTTTACTGAAAATATATGTGTTTATGCAGTATTGCATTCATTTCTAAAGTATTGACATATTCAGATTATTTTGCGAGCGTTATAAATCATGCTTCCTGTGCTGACAATTCTAAAAAGAGTAATCGGGGAAAACCGCTATAACTTATGTATGGTATCTGCGGGTCGTCATCAGATCTAACATTTTGTTAGATCTGACTAAAGTGAGATTGGCGAACATTTTATCGTCAAACAAAAATAATTCTAAGATGGGAAGACTTCACAAATATAATGAACCGTTCACAGAATAAAGTAACAAATAAATAATAGAAAATAGATAAGAGATAAATGCTTTTCACCAATAATGTTAATAAGATTTTGGTTTTGTCTTTTAGAAATAATGTACAAAATGGCTGCCTGTTACACAGCTTAGCTTAATTCTGTGAGCGTTAAAATCTAATAACTAAAATGAATGACGTCATAACCTTAATGAACTAAGCAGGTATTATAGATAACAATCACTTCGTCCATAACTTTCAAATTGAACCATATCAAAAGTCAATCATGTATTAAAAATTCAGGAAATAAAAGTGTGTTACTTCGGATACCTATGTTAGAAACGCTCAAATACAATCTCCTGCTCAATGTTCTAAGTAGAGAATTGTGTACATATCTTGTTTGTTTGTTCAAATTCGCTGTCGTTTTTCTCCTTGAACATTCCAGTACAATGTCCACCGTGCCAAGTGCCACATTATAGAACTTCGTGTGTGTTCGATGAGTGTTGTTTGGCGTGAATCAATACAACAAGAGGGCCATGATGGCCCTAATATCGCTCACCTGAGTACAAAAGTACTCTCAGCTTGTGGTTTCAGACAAGAAGATTTTTAAAGTTTTTCCTATATCAGTCTATATAAAATAAAGTGAACCCTGGGGCGGGGCCAATTTTGACCACAGGGAATTCATTTGAACAATCTTTGAAGATTTCCAATAGAGGGTGCTAAATGCCAAATATCTAAGCTCTAGGCCTTGTGGTTTCAGACAAGAAGATTTTTAAAGTTTTTCCTATACAAGTATATATAAAATGAAGTGACCCCTGGGGCTAGGCCAATTTAGACCCCTGGGAAATAATTTGAACAATCTTTGTAGAGTTTCATAAGAGGATGCTTAATGCCAAATATCTAAGCTCTAGGCCTTGTGGTTTCAGAAAAGAAGATTTTAAAAGTTTTTCCTATACAAGTCTATTTAAAATGAAGTGACCCCTGGGGCGGGGCCAATTTAGACCCCTGGGAAATAATTTGAACAATCTTTGTAGAGTTCCACTAGAGGATGCTAAATGCCATATATCTAAGCTCTAGGCCTTGTGGTTTCAGACAAGAAGATTTTAAAAGTTTTTCCTATACAAGTCTATATCAAATGAAGTGACCCCTGGGGCGGGGCCAATTTAGACCCCTGGGAAATAATTTGAACAATCTTTGTAGAGTTTCACAAGAGGATGCTTAATGCCAAATATCTAAGCTCTAGGCCTTGTGGTTTCAGACAAGAAGATTTTTAAAGTTTTTCTTATATAAGTCTATATCAAATGAAGTGACCCCTGGGGCGGGGCCACTTTAGACCCCAGGGAAATAATTTGAACAATTTTTGTAGAGTTTCACAAGAGGATGCTTAATGCCAAATATCTAAGCTCTAGGCCATGTGGTTTCAGACAAGAAGATTTTTAAAGCGTTTCCTATATAAGTCTATGTCAAATGAAGTGACCCCTGGGGCGGGGCCAATTTAGACCCCAGGGAAATAATTTGAACAATCTTTGTAGAGTTCCACTAGAGGATGCTAAATGCCAAATATCTAAGCTCTAGGCCTTGTGGTTTCAGACAAGAAGATTTTTAAAGTTTTTCCTATATAAGTCTATGTAAAATGAAGTGACCCCTGGGGCGGGGCCAATTTTGACCCTAGGGAAATAATTTGAACAATCTTTGTAGAGTTCCACTAGAGGATGCTAAATGCCAAATATCTAAGCTCTAGGCCTTGTGGTTTCAGACAAGAAGATTTTTAAAGTTTTTCCTATATAAGTCTATGTAAAATGAAGTGACCCCTGGGGCGGGGCCAATTTTGACCCCAGGGAAATAATTTGAACAATCTTTGTAGAGTTCCACTAGAGGGTGCTAAATGCCAAATATCTAAGCTCTAGGCCTTGTGGTTTCAGACAAGAAGATTTTTAAAGTTTTTCCTATATAAGTCTATGTAAAATGAAGTGACCCCTGGGGCGGGGCCAATTTTGACCCTAGGGAAATAATTTGAACAATCTTTGTAGAGCTCCACTAGAGGATGCTAAATGCCAAATATCTAAGCTCTAGGCCTTGTGGTTTCAGACAAGAAGATTTTTAAAGTTTTTCCTATATAAGTCTATGTAAAATGAAGTGACCCCTGGGGCGGGGCCAATTTTGACCCCAGGGAAATAATTTGAACAATCTTTGTAGAGTTCCGCTAGAGGGTGCTAAATGCCAAATATCTAAGCTCTAGGCCTTGTGGTTTCAGACAAGAAGATTTTTAAAGTTTTTCCTATATAAGTCTATGTAAAATGAAGTGACCCCTGTGGCGGGGCCAATTTTGACCCTAGGAAAATAATTTGAACAATCTTTGTAGAGCTCCACTAGAGGATGCTAAATGCCAAATATCTAAGCTCTAGGCCTTGTGGTTTCAGACAAGAAGATTTTTAAAGTTTTTCCTTTCGGTTGCCATGGCAACCAGAGTTCTGCATGGAATTGATTTCTTTGAACAACTTTGGAAGAGCTTCATGCAAGGAACATCTGTGGCAAGTTTCATCAAAATTGGCCAAGCCGTTTCAGAGAAGAAGTCGATTGAAGCAATTGTTGACGACGCACGACGCACGACGGACGACGGACGACGGACATCAGGCGGTCACAAAAGCTCACCTTGTCACTACGTGACAGGTGAGCTAAAAACATGCCGATTCAGCTAACTATGTGTTATTTCAACCTCTTACCTCGTGTCTTTATTGAGATGGTGCCATCTCTATGATCCCACCATCTTCTTATGCTACACACATAGTCTACATCATCGCAGATTTTACACATCATCGCAGATTTTACACTGTCATTCAAGTTTACGCTCACATCTGTCTTTGCTCCTGAGGGGCGATATTGAGTGTCTATAGGTCAACTTATGAGCCTTAACCTTCGCTTCCAGCCTTGGTTATGGTTACCCTAAAACTAACCCGACTCTGGGCCACTTTAAGGCTCAAAATTGATAATCAAAACAAAACAATGACCACCTTTTTTTTCAAGAAATAATTTGATGTGCGTTTCTTCTCATTTCTGTATAAACTCATATATGATAAATAAAAATATGCTAAGGACCGTAATCAGGGTGTGTTGTAATTATTCGTTGTATATTGAATTAAATTGTAAACCAAGATATTGTTAATACGTGTATTAAAACGAGAATAAGTGAAGGAAATATACCTGCGCAACATTCTACAACATTGTAATGTAAAAATGTGAGGTTCCTAGAATACCTTGAGAGTGAGTATACTTCCATAATAAATACATAAGAAAATTTAAACATAATTTATTAATAAACTAAAAATATTATTAAAAATAATCGTTATCTGGGGCTCGCCACGGGATTACGTATCTCCGGTGATAATTTTGGACGTTTTAGTTGTAACTTATTTTGAAAGAACTTACCAATACTAATTATTTTTCATAATAATTTTATGCAAAATGCAAAATAAACAATGTCGTCTGCTGAAGTTTATGACGTCATTCTAATGATTGATGTCAACTACCCCGAAGACACCTTTTTCCCGTGACGCGCCCAATATGAGTGCGCATGTGCAACTAATGCCAACTACTGTTTTCGTGCATCGAGCTCAATAGATTTGCACACGGCTATCACATTAAGAGAACTCAAACGTTTAGACTATGACGTCATTCAGTTAGATAAAAAGAAACACTGACAATCTAGCAGTCCACTGTAAGGTTATTCGTTTATTACGTTTTAAAATAGTAACAGTTAACTGTGGAACTCATCAATTGCCAGCAATATCTTTATATCTCAGTAATTAGGGCTTTACTCACAGGAATTCTAATGGTCTTGCCAATCTTCAGTCTTAGAACAAGTCCTTCCAGATGCAAATCTATCTATGTGTCTTTGAAGCAAGTCCTTGAAGATCTAAATGGACGTCAATTTTTATGGCAAGCCGCAGTTTCCGATCACCAGATGATAGACTTAAAGCAGTATTTTCTTTACTGACACCATTAACCTGCAAGGAAAACATTCGTTTTAAAATCGGTGAGTTCTCATAAGAAAGGCAACATAATCTTTGCATAACAGAAAAACTTTGATCGGTATCACAAATTAAGGAAAATCTTTCTTAAGTTTTATCTTCGATTCCAAGATTGGATTTGAAAAATACAGGTGCAGTTTAAAATCACTATTGCATCAAGCTATTTCACCTCCAGTTTTATGGAGCACGGTATGTACCCAGATAATAAGAATCGCGGATAATGATAGATTGTGAGAATAATGATAGATCGCCAGGACGGAGGAAACACCATGGAGAGGTTAGTTATTGTATGAATTTCGTGTTATTGTGAACTAATACTTATCTTTTGCGATAGATAACAATCAAGCGATGTCCTGGCCTTCCTCTCATACCCATACATTTGGAATCGGCCTTCAGATAAAGTAAAACAAAGGAAAATGATCAAGCAACATTCCAGATTTCTACAAAAAAAACTACGTATTATGCCTATTTAAAATAAATTTAAACATGTTTTTTGTAAACGTCACTGCTGTTATCAAAGTCCAAACATCGACAATCAATATGCCACCCAGCTTTAGCCAGTATTATGAGTATATTCCTTAACAAACATCTTTTTTCTAAGGAACCTGAAGCAAATTGGATAATGGGATTCGCCTAGAAAAAGTGAATGGATAATGTAAATTCTTGACTGGATAATGGTATAGTTTCCCTTATTTCAACCTTAATACTATTTATTCTATTCCTTTTTGCATGGTCCATCTCTTTCCGCAAACTGCTATCTTTATGAAACAATACCACCAGCTCTAGTGATAAGATAAATGACCCATTTATCTTAATGATCTTTCGAAAAAGCATAATTTCTTTCTGTCCCGAAGGCATCAACTAAGAACTAACCCAAAGCCTCTTAATACCCGGGTTAAGCGATTCTGCATTTTTGGTGATAAATACATTAGTTAATTACTATAACTATTATGGTCTAAGATGCGTATTCACGTAATGAGAGCTAACCGTTAGACATAAGAACGCTTTTGAGAGTGGCGTCCTTTGCCAATTGGGTAGTTACTGTTAAAAAACTGTATCAATTAAGTAGCATGATTTAGCTGTGGTTTATATTTTTTGTGCCAATATGCAAAACTTAGGCCTATAATTGACTGAAAAAGAGCGAATTTCGCAGAAATTTTAGTCTGATAAGTACATGTCATGATCTGGTGTGAGAGAAATTTATATGAGTAACGCTTTACAAGTTTGGATTTAAATGAAAATTTGCTCCTACCCGGTTATTTGAATATTGTGTTAGAAGATACTACACATCAAAGTGCTGTTTAAATTTAAATGCATCGTCAGAGTTAGCTAGTAGATAAAACAGATAGCCAATAAATAGTAAATTTTATGCATGCATAAATTGTCTGTTTGTCTGTGTTTAAGTTAAAATAGCACCGAGCAGGAAAATGATTTGGCTAGTGTTGGTGGTTACAAAAGCAACGCCCGAGATAAAAACCACATCACCTGTTAGAGTCTAAAAGATCTATTCATGAAAGTGAAGATAAATAATATATATTTTAGATATTAAATCGCGAGGTACTACGATATTCTGTTGGGGACATCGTTGTTTCTCCTTTCGACCTCTTGAGCGAGATCACGAATCAACGATGCTAGATCGCTTTGGCGATGCGTGGTCGCGAAAATACGATTCGAGCTCGCGAAAGTACGAGGAAGCGATGATAATATAATAGCATGTTTTCGTGGTCTTGACGGCCTAAGGGCTGGACATCAAAAACGTGAAAAAGCAGGCGAGAACGCGATACATCGATGCTTAGTCGCGAAAGTAAGCTGCCAAGACCCGATTTAAATATCGCGTTCTCGCGTCGTACTTTCGCGACCGCGCATCGTGTTTTCGCGATCTCGCATCGTTGTTACGTGTTCTCGCCGAAGATGTCGACAGCGACAGTGCTAAACAACGATGGCCTCAACGGAACATTGTACAATACGATTTGTCATTGTAACGTTTTAATTTGATTTTAAAGCTACAACCAAAAACGTCATAAATACAATGAAAAGATGCATATGTTTTGTAATGATCACAGTGGATAGCAAAAAAGGACTATTTACAAGAGTTATTAAAATAAAATAATTTTATCTGAACATTTCAATTAGGAGAAACACTAAAACTCCACCATTGTCCATTTCATTAATATTTGAATTTCCCATTATCAACCGAGCGAATCCCCATTATCCAATTTGCTTCAGGTGCCTCAGAAAAAAGATGTTTGTTAAGGAATATACTCATAATACTGGCTAAAGCTGGGTGGCATATTGATTGTCGATGTTTGGGCTTTGATAACAGCAGTTTCGTTTACAAAAAAAAACATGTTTAAATTTATTTTAAATAGGCATAATACGTAGTTTTTTTGTAGAAATCTGGAATGTTGCGTGATCATTTTCCTTTGTTTTACTTTATCTGAAGGCCGATTCCAAGTGTATGGGTATGAGAGGAAGGCTAGGACATCGCTTGATTGTTATCCATCGCAAAAGATAAGTATTAGATCACAATAACACGAAATTCATACAATAACTAACCTCTCCATGGTGTTTCCTCCGACCTGACGATCTATCATTATTATCACAATCTATCATTATCCGCGATTCTCATTATCTGGGTACATACCGTGTGGAGGCTTAACTTAAGGAAGTAAAAGGCAATGTTCATCTCTCCTGCTTTTCGTAAAAAACCCATCTGTCAATTCAATTTGAAAGGTTACCGACATGATATTCTACAGCGCTCTGCATGCCTGGTGATTAACCCATCTTAAGTTGATCATTATGCTCACCTCTTTGGTTGCACGATGGTGGCAGGGGTTTAATAGTTTAGGAAAGTTTATGGGGAAATCTTGTATAAGAACCTAGAACCCGATTTAAGCCCCCAGTGGTAAATTGTTTTGTCACTGACCGTTCCAAGGCGGTAACCCCTCGGTTTCTCACTTTCGTTAATTTTTTGTGGCGTTTATTTTGAAATTGATTAATGTATAACCATGCTTTCTTTTCCTCTCTACTTTTTGGCTGTGTGGAGAGGCTGTGTCAACCGGATGAGGACATTCCTGATATGCATTTTTCACTTTTTTAAACATATCGGATCGCGGCAGTGCATTAAAGACGGTGGAAATTGTATAATATATCATAAAGAAAAGGGCAACATTCTGAAAAGCAAATCTCCGGGTCGTTGTTAACGCAAGGACTGACCGAAATGTATGAAATTGACTTGTCAACGAAATGGCTCTTGTGTAGCCTGCGTATAACTTATTATTATATCGTACAAATAGGAGCATGAGTCAGTCAGCCGTGACACTGACGTTCACATCGGGCAACATCACAACCGGTTCCCTTATGTTATGAAGCATACATAGAAAACTTAACGAAGAAATTCAAATTTATAGCCGACACAATTTCTAGTGACGGACGGACGGACAACGTGACCCATAAAATGTCTGAATCGCCTTTTTTCGAGTTTTAAGTAAACTTACTGTGGTAACGTAGCGAAGTCCAGAATTTAAATTATGAAAACGTTAACTATGGTTTAAACTTTTTGTAAAACATGATGTTCAAAGAGGGACAAAATTGTACATTAGCAAATATAAAGAGATAAAGAACATGAATACGATAGAACATTGAACTGATGATTACTTGCGTGGAGTTTGAAACGATTCAAGGCAAGGATTTACCAGCTTTTAATCAGGCGCTGTTGAGTAGAATTAAATTGCTCTTGAAATAGAAACGTTTATCAAACTGTAGATATGCAAATATCGAACCATGAGCAGATAAGTGACTGAGATCTGGTGAATGAGATCTGGTGACTTAGATCTGGTGACTGAGATCTTGTGGCTGAGATCTGGTGGCTGAGATCTTGTGACTGAGATCTGGTGACTTAGATCAGGTGACTTAGATCTTGTGACTGAGATCTGATGATTGAGATCTGATAACTGAGATCTGGTCACTTAGATTCGGTGTCTTAGATCTGGCGACTTAGATCTTGTGACTGAGATCTGGTTAGGGTTCAGATAACTGAGATCTGGTCACTTAGATCCGGTGTAATCGATCTTGTGACTGAGATCTGATAACTGAGATCTGGTCACTTAGATCCGGTGTCATAGATCCGGTGTCATAGATCTGATGATTAAGATCTGGTGACTGGTTCTGGTGTAACTGAAGCCAGTCTTCGTAGTAACACTCCAATGATCGATTCTGAAACTGCGCTCGTTTTTCAACCTATCAAATTGTTTCGGTGCTTTGAAAACGCGAAATTTACACAAATTTTGACCTTTGAACTGAAAGTGTGACCATTGCATTTGAGGTAGGGCCATGGTTACTGGAAGTGACACTAGGTCGCATTGTAGGTGATATTTTATACAGTTTGGCAGAAGTACCTAAATCTCCAGAACAAAATGTCTGGCATATTTTGACCTTTGAACCCTATGTGTCGCCTTGATTTTTAAGGTAAGTCTATGGTTCTTGGATGCGAACCTTTGTCATATAAAGGTAAATACTTTTGTAACGTTTAATTGAGGAGTTGCGTGTGGGACGGAAGGGCGGAGGGACAAGGCTATCACTCAATATACCAGACCCCCGACCCTCCGTAATTCGAGGAATAAAAAATTACACGAGGCAAAATTGATGACATGAAAAATTGGGCAACGTACATAAGATAGCTTTGATGATCAATACAAACTAATGCGTCCTGGTTTTACTGTAACTAATGAATACAACCACGTGTAAATTATACTCAGCCAAAACAAATGTGCCTACTTTCCTACCAGTAATTTGGTAAAATTAGAAAAAGTGAAATCCAAATTCTTTGTTGGAACAAATTTGCATTTCTGTAATCTTTGCAATAAAAAAAAATGGTCTTGAAGTTCTGTAGTCACAACACAGTTATCATTCCCTTTTTATAATAGCATTTTCAGGAAGAAGTAAGTAATTCCAAAAAATATTCACATTAATTATTTTAAAATCAATTTATCCAAACCTTGTTGTCAATAAAATCACAAAATATATTCATTACTAAAACAAATAATGCTTGATAAACAACGCTTGAAATTCCAACCATTTGCAATTAACTCCCTTTAAATTGAAAATGTAGTGTTTTTTAATCCTTCATCAATTGCTATTCGATTATCAGTTGCTTAGGTCTTGATGTGGAAGATTATGTTCATGATCAATGAAATTTAAAAACAATTGAGATTAAAATAATACCATACCGTTATAAGCGTTCCTAATTAAATGAAAATATCTTAATAGGAATATAAGCATAAAAAGTGGGTACTTTTTTATTTTTGTTCAGTATATTAGCCCCATTACACGCGAAGCCACTGGTCTCTTTCAGATACGCCATGATTCTTGGATGCGACTCTCCACTTAAGAGATATCAGGGCTTTTTTTTCCTTCTTTAGCAGGGGCCGTTTATGGGCGCTTTCCCCTCAGAAAATTTCTTAACAATCATGCAGTTTTCCCCTAAAAAGTAACTTTAAATCAGGTTCTTTCATTCTCTTTCAGAGAAAAAATAATGCTATTTTCCCCCAAATTATAGGGCACGATACCCTTCCCCTGGTTGTGAAAAAAAGCCCTGGATATGCTCCGGAAACCAGACTTAGCGAATGATGCACGGACAAACAATTGCACAGACGGGCGGACAAGGCGAACACTGTATGTACCCGACCCTAAAAGATCGAGGACTTAAAAATAAATACAAAAACTTACATGATTTCATTAGGTGTCCATTTTCATCCATAATTCATCCGTTAGCAATATATGCCAAATATAAGTTTCGGATGGTTAGTTTCGTATAAACAGGATTGATATGCCGTTATGTTACGATAATCCCGTGCAAAATCAATCAAATTGACCTGCTGCGAAAATTGCAACTTTTATACATGTATATACAGGGACGTATCCCATTTTGGGGCAGCGGTTGAAGTTCAGTTCAAATTTAATTTTTTGTAACTCTAATAATCTTGATACAAAAAGAAAACAGAAAAATATTAGTTTTACAATTTTACCAAGTAAATGAAAACCCGATTCTGGATAAGTCACGTGATACCCTGTGTATATTACCAAGAATGATTATCGGCTGATAATATTTTTGCCAACAGGATATATTGACGTCATCGCTTTATATGGTTTAATCAAAACTGTTTAAACAAATCCCTTTTCTTCAAAAATTGGTATAATAAAAATGTCTTTTATATAATTGATTTATTTGACGATAATGGCAATTTAATAGAATTTGAGCAACTTAAAACCATGTATGGAATTCAAGGAACGTATTTAGATTATTTAAGATTATGGTCAAACATACCAAATATTTGGAAACACACTTTAAGAAATTCTTCTACAGAAATAAAACTATATAAAAGAAGCGTCTTATTAAGCCCGCCATTAAGAAACATATTAAAAGATAAGAAAGGGTGTAAACGTATATTCAACACTTTGCAAAGTGATTCAATAACCACTCCGTACAAATGGAGCCATCTTTTTAATGAAGTAACTGCGAATGAATATGCTCTGTTCTGTAAAGCAACCGCAAAGATAGAAGAGATTAAACTTAAAAATTTCCAAATCAAAATTAATATTTTAACAACAACAAAAAATTTTTTGAAGATAAACAAAGAGGATAGTGATCTCTGTTCCGTTTGTGGACAAACTTCAGAAACAATTATTCACTTGTTATATCAATGTCAAACAGTAAACAATTTTATTTCAGAAATTAAAAACTGGCTCAGAAATTTCTGTTTAATAAACTACGACTTTGATGTTAAAAATTATATTTTTTCACACGGTAAAGATGACACAATACGGTATATATTTCGTATTATTAAGTACTTTATTTATAAAACAAAGTTTAAGGATAATTGTAGAGGATTACTAACATTGAGACTGTTCAAACAATACTTAAAACAAAAACTAATTGCCAAACAATACATATCCAAAATTAACAGAAAAAAATGAAATATTCTATAAAAACTTTAAAACTATATTCAGTAAACTCACTGAGTAGGTTATATAATAACTGACAAATACTATATCCTGACAACTTTGATTAAATATTAAATTTCCGTAATTGACAAATCTCTTCATTAAATTAAATGGTTCTACTTTTTCGATTATATTGTAACTAGAGCTGTCACAATGATATATTTTATAAAGAAATTTATACAAGACTGTATAGTTTGTGCTTTAATAGAAATATACCGCCATATGGGGGGAGGGGGACGGGAAAACTAGATTCTATCATAGTATTAAAGTTATGTTTTTGTATTCAAAGATATAAACATTCATGTTTCGAGACCCTTGAAACTATAAATATACTTAAGAAAAACTGTGTAACAAATTGAAATGTTATTGTTAAATATTGTTGAATAACTGTGTAAAAAATTGTATTGTCAAATAACTGTATAACTATTACATACTATTTCCAGAATAAATGGGGTTACCCGTAATGGGGCCCGAAAAAAAATTGCCAACAATCTGTGCCCAATATCATAAAACTAAATCGGATGCTTGAGATTTGAGACTGGTCTCCAATCTTAGTTTTACGATCTTCGGCACTTTTCTCCATGACTCTGAATGTCAGTAGCTTAAATGAATTCCATGAATCTGAATGATTAAATTCACAGATTCAGGCTGGCCTTGCTTTACGGCAACAGGGCCTTGCTTTACGGCAACAGTCTCAGAGCCTGTTGAAAGAATAATATACCACAGAACTCTTGCCGCGAAATGTGAACTAAAACATGGCGGAGACTGTAACACCCTCTGTCGGCTTCCAACCTCAAGTCAACTGGTAAATAAAATTATGCCTGTCACTGTTTTCCGGTCGGTAATGGGTTTATGTTGGAGCCGGAAACATTTAGAAAACAGCGGGATTGTCGGCAACGAAAAATAGCTCATGTATTCGTGCACAATAACGGTGCAATTGAAGTAACTTCGATGAAATATGCCGAACATAGATGCCCGAGTTAATTTTCTTTGCAGGAAGACAATTTCATTAGATCGTAAATACAAAAAATATTTTAATATTTTACTGAAGTATTAACAAATTTTGATTTCATACAACTACATGTATATTAAGGATACTGATTCTCAAACATGGCATTGTTGAACTAAAATGAAAATCAGCATTCTGTATAGTTTTTAAAGAAAATAAACGCAATGATTTTCTTACGGAGTTTAAAAGGCGTGTCTTAAGTTTACTAAAAAATCCTTATGTTTATGTACTTTCATGTATTTGCTACAAAATAAATACATCACCATATTTCCTTCGCTTAACTGTATTAAACTCTGACGGTTTATCCTAATCGGAATTAAACATCTTCGATCTTATCGATCATGTTTATATGTATTATGTTGTATGTTATTTTATTTCGACTGTGAATTTTGCAGTAATCATTATTTTGATACAAAGCATCTATTTTGTCTGTTTTTGCTAATGATCCGCTCATTTGTCAAATAAATCTATACCCCGCAAGCGCCTTATTATCGTATAACGCATTTATCTCCCTTTGATCAAGGCCCTCCGTTGAAAAACAAAATAGGTCAAAATGGTGTCAATGGAGACTACGTGCAATCGTGACAAATATTGAGGCTCGGCTGTAAATCTTCTATTTGGTGAGTTACTAAACAAAATTATATATGTTTTTGCTTATTTTTGAATGGATGACAAATCGAAATTTATTATATGAACCGTAAAAGCACGACGCACGGTATGCCACCGTGTCAACTCCGGGGGCCTCAATACGGCGTACCGTTACTTAGGAAACGGTCTTATTTGGAGACGAAAGTATGTAAATTGTAATTAGATTCCATTTAATACATTTTGGAATGAGTTTGAGTCTAGTAACTGGATGATTTTTGCCTTTTTAACGATATTTGAATAACAAGGTATGGCAAGGGAAGTAATGCCAATGTTGCAATTTCTATTACCTCCCTTTGAAGAGGCCCCAATAAGGGTTTATTGGATGATGGCACGTAGAAGGAAGTGGGGAAGGGAAGAGGTATTGAGTACCAACTATTGCAGATTCAAATTCTGATCAATCTAACATCCAATAAGAACAAAATAGACATGAAAATGTCATTTCTGTGAGCTGTTTACAGCATTAATAGAACTAGTTCAGTACCTATCTGATAGTTACATCCAGGGGTGGAGCCAGGATGTCATACTAGAAAGGGAGCACTTTGGATCTATGACGTCTGATCAGAATCTATACTGTTCACTTTTAGATTTATTAGGTTATATCTGACTAAGATGCAAACAAAGCAGATCCATATCAGATGGCACAGATGTTCTGTCCGATCTAGATCTACACTTGCTGCACATGCGTAAATACAGGTTTATATGGAGGAAAATTTGTTTGGCTTTGAACACTTGCACTTCCGTTGTCAGTGTTTGTCTTAGTCACACCGGTAGATTGATTTATTTACCCTGGTCCCTTTACTCCAAATATACGCCTTTTACCACCTAGGTGACCAGTTTTGATCCAGATCAGCTGGCACATCAGTGTCATATGATCTGGATCTACAATGGTTGCCTCTTGGTCAGAATAACCTTCTGAATCTAAAAGTGAACAGTTTAGACCCTGATCAGATGGCACAGATGTGCCAGCTGATCTAATTGTACTTTGATTGCCCTCGTGATAAAAGCCTTCCTAGTATCTTCCTAGTTCAAACATGTCATGAAATCCGTATGTAATAAAGTAAAGGGTTAATAAAAAATTATGTCTTTTATAATTAACTTGCAGAAATGGAAGAAGATTCACAAGGGATGTCTGGTCATCCAGGACTAGTCAGTGTCCAATCCTCTGGCATAGAGTCCACTGAAGCTGGTACCATTCCTCGACATATTGCAGGGAAAAGCTTGCTCGTGACTGCTCCGAGTCGGGTGCAGCTTGACAGTACTGCTGAATATATCACAAGTCCGTCCCAGACCCTGCAAAGCCATGTTCCGCAGAGTGAGGTTATTTCACCGCAATATGTCATTTTAGAAGACCACATGGCATTACATACTTATGCAGACTTTTCAAGAAACATTTGTGAGGATTTTGAGGTGCCATCTGACAAAATGGAGCAGACTGTGGTAACTGAGAAAGATTTTTCTTCCAATAATTTCCAGATTTATACGGCTACTACAGTTGATTCAAATATTTCCTCAGAATCTGGTGAAGCGAAACCATTAGTGTCAGAAGTGAGAAGTTTGCGAGGAGAAACGATTTTGACTGTACCTGTGATTGGCAAACCCAAAATTAGAATAAATATGGATGGATCCATTACAGAAAATGCTCACCACAGTGGAGAAATATCAACATCTTTTGCAAAAAATGTTAACCCGAATAAATCTAGAGTGAACGAACGTCCTGCTAACACCATATTTGATAAACCTGATAGTTTTGAGAAAAATTTAGAACTAAAAGGTGATGAAGCAAATGTTCTAGATAGCCTTGGTTTAGTGTACCAACATGGCAACAAACTTTCCCCTAATTCAAATTCACTGTCTGCTACTTCTGATGCAAAACAGGTGTTACCCGAGTCTGCCGAAGCTAGTACGAACACTGAAGATGAACTTATATATCCTGACTTTGAATCTGCTGATAACGATATAGCTGAACTAGCAAAAAAGTCTGTAGAAAAAATATCCCAAGCAAAAGCTGCATTTTCAGAAAACCTTGGTCTTGTTCCTGCCGAAACTGAAATGAAAATTCTAGCCGAAAAGGCGAAGTATGCCGCTAAGGGAGTTCGAACCAGAAAGAGTGTTGAAATTTGTCTTTCTGCATTAAAGCAAACAACTAATGAAACCGTTGAGGAAAAGGAGGAAGACATTGCAAAAGATCACACTTGTTTAAAAGCTGGCCTTGAAGTTTTAAAATCTTCAGCTTTACAAGGACAGAAGAAAAAATCTTCTATGTATAGATGCGGTTCATGTACGCGGACTTTCCCAACTATCTGTAAATTACATGATCATCTTCAGGACCATTGCTTTGGCGGTTCCTACCACTATGACCACTTACTGAAAACTGCTTTTCCAAAATACGATACTACGTGCTGCTTCACTCAGACCAACTTTGATTTTGATAACGAACCTATTCAAAAAGTTGTTCACCTTAAAAAACCTGTTGTGGTTAGCGCTAAAGTGAAAAATCGGAAGCTGAAGCTAAAGCTGCCTATACCGCAAGCTTTACTGGCTAAAAGAAAGAGAGGCAGACCTAAAAAGGTTGATTTCTGGGCCGACAAGATCGGCTCTAAACGCAGGAAGCAGGAAAGTGTACGAGATGAGGATTTTACGTTTGAAAACATGGACGACTCTCATCAAGAAATAGATGATGCCTTTAGTGACATGAATGAATCAAACCATCAGGCGTTCTCGCCAGATTTGAAAAATGCTGACAGTGAGTTTAATATTGATGGAAGTACTGCTAAGAATTCCACAAACTTTAATAGTCAGGGAGGTAATATCATAGAAAATAAAACTGAAGACTTGGACAGAAGTGCTGAGGAGCTCATAAAATCATTACATGAAGAAAATTTTAACATATCAAACGAATCCAATAAAACTGAAGTTGAAAAAGATAAAGAATTAGTAAATGTTGCTAATAATAATAAAATACAAGAAAATGGAAGTGAGAAAAAGAAAACCCGAAAAAGAAAAATGAGCATTCCGAGAAAGGTTATGCAGAATTACGAAGAAGAAAACGAAAAGATTGTTAACAGCAGGGCAAAACCAGAATCTAAAATACAGTGTGAATTTTGCCCAAGTGAGTTCCAATATACAAGGGGTCTAATTCGACACGAACAAGAAAAACACGCAGACCGAATGAAATATAACTGTGATGAATGCGACCAGAAGTTCATGAGGGAATACAACCTTGAGAGACACAAGTTATGTTCGCACACTGTCGGTAAATCAAAGTTTAATCAGGGACGCAAGGGAATTTATCGGGATAAAAAGCGAAAAGGTGGCAAGTCTCGGGACAAGGAGGCGGGGCCTACAGTGACATGTGACTTCTGCTCCGAAGAAGTTCCAGAGAGTCGCTTAGATCTTCACCTGCGATTGCATACAGGTTTGTTTGAAAATCAAAAAAAAAATCACTAATGAAAAGAAACAAATGGATGTGACAAAATTAGTTTAATAATATATATTTTTATGAAATTTTAGTCTTCTGTAATTACATGTATTCTCATTTTTGTGAAATTCCCAAAATGTTAGAAAAATCACTGCAACTTAGCAAAACTGTTAATTTTATCACATTTTCCAAGAAACTGCTAAACATCTTCATCATCTATAACCATGATGATTGACTGAGGATTGAATGCAAGACTACCATAACTTCTACTTTACTTTAATATAATTTCAACAGTCTTGCATGCAACCCTGGAATTTGTTTTATTTAAGGAGAAAGACCTTATATATGTCACGTTTGCGGGAAGGGATTGATAAGTGACAAAAAGCTGAAGCGCCACCTATTGATACATTCCAAGACTAATCGCTATAACTGTGAGGAATGCGGACAGGGGTTTTCCATGAAGTACAAATTACGAACACACATGTTCCTGCATACAGGTACACACATTTTCAATACACATATGTATATCAGTCAGGTAATCTCAGAGGTGTGTAAGAACATTCACATACATAACTATGTTCTTACAAACATATGAAGGATATTTGTTTTTACCAGTGTAAGATAGAAATATATTTCACCGAGTGAGTTTCAGAATTCATATTGTCACGAATGGCAAAGCCACAACTGAAAAATTATAATTCCGTATACCGGTATCCAGAATATTATGTGCATTTGGATACATGAAAAAAAGTGAAAAAAAAGATATTCCACTATTTGAAAACAGTGAAATACCACTTTTATTTCAGCCAGAAAATTCTATTATTCACTGGTCCAGGAAAGCATTACATAAATATATATAATAACTAAGCTACAACAAGTTTAGCGATAAGGGGGCTTTCAAAGCCTTGAAATTCAGCCTCGAAAAAAAGAGTAATAAATAATTTGGGCAATCTTGCACTCAATTCATGTACATTAATTTTAACCCTTTACTCTTTATAATATTATACAAGATTTATCACATGTGCGGACCAGTTTTGTAGATCCAGATCATTTGGCACATTCTGAACTGTTTGCTTCTTGGTCTGAAAAAAATCAAAAAGCAAACAGCTTCTTGGTCTGAAAAAAATCAAAAAGCAAACAGTTTCTTGGTCTGAAAAAAATCAAAAAGCAAACAGCTTCTTGGTCTGAAAAAAATCAAAGAGCAAACAGCTTCTTGGTCTGAAAAAAATCAAAAAGCAAACAGCTTCTTGGTCTGAAAAAAATCAAAAAGCAAACAGCTTCTTGGTCTGAACAAAATCAAAAAGCAAACAGCTTCTTGGTCTGAAAAAAAAATCAAAAAGCAAACAGCTTCTTGGTCTAAAAAAAATCAAAAAGCAAACAGCTTCTTGGTAAAAAAAAATCAAAAAGCTAACAGCTTCTTGGTCTGAAAAAAAAATCAAAAGGCAAACAGTTTAGATCCTGATCAGATGGCAGCCATATCTAATGGAGTAAAATGTTATACAGTTTTCACTTATGTTGTCAGGACACAAGCCCTATCTCTGCTCAGTATGTGGAGCCGAGTTTAACAACAGTACCTCTCTTCTGCACCACAATCGCACGGTGCATCTCGGAGACAAGAGGTTCGAGTGTAAGATCTGCGGAGGTCGTTACGGCAAGAAGTCGCAGTTGGAAGAGCACATGTTCCGACATTCCGATGAGAGAACTCAGACATGCAGGTATAGTATTTTAAACTATCTTCAACTGCCATTATTATTAGATAAATTCAGCCATGAAAAAAGCATAAACTTATGTGTCTCAATGTCCCAAATTTTACTCTTATTTTAGGCACATTTCCTTTTTCTGGTACTTAATTTGCAACTGCTCAAGGCTTTTCACCATTCAGACCTCCTAGTCCACCTTTAAAACCTTTAAATCTTCTGAAAAACCTTTAAAACGGCCAAATAGACTGTAATGTTTACAAAAACCTTTATTTTTGTTCTGACTGCTTGCTGTGCCCAGCAGTTAAAAGCAAGTAATGGTTGCTTTACTGTATTTCTTGCCCCTTTTGAGTTTTATTAGGATACTGCCTTTGAATCAATCTTAATAATAAATTTGAACAGTATGAGAGAATTTCAAACATGCTTATTTCTTTCAAACATGCTTATTTCTGAAACCTTTGGTTTTACAGTGTGGGTTCCCATATATAAATCAACTTTTTTTAGAAAATATAGTATGTCATGTGTTTTCATCGAGAATTCTGACAAAATTAGCCTTAATTTACTCTTATTCTTTATATTTTACATTAAAAAGCCTTTATTTCCCTAGATTGGAGCCTTTATAAAAACCTTTATTTTTGTTCAGGCCTGAATTAGGTTATAATTGTTTTTCTAGGTACTGTGGGAAGACCTTCAAACACGCCAAGAGTTTGAGGCGACACGAGCATACCCACATCTCGGACCAGAAATTCCAGTGTGATCAGTGTGATAGTAAATTTAGCCGTAAAGATAACCTCGAACGTCACAAAATGTGCCACTTTGAGGCAACGCTTCAATGTACGTTCTGCAAAAAGAAGTTTGTGGAACGCCAGCCTCTTATTGAACATGAGGAATTTCATATAAAACAGTTGAAATTTACCTGCCAACTTTGTAAAGAAAGATTTCAAGAGGAGTCGTATTTCTATAACCACATGGAAAAAAGTCATGGAGTGACGCAAGACATGGTTCCTATGGTTAACACTTGCGCCACCAGTCCTGTAAAAGAGCCGAAAACCAGAAGGTCTGGTGGGGATTCCGGGCTGAAAAATGTGATATTCGATCAGCTGAAAGTGCCGACTTCATACAGCATTTCAGAATCGGTGGAAATATCAATGCCACAAACGTCAACCATCGACACGTTAAATCTAAGCATGAGCGTAGCAGGAATTTTACCAACAACCCCTTCAGGTCAAGAGCTACGATTAGGGAACATGGAATCTATAGCGGCAGATTCCCAATCACAGAATCTGATACAGCAAGTGTTTAACTTGGGTTCTACAGGTTTAGGAATGAATATGAACGTATCACGTCACATGTTAAATCAAGCATTAAATCCAAGCTATGTGTCGTCCAGTGGCGCAAATCTTGGAATGAACGAGGCACAGAGAATGGCATTGAATGTGATATCTGGTGAGAATGGGACTCTGCGTATACCACTTGAACAACAAGCAGGGAGCATGGCCCTCACTGCTGATAATGTTCTTTTGCATGATCAGCAGCAGCAGCGAATGCTACAAGATGTCGTGGGCAGTAGTATGCCAAATATGCAAGACCAGAACTTCAGAATGATGTATTAGTAAAACTTATACTACATATACATGTATACAGGTTTTATTACATATGCAAACAGTGTAGATCCAGATCAGCTGGCACATCTCTGGTTTCTGTTCAGGATCTACACTGTTCACTTCTTTGTCAGAAATAACCTAATGAATCAAAAAGCGAACAGTAAAGATCCTAATCAGACAACACAGATGGTGCCAACTGATTTCAATTTACACTGTTCACACATGCAATAAAACCTGTATATATATATATATATATATATATATATATATATATATATATATATATATATATATATATATTATACAAATAAATACTAATATTGAGGTCGATATGTAGTTTTGTGGACCTGGGTAGTGTGATATCGTCTGAGGTCGATATCACACTACCCAGGTCCGCAAAACTACATATCGACCTCAACATTAGTATTTACTTGTTATATCATATACCCTATGAATTTAAAGCATTCTGATGATGATGATGATGATGATGATGATGATTGCAAAGGTAGTTATTAATTCCCGGGGTAGTTATCACTTTTTTCGGACTCGCGAGTACGGAGCTCTCAACCAATCAGAATGCTTTAAATTCATAGGGTATATGATATATATATATATATCGACCTTCACTCCATGAGATATGGCTTTTATACCATGAGTTATGAAATGTAGTCTGATATTTAATTTTGCTTTTTAGTCAGAATAACCCTTTCATCCATATATACGCATTTTAACGCATGTGCGACCAGTGTAGATCCAGATCAGCCAGCACTGGTTGCATTTTGGTCAGGATTGAGGAATAACCTAATAAATAAAAAAGCGAATAGTTTAGATCCTGATCAGATGGCAGAGATCTCCCGGCTGATCTGGATCTAAACTGTTCGCCTATGCAATAACGGTGTATCTATGGAGGAAAGGGTTAATCTAGTACCGTCATTGTCTGAATATAAGCCGCATTTTTTCCCAGAATTTGGCGGTAAAAAGTTGGGGGTGCGGCTAATACACGGGTTCGGCTGGTTATATATACATTATAAGCTATTTTGATCTGTTCCATCAGGTTTGGGGGCTGTGCGGCTTATACATAAGTGCGGCTTATATTCGAACAATGACGGTAAATTTAAAAATGAACAGTGTAGATCCAGATTACACTGCATGGATCTACACTGTTTGCATGTGCAATTAAAGTCATATCTGTGAAGTGAAGGGACTACTGAATTGTGCAAACTTTAAATTATGAATATGAAACATTCCAGGGGTGTTGTTTTTTAAGTATTTAGAAGTGTTAATATATAATATCATTTGTTACCAACTGCTGATTTTTTATTAAGGTTTTCAACCTTTCCTCCATATATATACATTTTATCACATATACACAAGTTATTGAATGTGTGAATATTGTAGATCCAGATCAGTCAGCACATCTGTGCCATCTATCAGGATTTGCACTGTTCTCTTTTTTGGTCTGAAAAGCAAATGGTGCCGATTCTGATCCGATGGCAATGATTTGTCAGCTGATCTGGATCAACACTGTTCACCCACGCCATCAAGGTGTATATATGGAGGAAATGGTGAAGCATTATAAAAATTTTCCGGTAAGATGTTACTGTACAATTAACTATAGAGAGTTCAAAACTAATTATATCAGTTTATATTAAATTTGTGGATTATGTTGAAGAGGAAGCCATGAACTAAAAACCCTCAATGTACATAGAATTTAATGTTCATTAAAATAACTGTATTAAATTATTTTGCTGAGTATAATTTGTCTTCTAAGTCTGAATTATGATTAGGATTGTTTTTAAAACATTCTTTACCTGCCACAAAAACAACTTTGTATTTTAACTTTCCTGAGTTTGCCGAACAAGTTCGGAAATTTCAGAGCCTAGGAACACGTGCCATAACCTAATTAGCATATTATAGGCTAAACACATACCGTCCTTGTTCGAATATAAGCCGCACTTATGTATAAGCCGCACTGCCACCAAACCTGATGGAACAGATCAAAATGGCTTATAATGTATTTATAAGCAGCCAAACCTGTGTATTAGCCGCACCCGAACTTTTTACCGCCGAATTCTGGGAAAAAAGTGCGGCTTATATTCAGACAATGACGGTATATAAACCTTTACTCCATGGGATAGAGCTGTTATCCCATAGCAAACAGTGTAGATTAGCTGGCACATCATGCTGATCAGGATCTGCACGTTTTGCTTCCACTAGGTTATTTCTAACCATATCTATGCAGTCTAATCAGGATTTGCACTGTTTTTTTTGTTTTTTATTAGGTTATTTCTGACCAATCAGCCAACAGTGCAGATCCTGATCAGTTGGCATCTATGTGATAGCTGATACGGATCTACACTGGTCGCACAATCAATAAATGTGTATATATGGAGTAAAGGGTTGATTGGCAGACAATTTGCATGCATCGTTTAAAAGCATTATCTGTTAACAAGTATATTTTCCGTACATGCACTTAAGAACAGTTTTAGATGAGAGGGACATTTGTTATTTATTGACAACATATTCTTGTTTATAGATATGTGTAAACAATAAAAATTGTTAAAGTTATTCATGATGTATTCAGCTTGGGTGAGCAACTCAAGATCATATGAATGCTTATACTTTTTAGCTCGACTATTCGAAGAATAGGGGAGCTATCCTACTCGCCCCGGTGTAGGCGTCCCCGTCAGCTTCCATTAAACAAAAAATGAACTTTGGTCCATAACTTAAAAACTACTTAAGATATCAACTTGAAACTTGGGATATATATTCACCATCAAATTCTACATCATTACCAACAACACCCATAACTCTGCTACAAAATTTTTCAAGTTACGCCCCTTTTTCACTTAAATTTTGCGTTAAGGAAAATATGCACTTTGGTCCATAACTTATAAACTACTTGAGATATCAACTTGAAACTTGGAATATATATTCACCATCAAATTCTACATCATTAACAACAAGACCCATAACTCTGCTGTCAATATATTTCAAGTTATGTCCCTTCTTCTTATATTTTGTGTTAAGCAAAATATGCATTTTGCCCATAACTCTAAAACTACTTGAGATATTGCCTTGAAACTTGAAATATATTTTCACCATCAAAATCTACAAGACCCATAACCCTGCTTCCAATATTTTTCAAATTATGCCCCTTTTTCACTTAAATTTTGTGTTAAGCAAAATATACACTTTACTTTAAAACTACTTGAGCTATCATCTTGAAACCTGGAAAATATATTCACCATCAAAATCTAGGTCATTATCAACAACACCCATAACTCTGCTACCAATATTTTTCAAGTTATGCACCTTTTTCACTTATGCAATTGTCCCATAATTTTGAAACAGGAGATATTACTTTGAAACTTGGAATATATGTTTGCCATCAGTTTCTAAATTATTATCAACAAGATCCATAACTCTATTGGAAATATTTCTGTATGTTATGCCCCTTTTGCATTTAGTTTTTACCTCGACTATTCGATATTTCATTGAAACTTTGAATATTTTTTCACCATCAAAATCTACATCATTACCAACAAGACCCATAACTGAAATACAATTACTCTACAAGTTATGCCCCTTTTTCCACTGTTCCTTTTTTTCACTTATATTTTCACTTAAGTGCACTTCATCGATAACTTTGCAAATACTTAAGATATCAACTTCAAACTTCCATTATATTTTCATTTCAGTTCTTTTCTGTAACATTACTAAAGTGATCGATATTGAACTAAAAGTAAATGTCTCTAATAAAAAATTACTAACAAGTTTTCTAACAAATCCAGAAATATTTCATAGTTATAACCCTATTCAGTTTAATATTTATGGTAAATTAAGGAATTATTTCTGTTATTTGAAATGAATTTCTCCCTTACAATTCACTTGTTAATATTTTTCCTGATTGCACATTAATGTATGGCCATAGTTTTTATTGTTTTAATCTTCAAATTGCATTTGTTTCAAATGATTCGAATAGTCGAGCCCGCTGTCTCCTCTGGCATCCCTTGTTATTATTTAACTTAAAGTATTTGTTGGATCTTTGCCAAAATACAATGAAATAAAACACGGAAAAAATACTTGTAAAGTTTTCAATCACTGGTTCCTAACCAGCGACTCCACTCCCCTGCCAACCCCTACTAATATGCCCTTGTTTTCATGTAAAAATAGTGTTTAGTCACTGATATTATTCCATTCTATCAAAATATGCAAAAATACGCCATTGAAATCAAAGCTTTAAAAAATAGCAAATTCTATTTGTATAAAACATCCAGATCCAGATAAGATGGCATAGAAGTACTAGCTGGTCTGGATCTAAATGCTCATTCACACAAGACATGTATATGCGAAGTAAAGAGATAAATCACAATTAATAGCCAAAGGCTGAAAGGACAAGAACAAAATCAGATTGGTCAGTTTGTCTTTATATTTGCAAATAATTAAGCATAACATAATAAATACATGAGAAAGTTTAATAATTACAAAATACCCAATTAACATATGTGATGAAGCTATTAAAACCTAGTTGCTTGTAGATTTATACACTGTCTTTCCACACTTTTTCTATTGTGATATGTCTTCAATCATGTGAGCAACAAGTGAAGATCCAGATCAGCCTGCAAATTTGTTCAATATGAAATGGATCTATACTGGCTGCTGCTTTGTCAGAAATAAATGAATCTAAAAGTGATTAGTGTAGATCCTCATCAATTCACACAGTTATTCAGGCTGATCTGGATCTACACTGGTTCCAGGATATAAACCCTGTACAGGTAGTTATGTGTTAACCCTTGACTCCATATATACAGGTTTTATCGCATGTGCCATCTGACAGGACCTACACTGTTCATTTCTTGGTCAAAAATAACATAAAGAATTTTAAAGCAAACAGTTTAGATCCTTATCAGATAGCATGGATGGTGCCTGCTGATCTCGATCTGGATTTACGATGAAAAAAGCCATATGTATGAAGAAAAAGAGTTAAACTGAACATTCAAGTATGATTATCATCAAATAGCATCTTCTGTGTTATTTGTACACTAACAGTTAAATTATCAAATCACATTTTTAAAGGTAAATAAAGTATAACAAATTGTTATTTATAAGAACTGACTTCACAAGGTGTTTTAAACAATTGGAGAACTTACTTCACAGTCTAAACTTACAAGCAACTGGAGTTAGAAAAATCTGGGACTACTAAAACACAAATATGCCATTTTCACCAAAATTACACAAAACAAGCAAATTGCACTGTAATATCCATTTACAATTAATTCACCACGTACTGTAAGTACAACAGTAAGTTTTAGTATCAACTTGAACAAGAAAAAGCTCTAGCAGGGCATATGAAATCTATTTGATAAATTACCCCAAAATCAATAGTTGACAGAACAAAACCTGACATAATTCACCCCCATGTACAATCAACTGTGGCTAAAAAGTCAACAAAGTCTTGCTCTTTGTTTTTGAGATTGTTTCTTCGTCAAGAAAAGTTAAAGGTGCCCATTCACATACAAGAACAAAAATATTTAATGTTTTCAAATATCAAAATTTATAATTTAAAAATAGAAGACCTGTACCGCAGAAGACCTGTAAACAAAGTAAATGTGATTTAATAATCTTTACTCATGTTCAGTCATTTACCGTTATTGTCTGAATATAAGCCGCACTTTTTTCCCAGAATTCGGCGGTAAAAAGTTCGGGTGCGGCTAATACACAGGTTTGGCTGCTTATAAATACATTATAAGCCATTTTGATCTGTTCCATCAGGTTTGGTGGCGGTGCGGCTTATACATAAGTGCGGCTTATATTCGAACAATGACGGTATGGGTAAAACAAAGTACTAAGTAAAATTAATATTAACAATATCTGAGAAATGGAAGTATTGTGAAAAGGCAGCTTTAAAACAACATTTTAATTTATACATGGATTAATACAAATGATAAAACAATGACATGCCGACAATGGATGACTAGAAATTGATATAATGCAGTCTGAGACAGTGAGATTATGTTTTACACCAAATAAAAAAAAAACATATTTACAAACAAATAACTTAACCCTTTACTGCATATATCGTCATCTTGGTGCAACAACATTATATCTCCTTTTTATTTAACCATTTCCTCTATAGACAGCCCTTTTTTATGGGCAAACAGTGTAGATCCAGATCAGCCAGAACATCTGTGCCGTCTGATCAGGATCTGCACAGTTCGCTTTATGATTCATTAGGTTATTTGTGACATACAGCACAGATGTGCCAGCTGATCTGGATCTACACTGGTCACACATGCGTAAAAATGCATGGATACATGGAGGAAAGGGTTAAATGGTACTTTTACTGTTTTATTGCACTAAGTTCGCATATGTGACCAGATGAGATTGCAGGTCTGTGCCATCTGATCTACACTGTTTGCTTCACCATTTAAGAAATGACCTAATTACTCTAAAAGCAAACAGTGTAGATCCTGATTACACAGGACAGATGTTGGTCTGGGATCTACTCTGTGTACCCATGCAATAAAGGTGTATCTATGGAGTAAAGGGTTAAAAATGTTCAGTGTTACACATTCCACATAAAGCACTTAAAAGAACTCCAATTTGGTACAAAAATGACACATGTTTATCATGTATTTAAAATGGTTGAAAGAAGGTGCCTCTAAAAAAAAATTGATGAGTTGAAATAAAATTCCTGACATTCCATCCATTCTATAAAATTCAATAATTTAATATACCTTTACTCCATATCACATGTGCGAACTGTGTAAGTTCAGATCAGCCTGCACACAAATCCCATCTGCACTGTTGGCTTTCTGGTCAGAAATAACCTGATGAATACAAAAGTGAACTGGGTAGATCCAGATGGCACAGATCTGCCAGCTGATCTGGATCTACACTCTGATAAAAGGTTTATCAAGGAGTAAAGAGTAATTGAATTTTATCTCACGAACCTCATTCTACAACAGTCTTACAACCGAACTCCCAAACAAAACAATTGTGCATCAAAGACAAATAATCAAAGATCTGCTTAAGAGATTCAAGCAACTTTATACATAAACAATTTGCTGCATCACTATAGCACTGAGAAAAAATCTACAATTTATTAGCAACTATAACATAACACACACAATTTACCCGCATATAATTACGATCACCAGGAAGCATAAAACAAACACTAGAATTTCGTGTTCCATTGAACATGTGTCGCCTAAAGTTGCACTTGCAAAGTGAAACAGGAGTTATCATTCTTGTTGCCACAGATGGCTTTGTTCATGCAGATGAAATGTTCTAAGTTTTAAGTGAATAGAACAAGTACTGTCAAATTTTAAGGCAATATGAAGTTTCATATTTGAGTTGGGGGACTACCAGACAACATCGTCACAGCAGCTGCCGGACAACAGGATCCCTATGTGTCTACCTGCTATACCTAGTGACACAAATAATGGAAGTACTAAACTGATGACATATGAAATAAGTTAACATCTCTAAATAAAATCATATTGTTCAATTTAGCCTGTTTCTATTGTATGCATATTTGAATTAAAATGACACTGTTGCTACCCAGTCTTGAAAATTTTGTAAAACACACTAAATAATAACGGAGCATAGTTATGGAAAAGTGTTGTGATCATTTTTCCTTATTTGTAGTTTTTGATATTTAAGAACACAAACTTATATGTTATTTCTCCTAAACAGTATGTATGTTTGTTACAAATTACGACTGCAATATAATTTATATTTGTTTGTACTGTATCTATTTTTGCAAGTCCTCCAACAATAAAGATGTTACTGAACAGCAATAATTGGTATCGGTAACTAATGAAGAAATGGAATGTATGTTTACCCGCATTTATATTATGTAAAAGTGAAAAAAGACAATCAAATCATCAGCTGCCATAAGTTTTCGCACTGCAGTAAAACCTTTCTTTGTTCTTAAAAAAATACCTTAAACACATTTTGGTGTATTTTGTAAGTTTCAATTTTCTGTGTGGGTATTTCAGAGTAGAAATTTGGTTTCTAGTACAGACCAGAAACAAACTTTTAACCCTTTACTCTACAGGATATGGCTTATCCCAAGGATGAACAGTTTAGATCCAGATCTGCTGGCTCTATGTACCTTTTGATCAAGATCTACTCTATTCGCTTCTTGGTTAGAAATAACCAAATGAACCATAAAGCAAACAGTGTAGATCCTGATCAGACATCATTGATGTTCCAACTGATCTTGACCTATACTGTATGCCCATTGGATAACATCCATATTCTATGCAGAAATGGGTAAACATTGATCTGTAATAGTTTAGCAATAGTCAATGTAAAATAAACAGCGCAAAAAGTTCACTGGATTTACAGTTATTTGCAAATCTTTGCACTAAGTTAAATATATTTCCAAGATAAATGAATTCTTGAGATCTTACTGAGATTTAAATGAGATTCTTCGACAAATATTTAGAATTCTTCAGTAAGGTAATGGAATGACATAGACAAAATTTATTATTGCCATTTTATTAAATGAAGCAAAATGGAAAAACTGTTAACCATAATTGATTAAAGGAATGTCCCGATCATTAATACTGGTGAAGTAAATTAGCAAATACAATAATTTTGGAATGTTTTTTATCCAACTTCCATATATAATAATTGAACTAATAGTTTCTGGAGTAATGAACAATTATTGAAACTTCTAACCAAGATCTAAGCTATATCAAAAATAGTTTCATTTTTTACCTATCTCGATTTATAGTTTTAGCTGCAATATTATTTTAAAGTGATTGTTTGTTTTTAGGGAAATCAAAAGGAAAGAAGTTTATCTTTCTAAACCAAAATTTTAAAAAAGCAATCATATTTATGTAAGTCCCTTACTTCTTGAAAAGGTGTGTTTTAAGTTCAATTAAAAGCAAAACAAGTCAAAATATATAAGCAAAAATCACTGGCCAATATATAATTATGTCTACATAACAAATGTCAACAACATGGCAAAAATAAACAATAAGAACAAATCTACAATACTTTAGTGCCCTTTACTCAATGGTTACCACTAATATCTCATGTATGACCAGTGTAGATCCAGATCTGCCGGTAAGCATAGCCCATGTTTGACCACTGTAGATCCAGATCAGCCTGCATGTCCTTGCAGTCAGATATGGATCTTCTCAAATCACTTCTTATTCAAAAATACATGTAATCCAATAAATCTTTCAGAAAAGAGTGTAGATTCACTTCTGAAAACAAAGATGTACTGATCTGGATCAACATTCGCAGTACATGAGATTTAAGATTTATCCATGGTGTAAAGGGTTAAATCACATTTGCTAAACAATACATAATCCAATACTGTGCTGTCATTTATGTGACAAATCATTTACAAATCTCAAAAACAACTTAAATTAGTTAGCTTGACTTTAAGACACTAAAGCTCACAAAATTTCATATTATGATACCGATATTAACCAATAACAATATTTAACATCGATTTTTTATTATCTATGTTTTGTGCAAATAATTGTTGCTTTTGGTGGAAACAAAATGATTATGACCTGTGAACTATTTACATCATATAACTTCCCCTCCCCACCTACCCCACCCATGTCCAACCCCACCATTGGATTAATAAATGGTTAGAAATTTCCATCCAAGTAACAAATCAGCTTTTCGAGTTTTTGGATCTCAGTCTATCTAGGGCCTAGATAAAAGTGAGACTGGAGACGAGTCTCAAAACTCAAGCATCTGATTGGTCGAACTTGAGGCCAGTCCCCAAATGGACCAATGAGATCACTTGAAAACAGTGCAGATGAAGTGGCTTATTTATGAGCACCACTTAAACAACCAGGCACTTTCAACATACAGGTTTTTACAACATATTCAAAACATTGTTTGTCAATTTAATGCACATACTTATCAAAATAGTTAAAATTATCTTATTCACAAAACCTTAACCCTGTTTTCCAAATAATAAGAAGAAGATGTAGCAATGCAATGAACCAAGTGGTCTTCTTCAATTTCACGTGATAAACTTTAAGGGGCATAACTATGACAAAAATACAGTTAAGAGTTATGAACCTTGCCGTGATAATTGTTATGTTGATGTCTGACAATTATGTTAAGTTTCAAAGCTCTACCTTGAATGGTTACTGAGAAATAGTTAACATAAACAAAAAGCTTTATGAAATGTTGACACCTGCCTGCCCGCCAACCCAAAACATTCCCCAATCTAACAAGCAGGGTTTTCCAAAGAAAATATCACAAACAATCTTATGCTCAAATTCAATTTTCAACTTGAATATAAAATCTAACTCGAATTGTTTGGTGATATTGGGGCCTGTTTAAAAGTCTTACATACTTTCGGAGTCATTCTCAAAGTAAAGAAGTCAGAGTTTCAATGATACATGCAAGGCAGTAGATACTCTCAGATTTTCACCAACATATGCAAAGCAGAATAAATTTCCAGCTGTATTGTCAAATGCACAGGCAGTTTACCCTGCTGAATATATAATTTAATACAAAAACTACAATAAGAAAAGCGAATTCAAAAAAATCATGTAAACAGTTGAGCTATGTCTAGTTTAACAAAGTTGACAGTTTTCAACATCTAATTAATGGCACTAGGAGAGTCAATATAACAGAACCATTTAACCCTTGACCCTGTAGAATATGGCTGTTATCCCGCGGGCAATCAGTGTAGATCCAGATCAGATGGCACATCCTTGTCAGTTGATCGGGATTTACACTTTTTACACATGCAATAAAAACCACATACCTTGAGTAAAGGGTTAAATACGCTTTTCAAAAACATTCAAAACACTGCATAAGCATAATCTATGAATTTTATAGAAAAAACAATGCTGTGCATTGTATAATGATGTTAACTACACAAGATCTACTTTTGCAATTAGCCCGACAAATCACTATATATAAAGCTCAATATGGGAGATTACGATGTGCCAGCTGATCTGGATCTACACTTTTTGCCTTTGCCATAAAGACAAATATATGGAAGAAACGGTTAATTTGCAGTGGTTGGTGAAACCCCTGACTGCTGGGCTTAAATGTTAACATATCTGTGTGATACAGAGAAAAAGATTTCAAATAATGTATAACACAAACAAAGCACAAGTTTCCCACAGGCAATTGCTTCACTGTCCCGTATCTTTCTCTATCCAGGCAACTATCTTGCCCTCCCAGCCTGGTATTATACTCTCTTCATTGGAAATCTGCAAAATATTGTAAATCAAAACTGTTATAGTTTAAACAATTTTTTTCCCATAAAGCAAGCTACATTAACATAAGCAAATATATATTTTCGTCAATGTTGGACAATATTGTCACTGTATTATTGTATTGTATTGTGTTGTATTGTATTGTATAGTATTGTCACAATATTGGCCCTTTACTCCATATCAGGGCTTTTTTTCAGTGGATTTTATACCCGTTATTCGGTCATGTTCCCAATGGCAAAAGATATACTTTTTTCCCAATTTGAGAAGAAAAATTCCCAATTGAATCAAAACAAACATTTCTGATGAAAAACAACAGCATCAGCACTGCATCTTTTGCTCTTTAAGCCCGGAATTACTGACAATATTAAATATGGATGGCAATGATTAAAAAAACAGCAGATAACAGTAACACTTCTTATTCCCCAATGATGCTAAAAAAATTACTAATTTCTGGCAAAAGGATGATAAATTTCCCAATTCCAGGGGTATGGGTCATATTCCCAAAATGGTTAAAAAAAAGCCCTGCATATTTATGCGTTTTTATGTGTGTGACCAGTGTAGATCTAGTTCTATCTGCACATCTGTGCCATCTGATCAGGATCTGCACTGTTCACATTTTGTGCTAAAATAACCTAATAAATCAAAAAGTGAACATTGCAGATCCTTATCAGATGGCACAGATGTGGTGGCTTATCTGAATCTACACTGTTTACCTACACCATAAAGGCTTATATATGGAAGAAAGGGTTAAGGGCTGTTCCAGGAAAAAAGGAGTGGGGGGGGGGGGGGGGGTGTGGAACGGAACTTAAAAATGGGGTACCACCAACACAATTATATTTATTTTCAAACAACACATTTGCTTCCATGAATCACCCCCTACCCCCCGCCCATCAAATTTTAATTAATTTCAGTTCCACCCCCCTCACTCCTTTTTTCCTGGAACAGCCCTAAGCAAAAAATTAAATACAATCATCATCTTCAATACTGTAAAGTTCTGACAACGCCAAATTCTTTTAATGTCAGTATAAAACTTTTGTGTCAATAAATAAGTTGATCCTATACTCCACGGACAATAATCCAGGAACCACTTCCTGATTTAATATCAAACAGACCTGTGCCGATCCTGTAAGTGCAGGCTGATCAGGATCTACACAGATCACACATTTTATAAAAGGGTCAATGGACTAAAGGGTCAAGAGGATCAAATGTAATTATTCTTTTTTTTCTCTTTTCAGCATTTAAATGACATTATCATTTTAACAAAACTGATCAGAATTAAGTTTACTATAATGATTTTTTATTACCATAATCATTATATTTCAGTTATAAAATGGCTACCAAACAATCCAATCATGTTACCCATTTAAGGTCAGATCCACAGAGGGTTCAGTGGGGATGCTTAAACCACCTTTTTGGGCAGCAGTATTTAATTTTCACAGAGATTTGGCCAGAAATAATCATGTTAATACCCCAAGAATGCCCTTAATAAACCTCCTTTCTGGAAATCTTGCATCTGACTTTGTATTTATCTATAGATACTCTGCAAATATGTCCAAACAAGAGCTGTCAGAGGAGACAGCATGCTCGACTATTCGAATCATTTGAAACAAATGCAATTTGAAGATTAAAACAATAACAACTATGGCCATACATTCATGTGCAATCAGGAAAAATATTAAAAAGTGAATGGTAAGGGAGAAATTCATTTCAAATAACAGAAATAATTCGTAAATGTACCATAAATATTAAACTGAATAGGGGAATAACTATGAAAATTTAATATTTCTGAATTTGTTAGAAAACTTGTTAGTAATTTTTTATTAGAGACATTTACTTTTAGTCAAATATCAATCACTTCAGTGATGTTACAGAAAAAGAACTGAAATAAAAATATAATGGAAGTTTGAAGTTGATACCTGAAGTATTTGCAAAGTTATCGATGAAGTGCACTTAAGTGAAAATATAAGTGAAACTAGAAATGTGTCCATGGGACACGGATGCCCCACTATGCATCATTTTCAGACACTCAAGTGCAATGATGGGAATAATACGCGACACACCGCCCTGTCATGGTGAACATTTGTGTCAAGGTTTTTTGAAATCCCTCCATTTATAATGAAGTTAAAGCCCAGACAAGAAAATTCTATTTTTAGTAACAGTGACCTTGACCTTGGACCTTCAGGCTTAGGTATTGTGCGGACACACTGCCTTGTCATAGTGAACATTTGTGCAAAGTTATTTTGAAATCCCTCCATTTATAACAAAGTAACAGCCCGGACAAGAGAATTCTATTTTTAGTAACAATGACCTTGACCTTTGACCTACAGGCATGGGCATGGTACGTGACACACGGCCCTGTCATGGTGAACATTTGTGTCAAGTTATTTTGAAATCCCTCCATTCATAACAAAGTTACAGCCTGGACAAGAAAATTCTATTTTTAGTAACAGTGACCTTGACCTTGGATCTACAGGCATGGGTATAGTGCGGACACACACTGCCTTGTCATGGTGAACATTTGTGCCAAGATATTTTGAAATCCCTCCATTCATAACAAAGTAACAGCCTAGACAAGAAAATTCTGTTTTTAGTAACAGTGACCTTGACCATTGACCTACAGGCTTGGGCATGTACGTGACACACCGTCTTGATATGGTGAACAATTATATCAAGTTATTTAAAAATCTAATAAGAAATAACAAAGTTACAGAGCGGACACGATTTTGCAAGAAAATTCTATTTTTAGTAACAGTGACCTTGACCTTGGACCTACAGGCATGGGTATTGTACGCGACACACCACCTTGTCATGGTGAACATTTGTGCCAAGTTATTTTGAAATCCTTCCATTCATAACGAAGTTAAGGGCCAACTGTATATTTTTTTAACACTAAATGTAAGTGAAAAGGGGGAATAATTTGAAAAATATTGGAAGGAGGGTTATGGGTCTTGTTGGTTATGATGTAGATTTTGATGGTGAAAATATATTTCAAGTTTCAAGACAATATCTCAAGTAGTTTTAAAGTTAGGGGCAAAATGCATATTTTGCTTAACACAAAATATAAGAAAAAAGGGGCATAACTTGAAATATATTGACAGCAGAGTTATGGGTCTTATTGGTAAGAATGTAGAATTTGATGGTGAATATATATTCCAACTTTCAAGTTGATATCTCAAGTAGTTTATAAGTTATGGACCAAAGTGCATATTTTCCTAAACGCAAAATTTAAGTGAAAAAGGGGCATAACTTGAAAAATATTTGTAGCAGAGTTATGGGTGTTGTTGGTAATGATGTAGAATTTGATGGTGAATATATATTCGAAGTTTCAAGTTGATATCATAAGTAGTTTTCAAGTAATGGACCAAAGTGCATTTTTTGTTTAACGGACGCCGACGCCGATGCCGACGCCGACACCGGGGCGAGTAGGATAGCTCCCCTATTCTTCGAATAGTCGAGCTAAAAAGGCATCAGGCAACCTTTTAACACGAAACACATTTGGCTGGACATATTTTTGTTTTTGAATGGTTATAAGATTTGTTATAAGCTTATTTGATCGATTGTAAGTACTCAGTAACATTACCTCTTCTTTTACAGTTCCAAATTCAGGATCTAAAGCTTTAAAATGATATCTGTATTGACCTGGTCTGTCAAAGGAACCCTTGAAGTCATGCAGCGTGATCTCCCCTAATCTGTAACAACAAAACACATCACAGTCATCTCCCCTAATCTGTAACAACAAAACACATCACAGTCATCTCCCCTAATCTGTAACAACAAAACACATCACAGTCATCTCCCCTAATCTGTTACAACAAAACACATCACAGTTATCTCCCCTAATCTGTTACAACAAAACACATCACAATTATCTCCCCTAATCTGTAACAACAAAACACATCACAGTTATCTCCCCTAATCTGTTACAACAAAACACATCACAGTTATCTCCCCTAATCTGTAACAACAAAACACATCACAGTTATCTCCCCTAATCTGTTACAACAAAACACATCACAGTCATCTCCCCTAATCTGTTACAACAAAAAACACATCACAGTTATCTCCCCTAATCTGTTACAACAAAACACATCACAGTCATCTCCCCTAATCTGTTACAATAAACACATCACAATGCACATCCAATGCTGCTGTATATTTTACATGCTTAACACTTTCCTACAAACCATACACCTTTACGGCATGGGCAACAGTGAAGATCCACATTTAGCCGGCACATCCGTGTCATCTGATCAGGATCTGCACTTTTAGGCTGGAAGCTACACTGTTCGCCCATGCCATTAAGGCATTTAATTGGAGGAAAGGTTTAAAACTAAAATTTTTGGATTTAAAATTCCTTTGAAAAATTTTAACACAGTTACCTTATTATTCATTTTGTATGACATTATCACCAAAGAATGGTGTATAATCAAAATAAATATTTTTAACCCATATCTGCATGGTTTCATCACAAGTGTGATCAGTGTAGATCCAGATCAGCTGGTACATCTTTGTGATGTGAACTGGATCTACACTGGTTGCTTCTTGGTTAGAAATAACCTAAGGAATCAAAAGCAAACAGTGCAGATCCTGATTAGACTACTCGGATGTGCCAGCTGATCTGGATCCACACTGATGGCCCATGGAATAACAGGCATATTCAATTGAATAAAGGGTTAAATTACAACAAGAGATGTTTGTAAAACATGTATGCCCCAAATCGCAAATTGGAAAGAATACTGCACTCAAAATCAATAGGGATCATCTACTTGTCGCTACATCACAAACATCCCTACCAAATCTGAGGATCGTTGTCTATAATTGATCGGACAAGGTTGGTTACGGACTGACCAACGACCAGATAAATTGGAACTTAGGTGGCTGTAGGGACAACAGGTAACTGTACATTTTCTTTGATGTCATTCATTCCGTAATGGGTTTATGTGGCTATTTCGGTTTATGTGGCTAAAAAGAACAATGGGGAGAACAAAAGGATAGCCACTTAAGTACTGATTTGTCAGGACGTCCGGATGGACCAACCAACATGTACATAGCAGTTTACCCCCCCTCTTAGAAGGCGGGGTATTATTACTGTTAAGTTTAATTGCTTGTAATTGTGAAGCGTAAGGGGAGATAAATGTGTATACTCAGTCTCACCTTTTGTGTATTGTAAGCATGGAAGGAGTTGTAGAACTTTCAGTAAAATACAGCACTTTGGTGAAATTCTGCACTACTGATGGTGGGTTATCCAACTTGCTAGGATTAAAACCTAAAGGAACAACAAAATAATTCCTGTTAGTTCAAATCACTGCTTAATATTTTAATGTAAAAGTTTGCAAAAATCTATGGTTTCAGTTAATTTTGCAGGAACTTAAAACATATTCTGCACAAGTGGCAATCGATTGGCTCCCATTAAGGCATTAGAAAAAAATATTTTTGATTCTCATCCCCGCCCACCCCTGTCCAAAACCACCCGCCCCAACAAATTTTATTAATAAACAAGAGCCAGTCGGAAACGACTGCAAGCTCGACTATTCGAAAAGTCAGAATTATTAAGCACATTGTAACTGGGCTTCATTTAAACTGGGGAGTGATTCAGGAGTTTATGACGCCTCCAACAAACACACATGAACAAAGGTTTCTTTATCCAAGTTAGGAAATCAATAAATTACACTTAATATATTCTTGTTGATTTTTTTAGGGTTTACACAACCCAGCCCATAAACCACTGATCCCACACCCATCAACTTACTATCCCTGCCCACCTATAGTGGTGTGGCGTGGTTTAGTACAGTATGGTATGCTGGTTGCTGGTGTTGTCATTGTTGGTGTTGTTGTTGGTGGTGGTAGTGGTGGTGTTGGTTGTTGGTGTTGTTGTTGATGTTGTTGTTGGTGGTGGTGTTGATGTTGTTGGTGGTGGTGTTGGTGTTGCTGGTGTAGTAATAGTAATAGTAATAGTAATAGCATAGTATAGTATAGTATAGTATAGTATAGTATAGTATAGTATAGTATAGTATAGTATAGTATAGTATAGTATAGTATAGTATAGTATAGTATAGTATAGTATAGTATAGTATAGTATAGTATAGTATAGTATAGTATAGTATAGTATAGTATAGTATAGTATAGTATAGTATAGTATAGTATAGTATAGTAATAGTATAGTATAGTAATAGTATAGTAATAGTATAGTAATAGTAATAGTATAGTATAGTATAGTAATAGTATAGTAATAGTATAGTAATAGTATAGTAATAGTATAGTAAAAGTATAGTAATAGTATAGTAATAGTATAGTATAGTAATAATATAGTAATAGTAATAGTATGGTATGGTATGGTATGGTATGGTATGGTATGGTATGGTATGGTATGGTATGGTATGGTATGGTATGGTATGGTATGGTATAGTATAGTATAGTATAGTATAGTATAGTATAGTATAGTATAGTATAGTATAGTATAGTATAGTATAGTAATAGTATAGTATAGTATAGTATAGTAATAGTATAGTATAGTATAGTTTAGTATAGTATAGTATGGTATAGTATCGTAATAGTATAGTATAGTACAGTATAGTATAGTAATAGTATAGTATAGTATAGTATAGTACAGTACAGTATAGTATAGTAATAGTATAGTAATAGTAGTATAGTATAGTATAGTATAGTATAGTATAGTATAGTATAGTATAGTATAGTAATAGTATAGTATAGTATAGTACAGTACAGTACAGTACAGTACAGTACAGTACAGTACAGTACAGTACAGTACAGTACAGTACAGTACAGTATAGTACAGTACAGTACAGTACAGTACAGTAGTATAGTAATAGTAATAGTATAGTAGTAGTAATAGTATAGTAATAGTATAGTAAAAGTATAGTAATAGTATAGTAATAGTATAGTATAGTATAGTAATAATAGTAGTATGGTATGGTATGGTATGGTATGGTATGGTATGGTATGGTATGGTATGGTATGGTATGGTATGGTATGGTATCGTATAGTATAGTATAGTATAGTATAGTATAGTATAGTATAGTATAGTATAGTATAGTATAGTATAGTATAGTCTATGCCCCCACCCACCCCACAATTACTCAACACTTTCAACCAAAGTATGTTAAGTACATCTGTTGTAAACATTTTCTATAGCATTACATATGAAAAACACTAACATTGAACCTTTAACAATTATTTATAAGTCTTAATTCTAATTTCAAGTGAAAAGGGCAAAAATCAAATATAAAAAAGCAAGGATGAGTTATGGGCCTTTGAAAATAAACCTGATGTAAGATAAAATAAAGGTATACAAAGTTTTAAACCTTAATTTTTAAGTCTAAAAAGGGCAGTAATTTGAAAAAAATCAAAGAGTTATGGTTCTTGGCATACATAGTCAGGGTCATGATGATGGATAAGTTTCAAAGCTATAGTACAAGAAGTATGAAAGTAACTAGCTTGCACGCAAACTTTAACCTGAAATTCTAAGTCAAAAAAGGGGCATAATTTGATTAAAAATGAAAGAAAGAGTTATGGTTCTTGGCATACATAGTCAGGGTCATGATGGTAAACAAGTGTCTTAAGTTTCAAAGCTATAGTACGAGAAGTATGAAAGTAACTATCTAGCACGCAAACTTTAACCTGAAATTCTAAGTCGAAAAAGGGCCATAATTTGATTAAAAATTAAAGAAAGAGTTATGGTTCTTGGCACACATAGTCAGGGTCATGATGGTAAACAAGTGTGTTAAGTTTCAAAGCTATAGTACAAGAAGTATTTAAGTAACTACCTTGCACGCAAACTTTAACCTGAAATTCTAAGTCAAAAAAGGGCCATAATTTAAACAAAATGGAAATTAGAGTTATGGTTCTTGGCATACAAACTTGAATTATGATGATGAACAAGTGTTGAAAGTTTCAAAGCTATAGTATAAGTAGTATGGAAGTTATGGGTTTGTACAGTAGCTTGCACGCAAACTTTTACCTGAAATTCTAAGTCGAAAAAGGGCCATAATTTGATTATCATGAAAGAAAGAGTTATGGATCTTGGAATAAATAGTCAGGGTCATGATGGTAAACAAGTGTCTTAAGTTTCAAAGCTATAGTAAAAGAAGTATGAAAGTAACTAGCTTGCACGCAAACTTTAACCTGAAATTCTAAGTCGAAAAAGGGCCATAATTTGTACAAAATGAAAATTAGAAGTATGGTTCTTGGCAGACAAACTTGAATTATGATGATGAAGAAGTGTTGAAAGTTTCAAAGCTGTAGTATGAGTAGTATGGAAGTTATGGATTTGTACAGTAGCTTGCACGCAAACTTTAACCTGAAATTCTAAGTCGAAAAAGGGGCATAATTTGATAAAAATGAAAGTTAGAGTTATGGTTCTTGGCATACACACTTGGGATATGATGATTAACAAGTGTTGAATGTTTCAAAGCTGTAGTATAAGTAGTATTGAAGTTATGAGTCTGTACAGTAGCTTGCACGCAAACTTTAACCTGAAATTCTAAGTCGAAAAAGGGCCATAATTTGATCAAAATGAAAGTTAGAGTTATGGTTCTTGGCATACACACACGGGACATGATGATGAACAAGTGTGCCAAGTTTTAAAGCTGTAGTATAGGTAGTATTGAAGTTATGAGTTTGTACAGTAGCTTGCACGCAAACTTTAACCTGAAATTTTAAGTCAAAAAAGGGCCATAATTTGATCAAAATGAAAGTTAGAGTTATGGTTCTTGGCAAACACACTCGGGACATGATGATGAACAAGTGTGCCAAGTTTAAAAGCTGTAGCTATAGTAGTTTTTAAGATATAGGTAGGTTGCACGTAAACTTTAACCAAAGCGGGACGCCGACGGCGACGCCGACGCCCAAGTGAGTACAATAGCTCGACATATTCTTCGAATAGTCGAGCTAAAAAATCGAAACATATTCTGTTCCGGACAGAACAGGTTTTAGACCATCCCAGTTATGAAAAAAAACATGGCAGACAATAATAAAATAAAATGTTCATCATTTAAAAGCTTACCGAAGGTGATAGTGTCACTATTAAAGACTGGTATGGCTTTTCAAGCAAGAATAGGCACCAAACTACTACTTTTGTAAGTTGCTATCATAATTTTTGGAAGAAATTGAAAAGATGGGAGAATATTCTACACCAATGGTTCTGGTAACTATAAATGTCATTTTCTCAAAATTTTAAGTTAATTTTTACTTCTGTTCTCAAGTATTTCGTTAATAAAAAATAAAAATTAAAAAGTGTCTACTTGCCCCTTTTTTTCCCAAAATCCAGATGAGAATCTAATAATTTTTTTTCTCTGGCCTAATACAAAAACATATCATTTCATAAAAGAAAAATGGTTATTGTTCATGTTACCTTACCTGCCTCATCATCAAACCTGCCTCTAAACTAATTCCTACTTGCCTCATTCCAAAACATCTAAACATTAATTAATTTTATGCAAATTTTAGCTCTTTTACAAAAGTTTTGCACTGAAGAAAGCAAAGATAAGATTAGGCTAAAATATGGCCGGATCTAACTGTCAAACTACATCATGCAAGTATGACTTTCACTGAAATGTTTTGGGAAAACACAAGTAACAGTCATTAGGTTAACCCTTTAGGGCTGTTCCAGGAAAGGAGTGGGGGGGGGGGGGGGGGGGGGGGGGTACAGAACTTAAAAATGGGGGTACCACCAACACAATTATATTTATTTTCCAACAACACATTTGCTTCCATGAATCACTCCCCAGCCCCTACCCATCAAATTTTAATTAATTTCAGTTCCACCCCCCTCACTCCTTTTTTCCTGGAACAGCCCTTACTCATATATATGCCTTTTAAGACATAATTATGCGACCAGTTTAGATCCAGATCAGCTTGAACATCAGTTCTGTGCTGTCAGATCGGCCTGATCACTCTTTGGTCAGTAATAACCTACATAATTTAACTTTTTAAAAGAAGTACTTTGTGATTTAAAAATGACTTCTGCAAAAATTGCACTGCAAGAAACAAAATACAAACACAATCTAAACAACTTTTGTGTAGGGACTTCTAAGGAAGGTTACTGTGAAATACTTTTTAGAAAAGTGACTGTTGAAAAAGATTTTGCATCCGCCATAGCAATTGGTATTTGGACAAACTTTTCCGATGCCATTTCATAAATTCCTTCTTATGCACTCGCACAACTTGGCAAGACATTTCCATATGTGTGATAACTGAAATAGGCCAAAACTGGATTTTCAGATGGATAAACTGGATTTTTTATTGACTTGAATTTCAGTGGTGTTTGGCAAAATTTGAGAAAAACCTTCGATTTAGTAAACTGACAGTGTTCACTTTTGCACATTTCAATCTTTGATATTGGGAACCATGCCCCGTGATTATAAAACTTCTTTTATGCTCGACTCAATTTGAGCATGAAAATTTGTTGGCTTCGTTTCTGTTCATTATATAAAATAAAACATTTTAAACTGAATATATAACAAAATTGCTCCCAACAACAACTGATGAACAGATAGTTTAATTAAGTTTGAGCACATCAATGAGTTGAGCATGAAAAAAGTTTTACAAGCACGGGGCCTGATTTGGATCGAAATATCAGGATTTTTTTAATTCCACCAGAATATCACAGGTATGCATTTCCCTTGACGAAATCAATTCCAGGTTAATTACTAATTTCAGTAAATCCAGACAGCAAACTGTTAAGTATGACTGATTATTAGAGAGAATATAATGGTGAGGAATAAAATGGTTACAAACCGTGCGGCACAACACTCACTTGATTGTTTACTACCTGGAATGGCCGTAATCGGGGATCTACGCACGTCCCCCGTACCGTCAAAATTCAACTTTCTTGACACCTGGTGGTCACTGGAAACCTACAAATAAACATATTTTATTTTATGCTTGCAGTAAATTATAGAATTTTCTGGGTGAAAAAAATGGTACTGTATATTGGCGGGGGTTTAATTTTGGCTATATTGGCGGTCAGGGTCAGTTGCGCCAATACAAAACACCGCCAATAAAAATCCCTGTCAATTTATAACACCGCCAATTTAATATCTGGAAGGTAGATAACTATGATACACTATTACATATTTTGTCGTGGTTTTCTCCCTTGACTAAGAAAGATTGTTGCATGATCTTTATTATGTATCTTCTTTGAAATCTGAATAAAAATGAAACAAGAGTACATGAATGTGTTATTTATTTTCTTTAGAAATAGCCAAAATGAGTGTTATTTGTCGATTTTCGTCCATTCCTTTCAGCTGCACTTGTTCGTGAAAAAAGAAGCATTATAGAGTTATAGCTTTTGTAAATGTAGTAAATTAATTCCTGTTTTTTTCAATATTTCGAATAAAATAATAATTAAATAATATTAAATTGAGCAAGTAGGTAAACTTATTATGCTTCAACAAATGGAATATAATTGGAATATCAAACAAAGCAATCGAGTACTGTATTAGGTAGCTGCGATAATGTTTTCACACTTAAAATTTAACAATAGAATAACTGCAACGTAAACTTTCTCTTCCATTGTCCAATTTCCACCATTTTCATCAAGGGTTTTATTTTGGCAGTCTGGCTTGTTAGCGCCAATATATGACCCCGCTAATATAAAACACTTTAAAATACGCCAAAATTTGACACCGCAAATATTAATATTAAATATTTCACTGTTTTGAAACAGTGGAATATCTTTTTTCACATTGGTACTTAAATGCACACAAAATTCTGAATAAAAACATTTTAAAACTGATTTAATTTTGGATATTTGACATCATGACATAACATCATAAACAAACATATCTGGTGCCGTTTCATGTAATTTTTTGGTAAAAATATCGCAAATTGTGTATCACAAGCTCTTGTGAGAATACAAAGTCCGGACCTCACTCAGTGAAATATATTGCTATGTTACACTGTTGAAAACAAATTTCCTCTATTTTAACCATTTACTCCATCTATATGTTTTTTATCACATAGCTGACCAGTGTAGATCTTGATCAGCCAGTGCATCTGTGTTGTTTGATCTGGATCTTTGCTTCTCGGTCCAAAATTATGTAGCAAACAGTGTCGATCCAGATCAGACAGCATGGCTGTACCAGCTGATCTGGATCTACACTGATTGCCCATAGAATAACAGCCATTTCTAATGGAGTAAAGGGTTAATGTTTATTAAAAGATTTATCAAAATATTTGTTATCAAACAAATAAGCTTATGTTGCAGTTTAGTCATTATCAGTTAAATAAAAGTAGTGTATATTGTTACTGTATAAAAAAAATTTCTAAAAGACATTTACAATATGCAAAAATACTGTAATGATTTAAGTTTTTGCCACCTATGTAGATTCAAATTTGGACTGGTTTGATTCGCTTTTCAACTATTCCTGGGTGTCGGGCTAGATCTTGTCCAGCCCTGCCTGTGTTAAACACATACATGTTCTATACATTGTTTCACTCACAACATCATTCCTTACCAAATGACCACCATTATGTGAGGCAGTAGTCCCAGCACGAGGTAACCTTTCCATCAATGAAGATATCCCCTGTTCCAGCGTATCTAGCGTATGCTGTTGGGGGTCTGTGTTCAGGAAGCACTGACGTAAACTTGCCAGCGAATCACGTAACACACCCAGGTCATCTGCACCAGTCTGTAAAATCAGTTAAGAATTTAGTTTTTCTGCATTTCATCCATGTATGAACTGTCAGAGTGATTCTACCCAATTTCATGGGTAAAAGTAAGGTGATGGGGAAATAAAGTATTTTAATTCATATTAATGCCAAGCTTACACACAAAAATAACTCTGGTAAAAATGGTTGCAGGAAAAAATCCTTTCTTTATGATCATCTACACATCCTGCTTGATCATCTCTGCAAGTTTGAAAGAAATCCGCCTTATAGATGCAACAAGATTTGGGGACCTATGGACGGACGGGCAGCTGGACATACGGACACACGGACGAGTGCAACACTATATGCCTCCCACTTTGTGGGGGCATAATAAAAATGATATTCCACTGTTTGAAAACAATGAAATTTCACTTTTATTTTACCGAGAAAATTCTATAATTCACTGAAAAGCATAAAATTAAACTTCTTACTCCTCTAAATGTTGTTAAGTCATTTAATTTCGCAGGGGCTGAATATTCACACAAAAGCACAAACGATATATTCATGCAGGCATATATTCATGCAATAGTATTTTTCCTTAAAGATGTAGAATAACTTGGTGTAATTACTAATTGGCTGGGAATTAATTACACACATCTAACAGCTTAATCTGCATGAAATAAATATTTATGATACCACAGGTTCCAAAAAATGTATAAAGATTTGGGATGGGATCGAATATTCAAACATTCAAATACTCAGTTTGAGGATGAAAATTTGAATATGGTTTTTGTAATTGATTATTCAGGAATTTGTTAACCTTATACACATCGTTTATCTCCTTCAAATGATAGTTACATTTAAATTAAAGGACTCGTCCCTAATAATATAATTATGTCTATACAGGCCAGAAGATGATTTATATAAATAAACAACCTTTCATTGATTTTTGCCTACATAGTTGAGCAGACGTCAAAATGTCTGATGCATAATCACATAAACCTCAATATAAATATTCAGACACATTGAGTTTGTGGAAGTATTAACAAACTTGTATAAAAGTAGAATAAAATCCGAATATTCTTCATATATGCCTAATGAATATATTCAAATGTGATTTCAGTATTCGATCCCATCCCTAATTAAAGACAACAAAAGCAAAGAGCATAATGTTCAGTCTTACAGGAGGAGGTCGTATATGATCGTTCTTGGTATGCAAGATTCGTCCAGCGAGTCGAGCCATCTGTTTGTCCTGGGACGCCACACGCGCTCTTAATGAAGCCTGGTACAGAGAAGTTAGTTTTAGATGAGTTTACTAAGAAGAGCAGTTAATTGTCCAATAGTTAAATTACATGTATATCAACAAAATAAAAGAGCTTATTATAAAACTTACTGCGAAAGAACAAAAAACTTTCAAGTCATAGAGCATTATAAGCAAAAAGAAAGATTTAACTTGGCTAAAAATCAGTTGTGTTTCTAAAAACCTGGTCCTAGTATCAATCAGTTGGATTTTTCACTCTACCCAGTCATATTTTTAACCCTCAACTTCATTGTAAATAGAACAGATCCTGATTTCCCAGCACATCTGTGCCATTTGATCAGGATCTACACTATTTGTTTTCTGACAAGAGGCAAACATTGTAAATCCTGATTGGATGGCATGGATCCGATGTGATAAAACCCTTATACGAGGGCTGTCCGGAAAGTTCGTAGACAAGGCTACAGAATAATTATAAGCAGTCATATCAATAAGCTGTTTTGGTATTTTGCTTAAGTATGTATTGGCTACATATTTCTAAATTCATAAACATGATAACAATAATATTCGCAAAACGCCCATCGCCATGGTAACATGACCGACGGTTCACGGAGCACTTTGATTCCATGACAGTAGATACTCAAAATAAAAGTTAATAAAAATTAAAGTGTTATGCCTAACGCGTTTTTACTGAGGCGAAGTTATTTCATATCATTGTATGACATTTGGTGAAAATTATGACGTCATACGTTAATAAACAAGTTGTAAACGACCGTTAGACGCAATGGGGGCGCTTAACATTTGTTTCGAAAAAATGACGTCGATTTTACGGACGGAGCAACGGAGTGTTATCAAGCTTTGTGTTCATGCTAATATGACACCAACTGAGACGTGGAAGTTTATTTCAAACGCAGATACGACCGGTAAATGTTCAACGCAACTTGTGTTTAAGTGGCACAGCAGATTAAGAAGCGGGGATGAAAATGTGTTAGATAAGAAACGAAGCGGACGACCGAAAGTAGCAGAGCCGAATTACGTAGAAAGCGTTAGAACAGTCGGAATTGTGCGGGAAAAGATTTGCAGATTTGGAAGAACTTCGCGTCGGTGTTAGATCAGCGATATCTGATTTTGATCGAGAATGGTACAAAGGTGTATACCAGCAATGGGTCAGCCGGCATCAGAAATGGGTAAATTCGTGTGGGCGATATTTTTTTAGAAGGAGTTATAACGTATCGTTCATTTGACGTTGATGACGTTTAAAAGTGCTCCGTGATTATGTATATATGTTGGATGTAAGGACTGTTTTTATGTTAAAGTTCATCACAGCCTGACAGTTTTTTGTAAATTTGTTTGCTAGATATGTACGTATTTGCTGGCCAAATTTGTTTTATGTATGTATTGCTTGAGTGTAAAAAATAAAGTAGTATATGAACTTCACGGACAGCCCTCATATAATATATAGAGAAATGGTAAAAATGCTAATATAATTAACTTCAAAATGTAGGAAGATCTATTTACTTCCTTTTGCTTAGTAAATCACCAACCCGAATTCAAAGTCCAAATAAAAGTCTGAGATTATTTGTGAAATTGGACACAAGTGGAGAAAATATTGGTCTTCTATGCATACCTCAAAATCTGTGTTTTATTGTTTAACCCTTTACTACATATACCTGACTATTATCACATGGGCAAACAGTGTAGATCCAGATCAGCCAGCACATCCATACCATCTGATCATGATCTAAACTGTTTGCTGTTTATTTCACTCGGTTATTTCTTACCAATAAGTGATCTATGCAGATCCAGATCAGATGGCACTGATGTTCTGTCTAATCTAGATCTACACCGATCACAAATGCAATACAAACCCAAACAAGCATAGTAAAGGGTTAAATATTTTGAAAAAGTAAACTCTTTATTCCAAATACTGCCAGCACACAATAACTGATCATCAGTAGCTTTTCCCCGAGGCATGATTCTGTCCACACAACTCATTTTAATTTTATTTCAGCCAAACTTAAGATTTAATGAAGAACAGACTTACAGGCATGCAAAGTTAGTTAAATGTTTATTCTAGAATCAGTTTAAAATAATGTCTAAATGAAAGTCTTTCGAGAGATTTTAATTTTTAACCCTTTCCTTCATATATACACATGTTTATACATGAGCTACCAGTGTAGATCTGGATCAGCTGGCACATTTCTGCCATATGATCTGGATCTGAGCAGGTCGTATTATGATCAGAAATAGCCTAACAATCAAAAAGCGTACAGTGTAGATCCTGGTCAGATGAAACAGATGTGCTAACTGATCTGGATTTACACTGTTAACCCATGCAATTAAGGTGTATATATGGAGGAAAAGGTTAAAGAAGAAAGGAACCACATTATTTAAGCAGATTGCATTACAAAAGCTATAAATGTATAACTGGGAGAAAGCTTAACCCTTTCCTCCAATGATATCGCTGTTATCCCACGAGTAAACAGTGTAGATCCAAATCAGCCAGCACATCCATGATGTATGATCTGGATCTACACTGTTCACTCTGGTCAGAAATTATCTGCTTAATCTAATGCAAACAGTTTAGATCCTGATCAGACAGCAAAGATATGCTGGCTGATCTGGATCTTAACTGTTTGTCCATGCAATAAAGCCATATCTATGGAGAAAAGAGTTAATTATCAATCCAGAGCTTTTCAAGCAATATCCTACCCCTGTTTCATCAACCACTTTGAATCTGTCATTGAGTTCTTTCACTTGTAACTTCAGTGATTTGGTCGCATTTTCTTTGTCCGCTATCTGCATTTCTAACTCATGTTGGAGATGGTCTATTCTTTGGTCCCTTCTAGCTAAATCTTTCTGTGAATGGAAAATCAAAGCAATGCATGAATCCATAAAGAAGAACATTTGTCTAGGAGTAGAGTGTAGGACTCTGATCCCAAGACAGTGGGACCGAAAGCCACCAGGGATGAGATTCGTCTGCAGTTTCCCCCCACCTTCGGCATGACTACTGGTTGGCAACCCAGGAAGCAGTTATCAAGTGTAATTAAAGTTGCAATAACTTGTTTCACAATGGATGTACAATAAAACAATTTAAACCATATAGTCTACACTCTTACACAGACATAAATAATTGATTATTTCATAAAAATGCAAAGCAGAGTTATGGTACTTGATAAATCAACATGGAATAATGATGGTTAACAAGAATACAAAGTTTGAAAGCACTTATAATAATTTAGAAATTACCTTGCACATAAACTCTTGCTTCAAATTCTAAATCTAACAGATGAAAAAGGGCCATAATTTGATCAAAATGCAAGAAAGAGTTATGGCACTTGGTACTAATAATAATATCAACCAACCATGGATATGATGGTGAACAAGTGAACAAAGTTTCAGGCTGTAGAATAAGTAGTATGAAGGCTTGGAGATTGTTGCCAAGCTACCAATGGAGTAAAGGGTTAATAACTTAATAGTTAGATAAACTTAATATTTTTGGGTGGACTTAATGTTAACGAACTGCAAGTGGGCTTGATAAAGCTATATATACATACCTTGAGATCAGAAATCATCTTATCTCTCTCGTGTAGCTGTTTTGAAATGTTTGCCTAGAAAGAAAATCACAACAGGTTTGGAGAAATATTGTGGTACACTCAGAAGTCCACAAAAACATGAACAAGATACGTGTCCACGCCACGTCATAAACATTCACCTGACTGGCCCCAAATGTAATCCCAAGCTAGGTCTTCAGTAAGATTAGTTTATCCAAACTAAAGTTATTGACCGGAAAACCCTGTTTGATGCAGCCCGCTTGCCCACCATAACTTTGTAATCAAAGACATTTAACCCTATACACCACATATATGTGTGTTTTATCATATATGAACAGTGTAGATCAAAATCAGCTGATCTGTATCTAAATTGTTTCCAACAAAGGAACAAATCTGCACACTGTTCTATCATGGTTCATAAGTTTATTTCTGACCAAGAAGCAAAAAGTGTAGATCCAGATCAAATGGCACAAATGCACCTGCAGATCTGAATCGATACTGTTTGCACATGGATAACAGTGTTGTCTAGTGTTGGGATATCGGCATCAACTAGCTTTCACACATGATTAATTGATATCATCGGCACATCACTAATGGTGGCCCATGTAATGAAAGGCATATCCATGCAGTAAAGGGTCAACCTGCCCAATTATTGAGAACTTCGTACAATGTATTTTATTACCTGTTCTGAATCCAAATTATGTTTTTGGAAGTCTCGCCTCAACAGTTCGGCCTTCACTTGTGAAATGGTCGTCTCTTGATCCGCTATCCTTTGCTGTAGGCCAGCCTTAAACAAATAACAAGATGACAGTTAGAAACTTATAAACTGTAAGAATCTTGTGAACACTTACAAACACGTTAGAAAACTGTATGCATTCTTAACCTTTTACTCCATACTCGTATATACAGGTTTTATCGCATGTACAAATTGTTATTGATCCAAATAAGTATACATACTGTTCACCAATTGACCATAAACAACCTAATTAATCAAAAAGTAAACAGTGTAAATCCTGATCAGATGGATCAGCATGGATGTGCTTTGCTGTTCCTCGTTCTACACTGTTTGCCTCTGCAATAAAGGCTTATCTATGAAGTTAAGTTAACGGTTAATTTTGTAGGGGAGGAATATTAACACAGATTCAAATAGCTTCCAATTTGTGCAATTTGCCTATACTTGAAAGAAAAATAATACATGATAAAATTTAGATAAGCATTTTCCAATATGCTTCATGCAAGAAAATTCAACCTGCACAAAAAAACTAAAATCAGGTGTTCCAGAGAACACGTGTCACCTAATGTTGCATTAAAAAGGGGCGTAACTAGTACATAGTGGAACAGGAATTGTAATTCTTGTTGTCACTGATGGCTTTGTTCATGCAGATGATTTATTCCAAGTATAAATGAATAGGACAAGTACTTTCAATTTATAGGCAACATTAAGTTTCATGTAAATGAAGGACAATAGGATCCCTATGTGTCTACATGCTATTGCAGATGAGACAACAGTAGCAGATATTTCTGAAATAAAGTGACTCACTGCTTACCTTGACACCCTGTATCTGCATCAGTTCTAGTTTATTTTTAGACAATTCTTCTCTTAATGAAGAACACACTTCTTTCGACTGCTGTAACTGACTTCTTAATATCACCTGCAATAATAACAATATAATGTTAAAGTAAAACCCCTCAAGACCACAACAAAATTAACACTTTCCTCCATATATATGCATTTTTATACATGTGCGAACAGTGTAGATCCAGATCAGCCAGCACATCCGTGCCTTTTGATCAGGATCTGCACTGGTCGCTTTATGGTCATGAAATAACTTAATAAATCAAATAGCGAACAGTGCAAATTGGGATGTTTCAGCTGATCTGGATCTACACTGTTCGCCCATACCACAAAGGTGTTTCTATGGAGGAAAGGTAAGACCATCCTGATAACAAGACCAAACATTTCAATCAAAATAGAGGGGTTGCACCGTACAGGCTGTTCAGAACATCAAACAAGCTGTTTAGTAGCACCATATGCACATCAGTTTCTATTCAAACTGGAAATCATTGAAAATTTTCAACTGATTTGATCACTTCACTCATAGGCACAGCTAAAATCCCATGGAGGCGCCAGTGTAGAACCCGTTCAGCATGCACATCCCCACATCTGATCTGCACTTTCCCTGTTTACTTCTTGGTTAGAAATAATCTAATGACACTAAAAGCAAACAGTGTAGATCCTGATCAAAATGCATGGATATGCAAGAATATCAGGATTTACACTGGTCACATATGGAAAAGGGTTACAGTGAAGAAATACCACAATATTGTTGAATGTGTCCCATGGAAGCTAGCTCGGCAAAATCATTGTCGGAAAAAGTCCTGTAATCTACCCGTAGTTTCAGAAGTGGGGAGGTAGAAACTGTTCAGAGGTACTTTGAAAAAGTCCTGTAATCTACCCTTAGTTTCAGAAGTGGGGAGGTAGAAACTGTTCAGAGGTACTTTGAAAAAGTCCTGTAATCTACCCTTTGTTTCAGAAGTGGGGAGGTAGAAACTGTTCAGAGGTACTTTGAAAAAGTTATCTTATAATCGAGGTGGTCTTTATTTCGGGATGATCTTTATAATGGATTAAACTGTATTAACAGTGTTAATGAAACAGCCATGTTGATGAATTTTTATTCTCTGGCATCATACACATCAGAATCCCTTGTTTTATAACTGGCTGATAAAAATCAAAAGAACTGTAATCTTTTCAGGAAAATTATTATTTTTCGGTTGTGTTGTGACCTTGTAATGCCAACTGAAGACTTACAATTTGTTCTTGTGGTGTTGTTCCCTCTACCACATCTAATGGCCTCGCCTCTTCTCCATCTGGTGGCTGACCACTCAGTAACTGAAATATCATGAACTTTGTTAACTTTTGGTATCTACTTCTATTTAAACCTTTTCTTCCACATATATCCCATTATGACGTGGGCAAACAGAGCAGATCCAGATTTGCCAGGACATCCAAGCCGTCTGATCAGGATCTGCAATGTTTGCTTTTAAATTTATAAGGTTATTTCTGACCAAAAAGCCAGCAGTGTAAATCCGGATCAGATGCCATGGATGTGATGGCCGAACTGGATCTACACTTTTGATGCACACTTTCAAACGTGTTTACATGTATATGGAGAAAAGGGTTAAGAAAGGGGCGATTATGTCCCTGAAGCTCTCACATGACAAACAATACCTAGACTGCAGTAAACCCTCAAAGTACTTAGTTTCCAGGCTATAACATAGTTTGCAGGATATAACACCATTATCTTATAACTGCAAACTCATTTTAAATGTCTTATGTCTTCGTGGAACTGAATTTTTGTATATACTGAATAGTTCCACAGAATATAAGTTTTACATTTGTGTAGAACTGGAAAAAAAACATAAGAAAAATACAACCAAAAACTCAATATTGCCAAAAATGACTTATGTCCCTCTGGAATTTTGGTGACAAAAACAGTATTTACCAGATCCTGTAACTGGGAGAGGTCCTTTTTTATCACAGTCATTGCCTCTGCTAGTTTCAGATATTCACTCATCAAGTCGTCATATTGCGATTTCTGTACAACTGCTGGGGTGAACACACTGTCCTCAAGCTCTGTCCCACTATCTTTATCTATAATCACAACACACACGGTTCAGTTTTATAACAACACGTGTTAGGGATGTGACAGTTTACAGATTTTGTAACAGGTTAACCAAAACTTGTAACCAGAGGTGTAGAATTCCACTCGACTGCTCGCCATGGCGAGTAAATGATCCGTTGGGTCGAGTGAAGCAGCCATAACACTCGACCGATTGGGCGAGTAAATTTTTCAGCAATGCACATGTGTTTTCTTCGGAAAATAAAATATTTTCACTTTGTTTACAAAAAACAATTTGATTTCTGGTATTTCGGTCGATTTGCGGTGTATTCAGAACGTTGCTGATGTAAAGGTAACAACAGCCATTTTTTTTAATCGTCACTGGGTTTCCCAAATCAGAACGAGGCTGCAAGTGCACGTATTTTCCCACTATATGTCAAAATGTCGAAACATAGAAGATAACTTTTTTTTACACAAGGTGGGGGTGAGTTTGTAGTAGACATTAAGTCTTGGAAATTTTATTTAAAATGTAAGGGCAAGTGTACTTTCTATAAGGGCGAGTGCACTGACTGATTCACTCGACCTGCAAGGCGAGTGGGTCCAAAAACATTTCTACACCTCTGGTAACTAATGTAAAGTGTAAACTGCTGAATTGCTGTCTGATCAGGATCTACATTGTTCGCTTTAAGTCTTAGATCCATTAGGTTATTTCTGACCAACAAGCAACCAGTGTAGATCCAGATCAGATGGCACGAGGTTGCACTCACGTAAAAATGCATTATATTTAGAGTTAATGGTTAAAACTGCTAAAATTGACACATTTAATCAGGGAAAGCTCATCAAACTTGGCAGTCACCATTTAAACGAACATATCCAATGAAATGATAAATTGATTTGAAGAATATTTGAAAATTTCGGCTATCGGGCCCATATAGCTATAAGCCCCATATCAGTCAGATGGGCTTCACACTTACTTTAAACAATCCAAATGATTTTCATATCCCTATGAACAACAATATCAATGAGAGTTTTCTTTAAGTTGAAATAAGAGTTTCACCCGTAAGGGGATTCGCATCTTAGAAAAACACTAATTTTACTTTCCTCCTTATTGGATGCTATATTTTCAGAAACAATATAATAAATATATCCATGTTTGGTAGTCTTTTTATTTTAATGGAACTCTTTCAAGAAATTTTGTAATGATGGAAAAACCTATTTGTTTAACCAACTGAGTGCTAGTTTATGACATAGGTTTCCAACACTGACACCTCTTATGAACACAAAAAAAGTGCCAAACTTACAAACAAGATAATCAGCTGATCTACTTTTTGACACGGAAGATGTAACACTGCTCTTTGGCGTTTCCAAGGTGCACGAAGATGTGGAAGACACAAAGTTGGCCTGCCCGCCAAGACCCGATCCCGAGATAGGACTGCTGCCGGCACTAGCACCATCGACATCGCCTCGTTCCCGCCCAGGAACTATACGCGGGTGGTCCGCATGGAAGCTGGTATCAGAATCACTATACTGGTCGGAACTACTTTCTTGGTGGTAACTTCTCCTACAAAATGTATGCTCAAAAGTTTTAATGTCAGAACTACTTTCTTGGATGTTACTTGTCATTTTAAATGGTATTTTCAATAATTTGTTTTACTGATGGAACATCTTTTTTGTGGTAACCTCCTATAAATTGAATGTTCAAATGTTTCTTTTACTGACAAATTTGTGCCATCTGATCAGGATCTACACTGTTTTCTTTAGATTCATTAGATTACTTCTGACCAAGAAGCAACCAGTGTAGATCCAGACTAGATTGCATGGATGTGCCAACTTATCTGATTCTACACTGGTTGCACAAGCTACAATTTATAAAACAAGTTTATATGGAGTAAAGGGTTAAAAAGACGCCCTTAAAATTATGTCCTCTTTCAACATAATTATCTGCTTGCTAGCCGTCACTTACCTGTGGTGGTGTTCTCTCCCCTTACGTCGGAAGCTGTTCCCGGCTTTGGCAACATTTCTTCTTGCAGCAGTTAGCGCAGCAGCAGCACCCTTTAATACACAGAGTTATATTGATCTAGGGACTATAAACAAGAATTTTACCAGCAAAATCTTTATGACTGATGATTCCAATGAGGTATCCCCAAAGGTTCTCTTTTTTGTTAATTGTGGCGTCCTATTTCAATTGACATACTTATATCAAACATGCTCTCTCTCTTCCTCTCTTCTTTTTCGCTGCATGGGGAGGCTGTGTTTTGTGAGTGTGGCGATTGCTGATGCACATTTTACTTTTTTTAATCTTGACAATTAAATCGATCAGGGTATTCAATTTATTGGGTTGTCCAGTTAGCTAAATCGGTAGTGTAATTGGCATTGCATGGATAGGCGCTGTCACCGTACTGGTTCCCTCCCCAGCAGGGACAATATTACTTTTAGTTTTTCCATCTTGGGTTTTAATTCAGTGGAAAACTATCCCATACAAGTACAAATACTGTGGCGTCATTATACCTTACAAGTATAAATATGGTAGAATTATTAATCACACATTTTTAAAACATTTGAGTATAAACACTTATCAAATACAAGTACCTGAGCTATTGCACTGACATTAGGACTGCGATCATAATCATTCACCCTTGACCCTCGACTACCACCCTGCGAGGAATGTTTTACACTGTTTGGTTTGTAATGTGCCGCTAATGCTAAAATCAGCCGCATGATTGACTTTAAGTTTCCATCAACAATATCTGAAAATAAAGTTTGAAACAAACATTTTAATAGAAATAGTTGAGCACACTTATAAACATTCAACAGACTTTGTTGTGTTTGATTATTTCATACAATAACCAAATGAAAACTTTGTCAGACTTAAATCAGAAATGAAAAATAAATAATTGACCTTATAAATATATGTGTAATATATGTATTGACCTTTGAGGTTGGGTCATTGTAGTCTTTGTTTCTATAAGGTCCAGATAGAAATGTAAACATTTCAACAAAATGAAATATCTTTTTTTTTATTTTTAAAGAGGCAATATAAGTTATGTAAAGATGGAAAAAAGAATCTTAGAATGGAGTGTTTTATTGTTGACAAAACTCCCAGGGAACAAACATGCTTTACTCACCTCTGGGAAAAATTATTATTAGAGATCGCAGTTTATAAATGCAGCATAAATCCTGGGGAAAAGATTAACATCTCCTCTAGCAATCATATATACAGTAGCCAGAGATTGCAGGTTTTTTTACTGTAGCCCACAATCCCAACAATCTCACTTAAGTCAGATCTAACAAATATTAGATCTGATGACGGCCCACAAGTACCGTATATTAGCTATAGGGGTTTCCCCGATAACTTTTTTTAGAGACAGTCAACACAGGAAGCATGATTCATATCGCTATTGGAAAGTTTGCAAAATTATCTGAAGATGTAATTTCATTTGAAATGAATGCAATACTATAAAAGATACACAAATCTTCAGTAAAATATGTCTTACACAGGTTGTCAACACTTTCTGTGGTTTATAACACTGTGTATTCATGGATAGAATATACTTTTGCGATTTTGTAGGAGACAATCTGATTGGTTTGTAAGGTTGTTGGTAAAAGCATGTTTTAGTGACTCGTTGTCAAATCCTGATAGCATAGTGGTTTTCAGGAGATGATTTTAATCAGGTTGCAATCCCAAGAAATTAGCATCAGCAAACTCACCTTTAGCCATTATGTGATGCATACGAATCTTCTTAGCTGACATGAAATGTAAAATCCTCTCAACATTCTCTTTCATCTCCGCATACGTTGAAGGGACTTCATGTACGCCCGAGATTGACTCTCCAGCTGAAATAATAGAAATCATAGAAATGATGAATTGCACACTGTTGACTGGTGTTGAAGGGACTTCATGTACGCCCGAGATTGACTCTCCAGCTGAAATAATAGAAATCATAGAAATGATGAATTGCACACTGTTGACTGGTGTTGAAGGGACTTCATGTACGCCCGAGATTGACTCTCCAGCTGAAATAATAGAAATCATAGAAATGATGAATTGCACACTGATGACTGGTGTTAGTTTTTTAACCATTTACCCCATGATTTATGGCTGTTATCAATGGGAGAACAGTTTAGATCCAGATCAGCAGGCCGTATGATCTTCAGACAAAGAAGTGAACAGTGTTTATCAAACGGTATGGATGTGCGAGCTGATCTGGATCTACACTGTTCCCATGTGCAATAAAACTGATATATAGACTAAAGGGTTAACACTGCAGTATTCAATATGATGAGCATCATACTGTTTCAGCTTCTAAGAGTGATGGTTTTTTTGCGAAAATTGTTAGCAATTTGTTGTTGTTGTTTTTTTTCAACATTTCAATTACGGTATGTATTATTAATCAATTAATCTTCATGTTTTCTTGCTTTCTAAACAATATCTGATTAAATGACTGTTGGGCTTTCCGGAACAATAGGTTTACTGTGGTATCATTTTATTTCCAGGCAGTTTAAATTTTGCAAATTTCGCTTTAGGGAAAATGTTCGAATTTAACCTCAGCAAAATTAAACCATGAAATAATAAGCCTTAATAGAAAAATACAATTGTGTGAATTAAAGCACGCATGAAATTATCTTCTGTAGCTTTTGTGCAAAAATTCACCCTCTCGAAATTAAAATGATACTACAATATCTTTAAGATTATTGACACAATGCAAAATAAAAGCTATAATAAATATAACACATATATGACTGACATAATGCAAAATAAAGGCATTATACAACAACAAATATAACACTAATTACCTATGACACTGATGAGATCAATGAAAGCAACCCCATCTCGTGTATCATTTCGAAGGTCTTCAATGAGCCGGGCCCCAGGCTTCTTCTTCAGTTGAGAATTTATCCATTGCATGTATGCATACAGCTGGTTCTGAAAGAAAAATAACATCATACAAAATACTGTAACTGACTGTTTATATTTTTTATACTTGTACTGTAATTTCCTGTGAATGAAATTATGTGCAGATAGCAAAAATGATGTTTTCGCGCAGACATAAATTTGTGCAGGTGCAATATTCTCATAATTATGATAAGCTGCCTGGGTCTTGATTTCACGAAGGTGTTGTGGTGAGAAATACCCGAAAGTAACATTTTATGACTGATTTTCAATCTTGCACACCACAATTTTATAAGGATTCAACATCAACTTAGAAGTACCTGGCGAATCATTTTACTAGTGAATGGTTTTATAAAAGCTACAGCAAAGCTCAAGTATCTTTCCAAAAGACCTGCCACAGACCTTTTTGGAAAAAAGAAACATCTGATTCAGTCCACTCTTCAGTCTAACATATGAATAAACATTTGAGAACCTCCTCAGTATCTATTGCAATTCCTTTGCCTGAACCCAGAATGCAAAAGGACAGACTTAACGTTTTACAAATCTCTCATGAAAACACCATACCTCAAACAAAATACTTACATTCCAATCAACCCAAGTCCCGCTGGAATGACTTGAGCTGTCTGTATCTGGGGATTTTACTGGTGATGTGGACATTGTTTCACAATTTACATAAACCGTCCATTAGATTTCAGTCTGGCTGTTTACCTTTGAACTTGATCATTGCATGCCCATATGTTCCATACATGAACATGATAATTTTAAAGATTTTTAGTAACTAATTATCCCTTTAGGGTAAAGTGTGAATTATTGATGAAAATAGATAATAAGATATGCTCTACTGGTAGGCTACATTTCAAATTTTTGCCAAACTGTCACTCTTGAACCTTGTGATGTCTGTGAACAGTAGACAGGTTTAAAGACTATAGAATGTTTATGTAATCTTGAACCTAAATGTGTCACTTTCTACCATTTCTATAGCTATCTTAAAGTGTAAGTTTTTTTCAAAACAACCTGTTGCAGAGTTGACACTACTGGAGTAACGCATAAAATGTCATGCAAAATAACAAGTTTCAGAAAAAGCACGTCTTTCGTGAAGTTCTATAGTTTTAAAACACATAACACTTATTTCAACAGTCGAATAATAAATCTTATCAATGAATCCACGTATAATTTCAAAAGTCAGGAAATTTGGCAACGAAAAGAATCCATTGCAGTTTGTAGTCTCTAAACCAAAATGAGTTTCTGATGAAATAAAAGATGGAAACATATATGTTTTAAACAAATGTTAAAACTACATAATAAATTGTAAAAACTTTAAATGATATCTTTATTATGATAAAGAATAATGGTTTTATGGAAACATTATTTTTCTAAAGAGTATTACGGTGACTTGGACGTTTTTTCTTCGGCAAATTAGACCGATTAAAGTACTGTCAGTATTGTTGTCGTCTAAATGCGCGTGTGGAAAATATGAAATAAAGTGCATGTAGGAGTTCATGTAGATTAGGAGCCAAAACATCTAATGATGCTAAGCTTTTTGCTTGTTTGGCCCAGTTTTCCCTAATTGGTACCGAATATTTTGGTTTATATTATGGAATATAATCAATTTTATATTCCAATGTGTCTTTAAATTGGTATAGATGCATTCTATCGCATTGCTATTATTATCATTATTTACATATGAGACAAAAGGCTGGAAAGTAAAATATGCCAATAATTATGTTCAAGGAAATTCAATCTCCAAATAAAGACGACGTTTTCACGGTTTGAAACACACAATTTTCTGGCCAAAATCAGCATGAAAATTGAATATTTCTCCCCCACTGAACCCCATCTGGATCCGCTCCTTTTATTTGAGTCAGCAGATACATTTTATAACCGAAAGTCTGTGCCAAATCGAAAATGGTCAGTACCTTGATGTGTTAAGTTTGGCTGTAATGATTTTAATCAAGGGAAGCGACAGCAGGGTCGGATGCAAAATTTCGAGAAAGGTGATTTGTGTGAAACAGTGTTGGGGTAGTTATATGATAATTTCCAGCTTTCTGGTCGACATCCCCGTGCAAACTACTTCCCAAAACGATGATTTGAGCAAACCCAGTGAACTCCGTATGGATCCGCACCTCAACCCCCACCCCCCACCCCCGCCGCTTGACATTGTACATATGCAAAGATTGTTGCTCTCGTGCCGTCTGTTCTTGTAGTCAATACTTTAATGTCGGTTGCCATGGTGTTATGAGCACGACAATGTCCATACAAAATGTAGAGGAAATGATTTGCTTGCAGGTCCAGCTGTAAGCGATGAATTGTGATTCAACTCTTTAGGCATGTACAATGTTTTATTCTTATTATTCAGTGATAGAGATGATTGTGAATTGTAGGACCAGAAAGGCATGTTAGGGTACGCCCAATACAATTTGTTTTAATAATAATCTCGATAATGTACGAAAATTTCGTGCACTTGCGCTTGCCAGTTGCTTTGCAAAACGTCATTGGGTCTACACAAAAGCAGTTGTGTGCATGTATTTACTTCACGTGCGAGTGTCAGTAGTTTTCGATCGATGGTAGTACGCAATATTGTCGGATACATCAAGAGACATGATACCCGTCTGGTAATTTCGTGCGGATTGAAACAAAATATTGAAATTCTTACGCCCTAATTGAATGTCATTTTCAGTTGTCTCCTTTCACTTGACAACCGATTCGTCAAATATAAAAACCACTATTTTATGTTATATAAATTATGTTGTTTTTGTAACAGAGAAAACTCAAGAATTTTGTTAAATTCACATGTTTAGTATTTGATATCGATTAAAAATAGCACAGGTAATAATGTGATCACACTCCATAGGGAACCTATACAAGTTGATTTATAAGACAAATGCCCTTTCTTTCAACTCAGTGTTACTAACCACAAACACCTGTCAATGATGACTGTGTAGCCCAAAGATAGGTGACAGACTTTTAAGCTGTATAAAAGGTTATATGTTCAACAATATAGAAATATTCGAAACAAAATTCTTTAAATTTAAATATAGTAAAAAAGTAAAGACTACGAAAGCGCTATATAAAGTATAAAAACAATGTGCCAATAAAATGTTAGTCCGAAATTCTAGTATCTGTCACGAGCATGCGCTAGAGGTAAGGCATAGGATTTCTGAGCCGACGTTCGCTGGCTCGAATCCCACCATGGTTGATATTTTTAGCTATTTTCCACATGTAACGAAATGGGGATAATACTGGTTTGTTACATAGGAAGCAGTCATTAAGACCTGCCAACACCTAAACAAAAAATGATTTTTTAATTCTATATTTTGTATTCCCTCCTTCGAAGAGGCGGGGGTATCGTATTGCTTTGCACATGTCGGTCCGTCTGTCGGTCCGTCCGTAACCAGCTAATGATGACGTGTTGTACGTTAACAGCATCCGTGTTCGGTGAATAACTTACACTACAATAGGTTAATTTATAATTTGCACAGTTTTGCATTTACATTTTGGTATTTTAATTTAAAACAAGAGCCAGTCGGAAACGACTGCAAGCTCGACTATTCGAAGTCAGACATATTTAAGCACATTTTAAACTGGGCTTCATTTAAACTGGGAAGTAATTCAGGAGTTTATGACACCCAACACACACACATGAACAAAAGTTTCTTAATCTAAGTTAGGAAATCAATAAATTACACTTAATTTATTATTGTAGTTTTTTAAGAGTGTTTACACAACCCAGCCCATACACCCCTGATCCCACACCCATCAACCCACTATCCCTGCCCACCTAAAGTGATGTGGTGAGGTGTGGTGTAGTATAGTATGGTATGGTATGCTGGTTGCTGTTGTTGGTGGTGTTGGTGTAGTTGCTGTTGTTGGTATTGTTGTTGGTGTTGGTAGTGGTGGTGTTGTTGTTGGTTGTGGTGGTGTTGTTGGTGGTAGTGTTGTTATGTTGGTGTTGTTGTTAGTGTTGTTAGTTGTTGGTGTTGTTGATAATATTGTTGGTGTTGATGTTGGTGGTGGTGTTGTTGTTGGTGGTGTTCGTGTTGTTGGTGATGGTGTTGTTGGTGGTGGTGTTTTTGTTTGTGGTGTTGTTTACGGTATAGTTGGTGGTGGTGTTGATGGTGGTGTTGTTGTTGTTCTTTGAGTTATTGTTGGTTGTCTTGTTGGTGTTGTTGTTGTTGGTGGTGGTAGTGGTGTTGTTGTTGTTGGTGGTGGTGGTGGTGGTGGTGGGGGTGTTGTTGGTGGTGTTGTTGACAGTGTTGTTGGTAGAGTTGTTGTTGTTATTTGTGTTATTGTTGCTTCTGTTGTTTGTGTTGTTGTTGTTGTTGGTGGTGGTGTTGTTGCTTTTGGTGGTGTTGTTGTTTGTGGTGTTGTTGTTGGTGGTGTTGTTATTGGTGATGGTGTTGTTGGTGGTGGTGGTGGTATTGTTGTTGTTAGTGGTGGTGGTGGTATGTGGTGGTGTGGAGGTGGTGGTGTGGTGGTGGTGTTGTTTGTAGTGGTGGTATGTGGTGGTGGTGGGGGTGATGGTAGTGTGGTGTGGTGGTGGTGGTTGGGGGTGGTGTGGTGTGCTGGGGGTGGTGTGGTGTGGTATGTGGTTGTGTTGTGTTGTGTTGTGTTGTGGTGTGGTGTGGTGTGGTGTGGTGTGGTGTGGTGTGGTGTGGTGTGGTGTGGTATAGTATAGTATAGTATAGTATAGTATAGTATAGTATAGTATAGTATAGTCTAGTATAACCACTCAACACTTTCATCCAAAGTATGTTAAGTAAATCTGTTTTAAACCTTTTCTATAGCATTACCTATGAAAAACACTAACACTGAAACTTTAACCATAATTTCTAAGTCTTAATTCTAATTTCAAAGTGAAAAAGGGCAAAAATTAAATAAAAAAAGCAAGGATGAGTTATGGGCCTTTGAACATCAACCTGATGTGTGATAAAATAAACGTATACAAAGTTTAAAAGTTGTGGTTTTAATAGAATGAAAGTTATGAGGTTTCACCATCTTGCACGTAAACTTAAACCTTAATTTCTAATTCTAAAAAGCGCAATAATTTGATAAAAATCAAAGAAAGAGTTATGGTTCTTGGCAAACATAGTCAGGGTCATGATAAAGAACAAATTTCAAAGTTGTAGTACAAAGAAGTATGAAAGTAACTAGCTTGCACGCAAACTTTAACCTTAAATTCTAAGTGAAAAAGGGCAATAATTTGATAAAAATCAAAGAAAGAGTTATGGTTCTTGGCATACATAGTCAGGGTCATGATGGTGAACAAGTGTCTTTAGTTTCAAAGCTATAGTACAAGAAGAATGAAAGTAACTAGCTTGCATGCAAACTTTAACCAGAAATTTTAAGTTGAAAAAGGGCTATAATTTGATTAAAAATTAAAGAAAGAGTTATGGTTCTTGGAATACATAGTCGGGGTCATGATGGTAAACAAGTGTTGAAAGTTTCAAAGCTATAGTACAAGAAGTATTAAAGAAACTAGCTTGCACGCAAACTTTAACCTAAAATTCTAAGTCGAAAAAGGGCCATAATTTGATCAAAATGGAAGTAAGAGTTATGGTTCTTGGCATATCCACTCGGGATATGATAATGAACAAGTGCTGAAAGTTTCAAAGCTGTAGTATAAGTAGTATTGAAGTTATGTGTTTGTACAGTAGCTTGCACGCAAACTTTAACCTGAAATTCTAAGTCGCAAAAGGGCCATAATTTGAAAAAAATAGAAGTAAGAGTAATGGTTCTTGGCATATCCACTCAGGATATGATAATGACCAAGTGCTGAAAGTTTCAAAGCTGTAGTATAAAGAGTATGGAAGTTATGTGTTTGTACAGTAGCTTGCACGCAAACTTTAACCTAGAATTCTAAGTCGAAAAAGGGCCATAATTTGATCAAAATGAAAGTTAGAGTTATGGTTCTTGGCACACACACTCAGGACATGATGATGAACAAGTGTGCCAAGTTTCAAAGCTGTAGTGTAAGTAGTATTGAAGTTATGTGTTTGTACAGTAGCTTGCACGCAAACTTTAACCTGAAATTCTAAGTCGAAAAAGGGCCATAATTTGATCAAAATGAAAGTTAGAGTTATGGTTCTTGGCACACACACTCGGGACATGATGATGAACAAGTGTGCCAAGTTTCAAAGCTGTAGCTATAGTAGTTTGTAAGATATAGGTATGTTGCACGCAAACTTTAACCAAAGCGGGACGGCGACGGCGACGCCGACGCCAACGCCGACACCGACGCCGACGCCGACACCTAAGTGAGTAGAATAGCTCGACATATTCTTCGAATAGTCGAGCTAAAAATCAGATGATTAGTTTGTTATACCTGTTATAAATGGATAGAGGACGTTTAATTGAAAAACAATCATGAAGAAGGGCTTCTAACACATGCATCGTTATAGTTAATAATTAGTTTTTTGTTCGATTTTAATTAGATCTTCATGCAGAGCTGTTTAAACATCAAAAGAAAGAGATGAACGCGAGTGCATTACCGAGATTCAAGTTTAGGTTTATAACACTTGGTTATTGTGTACAAAATGTCACTGACAACGTTCTCGTTCCCTTTTAAAAAACAGGAAATGATAGAGTGCGATATAGGAAGAGAATGTGTTATAATTCAACCTTAATGTAGGGATTATCCATCTATTTTACTTTGCACTTTTAAAACCCAAATATTTTGAGCACCCTCTCTGAAGCCACTCAGGATCCGTTCTGGACTTTAAAATTTTCACCGTCAGCCATTTGAAGTTTTAAAATCGGTCGGAGAATTAATCTAATACAGATGTATGAGATTATGAACAACAATTAAGTGGCTAACTACCTCGATTCTTGAAGATTCTTTTTCGGTACGTTTTCTTGAAATCGACCTAGGTGGCGAGACCTCCCGATCCGAACCCTGGCTCGAACTTGCAACCCCTGACCTCGATAGCACCGGGGACACGTGTCTTGAAGACTCCGCGCTACTGGAGCCGCTCTGTGGCTTCCGGATATTGAGCTGAACCCCTAGCATGACCCTAGGTGATAGGCGGGACGGTGGTTTCCCTGCTACAACATTGCTCGTGTTCTCGTGCACTAATGTAGCATTTCCGGTGTTAAGATTGTTCAAAATGAACGAATTTTTCATATTCATTGTCGATTAACCTAAGTAAGTAAAGTTAATTTACAACTAGCTGAACGAATTGCAAATATATCCATTTTGTTTGAGAATATAAAGTTCACTGTTCCGTTAAATTCACTTTGTGGGAAACATATCGCGGCCTTGAAACGAACTAGTTCACTATCAATGCCGAGATGTGTTCAATACAGTTACGTTTTGTTGTTAATGTTCATTGCCTGAAAATATACTAATTACTTTCAGAATAGCACACTGCATCTTAACCCTTTACTCCATATATATACGCCCTTATCCCAAGGGCGAACATTGTATATCCCGATTAGCCTGCACATCTGTACCGCCTGATCAAGATCTACACTGATCTACACAAACATGCCGGACGATCTAGATCTACACTGGCTGCGCATGCGCTAAAACCCTTATATATGGAGTAAATGGTTAATTTATATAAACTTTCCTGTCGCCACAGATTTTGTATAACATAAAACACATCTTAAGTTTCATGCGAACAATTTAAAAATACTTCAGAAATTATAACATGCTTTTAATTTCCGATGTCTTAACGTATTTGAACTATCCAGACCCTTTTTATCACATGCGTTTAATCGCACCAGCAAGCATCATTAATTTTATTTTAGAAAGATTATACCCTAGCTATGTACCGGTTCTATTGATGAAAGTATTTATTTTAATCGAAAAACGTTGTGTTGTTCAATAAATCTGTTTTGTAAATATTTTAAAGAAATCACACATTATTCCTTTGACCAGCCCTGGATTAGTTTTGTAATCTTTAGTATTTAAATACACTCGTTATCATGAATTTCAGTTTAATTATGCATATTTAAACAACAGCCATGCGTTAAAGTAATTAATATTATGAAATTATCGAGTAAATTCTAGATGTAGATCCGAAGTTTGTTACGGTATGTGAATTGCTTTATTACACAAATAGTATTCCAACAAATTATACTTTTTTTATTAATTAAGTCCATTAAATCCACCAATTTCCACACAGTATATTAACGAATCACTATTTAGTCAGCTCCAAATAAACCTGTTGAAATTTTTGAAATGTTAATAGCTTGCTTGAAACACATAATTTGTGAAGAGGTATTGAATGTAACAATACTAACAATAGCCAATGTTTGCGTGCGCGTTTGTTTCTTTTTTTCGCGCTCCCTTTACTGAATGAAACACAATATCTGATCATTATATTGAACAAAGATATTACTCGCAGTTTCTTTGAACGAAGAAGACATTAATTTACATTTCTTCACTTTGTTTACCCCGGTTATCTTGTGAGGGAATCAAGGTTAGGAACAACTAACTCGTAGATAGAATCGTTAACCTAGTCACAGTTTTGTTCTTTCACTCTTAATTACTTTCAAGATATTTAGTTCAAACGAACAAAAATGTAGATCCGTTTATAAAGTCTCAAAATCCCATCGAAAACTGACATTTTTACTGATGCGTTAGGGTAGCGTAAACGTGTAGTATAGCAACATTTTTATTAAACACTTTCGGAATTTTATTCCGGCCAGTTTAAGTTTGTATCATTAAACGTGATGAAGCGTAAAATACGAGATGATGATGGGCATTTTAATGACCCCCTTGGCCAGCTTGACCCCTTATCACGTGACCTCACACAGCTGCTGTCAATATTTTAATGAAAGGGAACGTTTTAATTAATTCATCTGCTCGTTTTGGTGTTGCAGGAACGTAGCCTACGGTCCAGGTGATTGGAAGACTAGAACAGCAAATGTTAGTTAAATATGGAGAATACTGGGGCGGATCAAGAGGGGATTCAGTGGTGTTGTTTCAGACCCCCTTTTGGGCAGCAATAATTAATTTTCATGTGTATTTTGGCCACAAAGTTGGTAATTATCCTGTAAACATTCTAATTTTGCACCCAGGGAACCCTCTTTTTAGACTCTTGCTTCTGATAATCACCTAATTTGTTATGTTCACTCAAAAATATCAAAATCAACAAACTGTGTTTAAATTATGTTACTGATAAATGTATACGGATCGTTGCATAAAACCCCGGGCGAAACCTTCATCCTACAAAACTTCGCTCCAGTTTCCTATTTCGACCGCGCACACACTTTGCACGGCCACCAATCGCACAATGTCCGGCGCATCGGCGCACCGCCTCGAGGCTGTTGTGCAAATCCTGTGAAGGTGTTGTGTAAGACTATCAGAAAATAAGGTGGATGGGCATTTTATTTCTTGTTTGTCTTTGAATTTATGCCATATTAAAAAAAACAAAAAAAACAAAAAAAAAAAAACAACAGATAACACTATTCGGCATGCCTGTAAAATGATCGTAAATCGCACCAACTCTTATTATACAACTCTTCGTAACTTTGAGATTTCTCAAATCTTCTTAGGCACTAGTTGTAAGTGTGTGCAGAAATGATAATGTAAGGTTATGTATACCACTTACTGCTTGATATAGTCAAATACGTTTAAATTATACAAACCCGAAATGGCGAAATTATTGAGGTGCTAGCATTGTGCGATTGGCGCACGTATTGTGTAAACAATCAGAAGAAACAAACACAACAAAATTTTAATGTTTTGGCCACAAAACACCTCTAATTTAACCATATCATTTTTTTTAATCTATGACTTATAGCTCTAATAATGCGATTGGGTGTTTATGCGTGTTTAGAACTATAATGCAATGTCATTAGACAGAAATAATTTCAAGCTGTAATGGTATAGAATACGAGTCAGTATTAAAATTTGAAGTGCATGTATTATTTAAAACCTGAAATGCTTTAAAATAATTTTTCAGAAAAAGTGTGCAGATTTTACTCGTTCTAAAATTGTTTAAACGTTTTTCAGGCCGCTGTTAGACATGCATTTTAATTTGCAAAGCGCAGAAACATTATAAACAAATTTATTCTGTCTTAAATTTGTTAACAACTAGACTGTGTTCTCGGACACTGATGCCCCCACTGCTACAATACATTTGTAACAAATGGCCATAACTTTGGTAAAAATGGTCGCAGAAAAAAGGGTCATCTACACATCCTGCTTGAGCATCCGTGCAAGCTTGATAGAAATCCGCCCGATAGTTAAAGAGGAGTTGATGCCACAAAATTTGGGGGACATACGTACGTATGGACGGACAGACGATTGCAACTCTATATGCCTCCCACTAAGTTTGGTGGCTGTAGATCAAACCTTTATTCAGATATTGATTGGTAACCGATTTAAATTAAAGGTCATGTTGACATTGCTTTTTTATCCGAATATCTATAGGGGTTAATGGTTATCTACTCCCAAAACCAAATTTCTCTACCATGTATAGTGCCTTTAAGTCAAACCATTCCTTATTTGTTAATCATAAACCACTTTTCAATAAACGGTCAATGGGATGTTGAATTCTGACCTACAGACCTGAAAATTCATAGGCTTCATATACTGACAATAAGAAATATCTCTAACAAGTTTGGTAACAATAGGTCATACCCTTCTACAGTTATTAATCAGAAACCAATATTCAACTACAAGTCACAGGAAAAAATATTTTTTTACATCCACCTACACATCCTGCTTGATTATCTGTGCAAGTTTGAAAGAAATCTGCCAAAATGTTAATGAGGTGTTGATGCCTCAAAACTTTATACTTGAAATTAAAAATGACCAAAACTCTGGTAAAAATGGTTGTATGAAAAAATGCATCATTGTAGTAAATTTGTTTTTAAATTATTTAGTGGGACAAAAATTATAAAATATATTCTTTATCCACAGGTGGTTTGTCAACACTGAATTTGCAAAAATTCTCCAGTAAGGGGCGATAGTTTGTTACACCAGGAGTAAATACATACAACCTAAGTACCAGGTTATCATTGACTATAGAAGGTATTTTAAATGCTGACAAATAAAAAAATTCGTTTGGTTTGGCCAGACATACAGTTTTGCCATTTATATTGGTACCTTGGCTTAATTAGTATTTTTTAAAATAAATTTTCTGCTGTAAGGCAACAGAAAAAAATATTAGATTTTCATCCGAAATCTGGGAAAAAAAGGGGGCAGGTGGACACTTTTTAATTTTTACTTTTTATTAACAAAATACCGGAGAACAGAAGTAAAAACTAACTTAAAATTGTGAGAAAATGGCATTTATAGTTACCAGAACCATTGGTGTAGAATATTCGTCCATCTTTTCGATTTCTTCCAAAAAATCATGATAACAACTTACCAAAGTAGCAGGTTGGTGCCAGTGTTCTTGCTTGAAAAGCCATACCAGTCTATAATAGTGACACTATCACCTTCGGTGAACATTTTATTTTATTATTGTCAGCCATGTTTTTTTTCCATATCTGGGGTGTTCTAAACCCATTCTGTCCAGAACAGAGTATGTTCCGATTTTTTTACCAATACTTTTTTGGGGCGGGTGGTTTTGGACAGGGGCGGGCGGGGATGAGAATCTAAAATATTTTTTTCTATTGCCTAAACATGTCTTCAAAGTTAGCTGTTATTTACGCAAAATAGTAACGTTTTTGCGACAACTCAATACCTTTAACAGTTTTGTGACTACCTAGTTACAATTGGTATAGAACTCATACTAAAATTAAAGAAAGTTGGTGACAAACAGTGTAATTTAAACATAAACAAACAAATTGATCCATTTATAACAGGGTAACATATTTATTTCAAATCTGCTTGTAGGTCTAAAATCTCAGTAATAAACAATAAACAAAGATTTTTAAACATAGTTTTTCAACAAAAATGTTTGTGCTACAAATAAAGCAAGAAATTGGTAAAAAATTAAAATTTTGTCTGACAAAATACCCATCGAGGACGTCTAATATACTACGCGTACTTTGCATCATAATCAGTTTAACAAAACAATGTTTCAATATTTTTGTTCCATCATATACTAATTAAGTGGTTGACTAAATATCAGATAAAACAAGTGTGCCATGATGGCCAAATAATGCTCAGTCACCTAAAAATATTAATACCCACAAAATACCTAAGCCCTATATGTGGATTGTTCAGAAGGATTCATCCACAATTTAACCCTTTCCTGTATAGATACACCTTTATTGCTAGGGCGAACAGTTTAGATCCAGATCAGCCAGCACATCCGTGCCGTCTGATCAGGATCTAAACTGTTCGCTTTTTGATTCATTAGGTTATTTCTCACCAAAATGCGACCAGTGCAGATCCTGATCAGATGGCATGGATGTGCCGGCTGATCTGGAACTACACTGGTCGCACATGCGTAAAAATGCATATATATCGAGAAAAGGGTTAGAACAAAACAAAATAGATATTTGTACATTAATGTATTAAAACAATAAATCACAAATTTATGAATTCACAAAAATATAATTTCACCAAAAATTACATTTTGAAATCACAAATTTAAGAATCCATAGAAATGTAATTTCACTAAAAAGTACATTTTTAATTGAAATTTTATGCCCACATAAATAAATGAATTTACAGTATCCAATTTAAGGAGGAGAGAAGAAGACAGGGCAGAGGGGTAAGCTAGGTACATGTATAAGTTACACTTTGCTCCATAGATATACCTTCATTGTACGAATATAAGCCGCATTCATGTAAAAGCCGCACCCTTCTAAACCTGATGCAACAGATGAAAATGGCTTAATACAATGTATAAGCAGCCAAACCTGTGTATTAGCCGCATCCCCAACTTTTTACTGCCAAAGTCTGGAAAAAAAGTGCGGCTTATATTCAGACAATAGCGGTATGACTTTTATGGAATGAGCAAAATATTGTAGATCCAGTTCAGCCAGAACATTCATGCTGTCTGATCAGGATCTGCACTATTCTTTTTTAGATTCATTAGGTCAGTTCTGACAAAGAAGCGATCAGTGCAGATCAAGTTCAGATGGCAAGGTTGTGACAGCTGATCTGGATCTACACTAGTCCCACATGCAATAAAACATTTTCATATGGAGGAAAGGAGTTAGGTATAAGTCAGGTTAGATCGTTCTAGAACCAGTTAATGATAAATCTTATGAGGGTTGTTCAGGAAATTCTGAGACAAATGCTGAAGATTTTAAAGTAAAAGGCAACATTTTGTATAATTACAGTTGTTTTACATGCCAAGTTAACTTTACATATTTCTTCGTCTGAGTTAACTTTAAGATTTTTTATACTGAGTTAACTTTAAAATATGTGTTCATCTGATTTTACATTAACCCTTTTCACCATATATATGCATTTTAACACATGTGCTACCAGCGTAGATCCAAATCAGCCAGAACATTCATGCCATCTGATCTGGAACTGCACTGGTCGGTTCTTGGTCAGAAAAAACTAATGAATCTAATAGTGTACAGTATAGATCCTGATCAGGTGGCATGGACGTGTCAGCTGATCTAAATCTACGTTTTGCCCAAGCCATTAACATGTATATACTGGAGGAAAGAGTGAAGACAGTGCATGAAAGCATCAGGCATATTTCAGACAGGCAAACTGCTATAATAAGTCATTGCACTTAGAACTTTAAAAGGTAACTAACTGCGCTAGATGGCAAGAACAATTTAAAACAATGTGTTTGGTTTGATTAAAAAATCTTTAACAAAAAATGACCTGTAAATTATTTAACATCAATCGAAAAGTACGATTAACTAGAAAACATTTCATTGCAACGTAATAGGGCTCTCGCTAGACTTGCAAATCAGAGAGAAGTTTTGTCATGATTTTACCCAATTATAATTTGTAGAGAAGTTTGCAATCAACGGCATTCTTTACCTATATAGTCTATACAAAATGACTTCTCACATAGCTCAAAGCAAGGAGAAGTATGGTTACTTTTGAAGACGTCTTCTCCCAAGTCTCCCTCAAGTGAAAGCCATGTAGCTGTGGGTTTTGATAATTTTATAACATTAAATTTTTTTTTACTGAAACCATACAAAATTTCCATTACATTGATGTCTGGCACATTAAATTTCGTCACTTAAATGCAAATAAAATATAAGTGGCACATTAAATTTCGTCACTTGAGTGCAAAAACAATATAAGTAATATTCAGATATACTGTTATTTCACCAAGGCGACAATATATTTATAGATGTCTTAGAATTTCCCGAACAACACTCATAAATAATCGAAACTTTACGATCAGTCTATATGATCGTGCGGTCTACGTCCACGCAGTGAAGACATCAAAGCAGCTATATACAGAAAAGTTATCCCGCCAAGTGTTAATGTCGATGTCACATTAAAGAACTGACGATACATAAACCTCATGTACCATATAATCCCTAATAACAAGCCGAACAATGGAAACATGAACACTCCGATATCAAGTCCGTCTTCATCACTATGCTGACGATTTGGTTGCTCTGCCGGCGGCTGCGTTACCAGGCAATGCAGAACACTGTTATCACATATGTTATAACTCTCTAACGTTGATGAGTCATTTCGCAAGTCTTGTCCGTTGAAAATAAATCGCACAAGCTTAGATTGAGATAGCTCCGTTGAAAAATGCCTCCTAAAAAGAAATAAATATCCAATTGATCAAATAAAAAGGCAACTTTAAATTTTTTTTCTGAAAAGAAAAAAGAAGCACATTAAAGCTGTAAACAGTCGGATTGAGGCAGTTTACCCTTTACTTCATGGTATATGGCTGTTATCCAATGGGCAAACAGTGCAGATCCGGATCAGCAAATACATTTGGGCCATCTGATCAGTATCTTCACTGTTTTCTTTAAGATTATATCTGACCAAGAAGCGACCAGTGTAGATCTACATCATATGGCAAAGAATGATGTGCCAACTGATTCTGATCTACACAAGTCACATATGTGATAAAACCAGTGTATATGGAGTTAAATGTTCATGGTTTAAACTGGTATTGTCCTATAATGAAAGGAGTATCACTGGTCTCATTAAGAATAGATTTAAAAGATTGACCAAGAAGCGAACAATGTACTAGATCCGCATCATATACAGCAAAAAAGGCCCCGTAAGTAAACGTATGTGGTACTTTTCCTCCATTTAACATATGTTTAACGTACATAAAATGTTACATTAAAAAGTCGTATAAAATACATACAAATCAAAACATGCTTTTTCATTTCCATATGTTAAATGTACATGTATTTAAAAAAAATCAAACACATTCTAGTCTCTTTAAGTTCTAATTTTCATCAAACTTGCTCAGAACGCTTATCTTAATATTATCTAAGACAATATAAAAATGAGTTATCATGGAAGTAATTTTCAAACAACTACTGTAATACAGTCACTATAAGACAGTATGACTGTCATTTGGTACCAAATGTACGTATTATGTACTAAGTCGCAAACGTCCGTTTAATGTACGTGCTACTATATGTACAGTATGTATTTCGTACGTTAGTAAACGTACGTTTTACATATTGGGATATTTTTGCTGTGCATCCTTTAAATTTTATTAAGACCACTGGCACTTCTGTCCAGTCCCAGAGGTGGTCTTTCACTATACATATAAATTAACATCGTATCGTACCTTCGGAAGTTGCCTATAGTTTCTGTCGATGGTGCGGTAACAAGACGCTGGGTATCGTTCAAAAATTTTATCCTGACCCGTATCTCACCAGACTCTAATTCAGGACTTCCTGTCTGTGACTGGTTCTCAGTAGTACTTCCTGTCTGAGGCTTGTTCCCAGTCTGTTCATTAGATTCAGTAACAGTATTTGCATCCAGCTGGGAACCATCAGTTGAGATTCTATTGTCTGAAGTTTGAAGATTTCCAGATAACAAGTTTGAGGCAAGTTTTGATAGACGACTAGGCATAGGTGGATTGGAGGACACCGTTTCACTTGTGGAAGCTTTTTCACTTTGAATCATCGTCTCATTAGACTGTTCACTTCCATTTTCATGAGACTGTGTCACTGTTACATTATCAGATGATGATTTTTCAGATGAGCCACCAGAGAAAAAATTGAGCCGTCTTTGTCGCAGCTCTGAGCTTGTAACAGGGCATGGGGCTGGGTCTTCATTATCAACATTGGACACATGCGCTCCAGTATTAATATCATCACTTTCTTTTGTTTCATTTTCTCCTATGTTCGCATTCTGGGATTCCGAAACTCCAGCGTCAGTCTCATTTGGTAGACTTGCCGCCACAGGTACACTCCTGTCAATGAAACCAGCTCCTGGGGGCTCAGACCGGCTTTCCTCGGAGACATTTTCAGAAGTTTCCGATGTTCCTGTGTTCGAAACATTGTCAGAATTGATTTCTGTCGGACTTGAAGTTTCCGGCTGGCTGGTGTTTTCACTGTTATTTTGCTGATTTCTACGCCTTGTAAGTTGCACAATGATGACACTAATAAAGGGTATGTCTCTTATACCTGAAACATACATCATATCATAGATAAATTTCTTAACTCTTTCTTCTTTGGGATAACAAAGGTTGTCTGTTGAATTTCATTTTAATCATTTTAGGGGTTTCTGCCAATGAATAGCAAAAACATCACAAAATTTAAGGAAAAAAACATAGGTGTCAAAATGAGGCTTTTTGGGAATTACCTCAGTCAAAGCATCATCTCTCGGGCCAAATACCTACATACGGCTGATATCCTATGGGCAAACGGTGTACATGCAGATCAGCTAGCATATCTGTGCTGTCTGATCAGGATCTACACTGTTAACTTTAAGATTCAATAGGTTATTTCTGAAGAAGTTAATAGTTTAGATCTAGATCAGATGGCACATATGTGCTGGCTGATCTGGATCTACACTTGTCGCACAAGCAATAAAATCCATACAACATGAAGTAAAGGGTTAATCACCGTCACTTGATATTTTGGTAGATACTATAGGATATTCTAATTTTGCATGGATAAATTTTCATCCATGGTGTATTATTTAAGGAATGATTCTTATTTTGGTGCGGTTCATGCAGATTGGACGTGCATGCGAGAGCTGGCAAATCCATAAAGCGCGCTAGCGCTTTATGGTAAATTTGCCAGCTCTCGCGTGCACGTCCAGTCTGCATGAACCACACCAAAATAAGAATCATTCCTTATATTTACATTTTATTCATTTTTTTCTTTAAATAAACTTAAGTCGAACGCTTTCAAAAATATGTATTAAGTGAAAAGGGGGAGTAATACGTGGGAGTTTTCAATAGTAACAGCCATGACGTTACTGACGTCATTACGGGTCATGCGGTTCATGCAAAATGAACCGATATTTTTTTAACGAAGAAATCAATAGGAATGTAAATATTCTAGTAAGATAAGCTCTTACATGGAAACATGAACACTAAACCAAGTACAAAATCTGCATAGATAAACTGACCAAAGCAATACAGGAACATAAAGGGTGATTTCAAGGGTACTTCAGTTAACAGAAAGATATATTTCACAACTTCTGTATGTCATGTAATTGTAAGTACAATGTATATACCCTTTATCAGATAACTCATTTGTGCTGTCTGATCAGGATCTACACTGTTTGCATTTTGATTGATTAGGTTATTCTTGACCAATAAACAAGGAGTGTAGATCTTATCAGACTGCTAAGATTTTCTGCCTGATCAAGATTTACACTGTTTGCAATTTGATTGATAAGGTTATTTCTGATCAATAAACAAACAGTGCTGATCATGATGAGACATCCGAGATTTTCTGGCTGATCAGGATCTACACTGATTGCATTTTCATACATAAGGTTATTTCTTACCAATAAACAAACAGCGCAGATCCTGATAAGATGGCTGAGATTTTCCAGCTTATCAGGATCTACACTGTTTGCATTTTGATTGATTAGGTTATTTCTGATCAATAAACAAACAGTGCAGATTATGATCTGGATCTACACTGTTTGCAGATGTGATAAAAAGCGTATATATGGAATAAAGTGTTAAAAACGACTTGCCTGTTGATAACCATGCTACCAGCAGAACAAGCATAGCTATGAGAATGACAACAGTGACTGTGACTTCATCGCCAATACCTTCTATCCAAGGCATGTTGGAAGCTTATATACTGCTCTTTTTACCTGCAATAAACAGTTATTGTTAACCGTTTTGTCCATAAAAGCATTTTTACGCATGTGCAACAAGTGTATATCCAGATCAGCTGGTACATCCATGCCGTCTGATCAGAATCTGAACTTGTCGCTTTTTGGTCAGAAATAACCTAATGAATCAAAAAGCAAAAGTTTAGGTCCTGATCAGACGGCACGGATGTACCAGCTGATCTGGATATACACTTGTCTCACATGCGTAAAAATGGGTATTTATGGACGAAGGGTTAACAAAGGATCTTAAATGTTGGCCTTTGCAATCAAGGTGTATCTATGAAGGAAAGGGTTACATGAAAAAAATAAAGAGAAACATTATACAGAGAAAACAAAAAAGCCTGATTACAATCCAAAATTACTCTACCACTTGTAAATTGGGCTTGAAATAGACATGTACCGTATATGGAATATCAGCTGTCAAACATATAGAGGATATTTGTTTTTACCAGTGTAAGATAGAAATATATTTCACCAAATGAGCAAAGCCACGAGAGAAAATACATTATTCCGGAGTTCACGAGTGAAATATATTTCTATCTTTCACTGGTAAAAACAAATTTTCTGTTTATTTTATGCTTTTAATGCACAAGTTTTGTGAATTTGAGAGAAAAATACCAAAAAATGCTTGTTTATGTCGTGACGTCATTGCCTTCAAGTATCCAAATTTAAGCCCATTTTCTCAACGTTCTCATTCAGTATATTATATGCGTTTGGGTACCAACATGAAAAAATCAGTGAAAATAAAATGATATTCCACTGTTCGAAAACAATGAAATATCACTTTTATTTCATCTCGAAAATTCTATAATTTACTAAAAAGCATAAAATAAATGTACAAACCAATAAAAGTATTATTGAACTCTTTATCACTTAAAATGTTGGTTGTGTTTTTGCAGGGCTGGAAATATATGGAAGCCTGTCCTAGACATATCAAAATGATGAGTGAGGGTGCCTGTTATCCATTCCATTTGCAAAATAAATAGTAATATTGGAAATATCTAAGGAATGCCTGACATTTCAACCCTGACATTTTGACCTCCAAGACTTCTTAACCACAAACATTCCGACCCCAAAACAATTTTCACGTCAGACATTTCGACCCCTGGTCAACACTATTATCAACACTGTTATATTACTTTGTTTTACATTTTGTAGCTCATTGGAAGATCACAGGGATGGTAAGTCAGAAATCCGAGGTTCGAGTCCTGGTTGAGGCTATTCTTTCTAAAACAACAAAAAGCCACATTTTTTCTGTACTGTTTTATTTTCTTTTAACTAGGTTACTGCCCCACCCACCTTTATTCTTAAAAAAAAAAACGGGATTTTTAAATAAATCTCAAGCTTTAACGCAGTCTGTGAGATCAAATTTCAAAAGAGAAATTAACAACTAAATAAAATTTCAGTACAAACTGCTTAAAAAGAAAATGAAAGTAGATCTGATTTACTTTAGTTTTCTTACAGCTGTAAATAAATTTGGACGTAAATTTGCAAGTATATCCGCATGGATCAGGATCGCTTAGAAGCTTTCGACACCAAACTCCGGCAATCTCCGGCAAGCTGCTTATCGTAGCCAATCGGAGACGGTAGGTATAAAATACGCAATGGAAAAATGGACCGCAATGGAAACAAAATACGCAATGGAAATAAAAAATATTTATTTTGTGTAAATATTTGTTTTTTATAAGAATTTATAACAAAGATTGAATATTATATCAACCAAAAACATGTTATTTTTAATTTAAACCAAGTGTCCAGGTTTCAGATTCGTAAATATTCATGAAATACCTTAATAATTCTTGTGCAAAGGAAATTCCTGTGGACGCAATGGAAATGAAGATCGTGATTTTATTGCTATTCTCGAATATATTATTTAAAATTAACTTATAAATTATGTTTTAATAATATTTCATCGGTCATAAACATGAAATATTTTTTTTAATAATGTCTTAGTGTTCAGGTTTCCAATATATATGAAATAATCCTCAAAACTCGTGCGCAATGGAAATTCACGTGTACGCAATGGAAATAAAGAATATTTATTTTGTCAAATATTTGTTTTTAATCAGAATTTATAACAAAGATTGAATATTATATCAACCAAAAACATGTTATTTTTAATTTAAACCAAGTGTCCAGGTTTCAGATTGGTAAATATTAATGAAATACCTTAATAGTTCTTGCGCAATGGAAATTCCTGTGGACGCCATGGAAATGAAGATCGTGATTTTATTGCTATTCTCGAATATTTTAATTAAAATTAACTCATAAATGATGTTTTAATAATATTTCATCGTTCATAAACATGAAATAGTTTTTTTTAAACAATGTCTTAGTGTTCAGGTTTCCAATATATATGAAATAATCCTCAAAACTCGTGCGCAATGGAAATTCACGTGTACGCAATGGAAATAAAAAATATTTATTTTGTCAAATATTTGTTTTTAATCAGAATTTATAACAAAGATTGAATATTATATCAACCAAAAACATGTTATTTTTAATTTAAACCAAGTGTCCAGGTTTCAGATTGGTAAATATTAATGAAATACCTTAATTGTTCTTGCGCAATGGAAATTCCTGTGGACGCCATGGAAATGAAGATCGTGATTTTATTGCTATTCTCGAATATTTTAATTAAAATTAACTCATAAATGATGTTTTAATAATATTTCATCGTTCATAAACATGAAATAGTTTTTTTAAACAATGTCTTAGTGTTCAGGTTTCCAATATATATGAAATAATCCTCAAAACTCGTGCGCAATGGAAATTCACGTGTACGATATGGAAATAAAGAGTATGTTTTAATTGATATTAAGTTGCCCTTTATAAGATTTAATAACAATTATTGAATATTTTATCAATCAAAAACAATTTGTCAAGTGTCCAAGTTTTAGATTAGAAAATGATATTGAAAAACATATGATAAATCTTGCGCAATGTAAATTCCAGCGCACGCAATGGAAATGAATACTGTGTTTTTAGGGCATACTCGCGAACTTCTTGCCAAATGTTTATCCAGTGCAATACCAGTAGCACACATATGACACGTTAATGCCAATACACCATTGCATTTCACACCTAGGCGTCTCTGTTCCCACCAGGGGTCCGAGATTACTGGCAGATTAGGAAAGATAAAAGATAAAAGAATTTGCTACCAGAAAATTAATTATAAAAAGGAACCGTTAGTGATAATGTATAATTTGGTAGATTATAACTAAGGGTCTCTTTATTTATTATAATGAGGATTTGGTAGATAATGGTTTGAAAGTAAATACATTTAACTAACAATTATCAGGGGTGTAGGCAATAAGTATGTACCTTATAATATTTCAAGTTTGAAGTGTATATCCCGATTCCTTGCTGAGAAATTGAAAAAATATGATTGGTGTAGTTAGAACATTGTAATGTGTAAATTAGTTTAGAATATTTGTATCCTCCTGAACAGAATGAAATGTGATTCTCAATAAATACAATAATTATCAATGTGATATACTTTATTATCTTTTTGGTTTATTACAAATCACAAAAGTAACAATTAATATACACAAGTAATAGCTCATGAACTCATTTATCTCACAGTTTTCATCAGTGACATCTTTATGTTTCGCGGGACAGATTTTCGCGCTAAAGATATAATCACGCATTTTTGCGCCACTTATATTTCTAGCTCAACATGTGCAATAGTGCAATTTTATGTAGTGTAACCGTGCGCGAAACTTCGTCCCTCGCGAAATATGATGTTACCACAGCTGTGTAGTTTTGTATAATATATAAATTTACATAAATTTATATAGAAACGTCAGAATAATTATAATATCAACATAATTCGTGTTGTGAAAATTAGTTCCCCAATTACAAGTTATATACAAATAAACTTCCAATAGAATGTTTGACAATGAAACCTACCTCGGTCTATCTCTCTTTGATTTTTGTAGCTTGTATAATAAAGCGAAACAATGAATATTGCACAGAGAAGTTGACAGCAGGAAAAAGGAATTATATACCTCTAGAACCACATCCGCTCGATTCAAATATTCTGGTAATACACCGGATGTATCAGACTTTGAAAGCCTCACAACAAAGGTGCACAACAATTTAAAAGACGAGTGACATGGTTCGGAAATATACCAGACCGTTTCGCATACTTACCGGACACTGTTGGCATTGGTTGAATATATTGTTCGACACCCGAGTTGAACGCCTGAAACAATTCATAGCTAGCAAAGACAATAATATCACAGACAAAAAATTCCAACCATACTTTGAAAATTAACTAATACCCTTCTAGTCAGCCATGTCATTGAGCCGTCGCGAAATAATCGCATAACACCAAATTGGACGAAAAACAATAGCGAAAGCGCTAACCAGATTCTTAAAACTTTGACGAAGTGGAAGTCGACGGACATACCTAAATTTTTTGAACTATTATACGAAGTGATCAACGGAGAAAAAAATCGAACGATGTCGCGCAATAAGAAATAAAGGCAACTATAAACTGGCGCAGGATTATGCTCATCATCTGATAGACATAGACGCGTGGTCAAATTTAACTGAACAACAACGAGAATCTAAAGAAAAAAGTTTCGCGAGGATAAAGGACGACAAAACAGTGGAATTGTAATTTCAAGTAATGGCGCCAGAACTTTAATGAAAACTCCAACGGCCGAAAAAAAAACAGATTAAAAGAAAAAGAGCAGAACGTTCAACTACGCGAATGAAAAAGGCAAAACTACAATTATAGACACAGTCGGATGGACGACCATTATGGTCGGACCAGGACCTTAAATAGGCCCCGACTATATACTGTAGCATCATTTGATTTCGCGGAGACGAATTTTCGCGCAAAACCCGAATAACATATTCGCGGGGGAATGAATTCTCGCACTGTGTTTTCCTTTAAAGAAACCCTGTTAAATGGTTTAATTTCGCTGGGGTTGAATTTGGTCCTTAAATAGGCCCCGACATATGAAATAAGACTGTTGTTTTACAAATTCATGTATTCTTTATTATAGGTTTGTTTGTTTGCACTCGTCAATCGTGATTTCTTTTCCATTCTTACATGTGCATTTCCTTTGCGTAGTCTTGAAACATATTTTTATTCATTGAGGTGTTTTCCAGTTATAAGTAATAATTGTACGAATAATTTCTTTGATTATTTATAAGAGTAACGCCCTTAAGCTTATGCATGTGTTGATTTGCATTTACAAACACAAAGTTAGTTAAAGATCGTGATTTTCGTTTACCATTGCGTACATGAAAATTTCCATTGCGCACGAAATATCTACACAGTCGGATGGGCGATCATTATCACAATGATCGGACCTGGTCCTTAAATAGGCCCCGACATATGAAATAAGAAAGTTGTTTAAAAAATTTATGTATTCTTTATTATAGTTTTAATGTTTGTTTGCACTCGTCTATCGTGATTTCCGTTTTCCATAGCGTACATGTGCATTTTCATTGCGTAGTCTTGAAACATATTTTTTCCAGTTATGAGTAATAATTGTACGAATAATTTTGTGCATGTGTTCATTTGCATTTACGAACACAAAGTTAGTTGAAGATCGTGATTTTCATTTTCCATTGCTTACATGAAAATTTCCATTGCGCACGAAACATTTACACAACCGTGGTCTTCAAATAAGCCTCAAAATTGAATGTGATTTTGATGAAAATTTATTTATTTTATAAAGGTACTCCTTTAATTATATTATTACTAGAACGTGTGATTAATCCTTCATGCATTCCAAAAAGTGAAGAAATAAGTTTTACATTTCCATCGTGTACATGTAACCTTCCATTTGGCGATATTCTAAAACCGTCAATCTACTAAATGTATATCGTTTCATGTTCGATTACGGTTTCATTTCTTAACTAAATAAATTTTACTGAGCATTTAAAAACTAAAATAAAAAAAAAAATGCTCGATGTACATTTCCATTGCGCGCACGTGAATTTCCATTGCGCAGCGTTAAATGTATGTATTTCAATAATATTTCCGAATGGAAAACCCGGACACCTAGCTAATATTACAAAATATAATGTTCTTGATTGATAAAATATTCAATCAGTGTTATTAATTCTTTTAAAACAAAAATATTTACAAAAATGTTTTTTTTTTTTATTTCCATTGCGTATTTTGTTTCCATTGCGGTCCATTTTTCCATTGCGTATTTTATACCTACCCAATCGGAGATAGCCGAAGTCGGACTGATTTTGTCAAGCGTCTGGAAGACAAGCAAATTTCCAGCAAATAAACCACTTTCTATATTGATTTTCAGAACAGTTTGAGACTTTAGAGGTATGTCATACAAAACAGGGCACTGATTTTGCTATGATTACTTAAGAATAGATTTCCTGACAGTTTATTGCTTATGAACAGATCGTATCGTCACATCCGAAGTGTTTTAAAATCGGATACCGCATTTTTCGGACACTTCTGTTATTTGTATTTTCCGCATTAGTCTTTTGCGTTTCTATTTGTACCGTAATCGCTCATGTAATTGCCACAGCCTTTGACTCGATTTTATCGTTTCAAGTGTTGGGGGAGCAGCTAGTCCTATAAATATGACGTAAATGCTTATTTATCATTTTTTTATTTTATGGCAATTACGATGTCATATCACCGAACGCAGTTTTCCTGTCGCATGTTCCGACTGATTTTCAGTCGCAGGGTTTCCCCCAGGCCATTTTCACTAGTTGCATGCAACAAGTCATAATTTCAGGACCCAATTTGCGACATGCCATAATTTGTCCGACATGCCTTATCTCCCACAGCGACTTGTGTACCTGTTGATTACATTATCAGTATGAAGACTCGTTTCTTAATAAACAAGAGACAGCTGATCGCGCCGATAATTGACAGCGTCATCAGCTTTGCGAGTTAACCAAGAACTGATGGATAACGCATGTTAGTCTCAATAATTCGACTGCAAGCACAGACCCATTATCATGCTGACTTTTTACAGATGTCTGTCCTTTATGTCTCAACCAAAATAGACCAAAACTGTGGTGGAAATCGGCGAGGGTTAAGATTTTTAAGAACCCGAGTTTTACTGTTTTTTTCCTTAAAATCTGTACACAAGCATGTTCACTTATTGTTTTAAAACACATCTGCGATCAAAATAAATACTAAAATATTATATTTTGTGAAAAATTTCTGTTAAACCCATTACCGTTTAATCGCTGTCTCAGGTTTACATTGCCATGCGGGGCGGAGCTTCGATCCAACATGCTAACCAATGAAATTAAGATCTTTCTTCAAAACAATTATGTACAGTAAAGGAGGGTGTACGCGGTAAATATATTCGAAACGTGAAATTTATGTATGATTTCTTGCTTGATTATTAAGCAGAAAGAAGAAGTTGCAACTGATTTATAGTTTCATTTATGTTATATTAACGATTTAGTTCTAAACCGGCATTCTGGTTACAAAATATAGCTTTAATAAAGAAAGAAATAATCTGACAGGGGTGGAGATGGTAGGCTGTGATCGGTGTTTTTCTTGTGCATTATGATGATATGAACAAGCCTGTATTTTCGTTTATCAACAATAAAAACTACAAAACTCAGAGCATTTTTAATAAAGTATAGTGTTCAAAACTTTCAAGACTGTAATTCGTCGTACAGTTTTATTTCTTTACTCTGACCAATTTGACTCTATAACTGCAAGTATTTACATGACAACATTTACAGCGCAACCCGTTTCGCCTTGTCCAACCTTTTTGACAACTTCTTAATTCTATTTGAAAATTTTGTGTAGTTTATTTTTGTCACTGACAAAACTTTAGGAAACGATTTGTGGTATCTTTCACTAATATTTCTAGTCAGCTTTTTCGTCTTTCAATAGAGTTGCGAAAAACTTCAGGTCTTCAAGCCTGTCATTATGTAACTGTTGCACAAGTTGTGCAGCTGTTTGTGTTTGTACTGGGAAAATGGACGCTAGAGATCGCTTATTGTTTTAAAAAAACGCTGAAACTATAGAACTTTATTACAAAAAACATCAGCTCTGACAAGATATTATGTGCAACAGTCGACAGAGTCATAACATGTGATACTTGTACTTGTTTAATGTTGTTTAATATCAATAATGTGCAGTGCCGGTAAATACATGTTCAAGTAAACGTTAAAAAATCTTTTGTATTAAAGGTTTATAAGTTATTAGTGAGTTCCTTTTTTTCTCATATTTTTGACAAAAAAATCATAGTGTTTTTTGCCGGAAAGAAAATAAAGTATTTTGTAATTGACAAGAATTGATCAATCTTGACTAAAATGTGTAAACGGCGTTTAACGCTTACACGCAGTACAGGTTATCATATAGTAGCGTCGTGTTTACATCAGCTGTCGATATCCAATATGGTAGAGCTAGGTAGATTTTACCGTGTTAAATCAGTTTGAAAGTTTAACTGCAGATGTGAACGATTGCGTGAATGGATTTTCTTTATAGATGTCTCATCTGATGCAGAAAATTACAAGCTTTCTGTACATGTAAAAATTATGCAGGTAAAACCCAATTTTTTAGCCATAAATCGTGCCCAACGGATTTCGTTGGGCATTACATACGCAAAGAAGACAACTTTTCCACCACAGTTTTGGTCTATTTTGGTTTGTACTCTGAAGGGGGATATTGACCCAGCAAAAAAATAGCACAATATCCACCTTTTAGAGTACAATCATTTGGACTAAACGCATGTCAGCTCCGCCCACATGTTGGCGACAGTTGATCATGACCGGATGTGATATAAATCGTAGCCGAATCACTATTCGTCTGCGTTGTCAGTAATCAGAACAAAACTTAATAAAAATGACTTACTTCTGTCATCAGACCATTTCGAGCAAAGGAGGAAGAAACTGAATGATCCCCTTTTTGATAATATCCGCGGAAAATATAACTTTCTGACATCTTGATTATTCCGTAACATAGCCTCTAATGAAATTAAACAACAGCAACAAAGCCATTTTCATTTCGATTAAATCGAAAACAAAATAACCTAGACGCAGACATCGTTTTCAGAACATCGTCGGTTTGATCAAATAACATCCCAAGAACAAAAGAGAAGCACTTGAAACACATTTTCAATCCAAAATACGTGCTGTAACATCCAGCAAACATTTAATTTAAATATTGTCATGTGCCGCAGCGAAAGTTTACACAAATGATGTCATACAGTAGATCGACTTCACAAGCCGTTTACGGTTATAATTTTTCTTTCTAGACATAGCGCAGTTAAAGTGATCAATTTTATTACATGTTTTGCAAACGGGACAATGGTACAATATTTCTTTTGTTGGGCTTATGTATCAGAGAAAGCATGGCGCATCAAGTTTGTGTAAATTAGTTTGTGTAAATTATACAAGTTTTTTTAATAAAAAAGCGCGAGTTATTATTTGTGTTCCTATTGTTCTTTAATTGAGAAGGCATGGCACATCATTTCTTTTTCGCACGGGTAGGTATAATTAGTAAATTATACGAGTTTTAATTGCAATCAAAAAAAGCGAAAGGTGATATTCGCGGTCCATTTGTTCTGTATTTGAGAAAAAAAACGGCGATTACAGAAAAAGAGCGTGGTTCGTGCAAGTTTTGCCAATCTTCAAAAAAAGGGAGGTAATAAAAAGTGCAACTGCATAGTTTCCACCATCAAAAGACGTTTAATTGAAAAAAAATGCTTTTTAGTTTTCCTGAAACATCTTTATATAATTCATAAATATTTCTAATTGATATTAGATCTAATTAAAAATGATTGGATCTGAGTAATTTCAGCCATTGTAATATGATTAGGATTTGTGTTTCAATTTTTAAAAAGTTAAGATTATTTGGTGTAAGAATTTAATTTGCGACTTTTAAATCTTTGTTATAAATCTGTTAACCTACAGCAGCCACAGAACAGTGTGTGTGTAAAGACACATTTATTATTAACATGTATGTCATTTAAAAGTCTTTAAAAAGAATAAAGCCACTTAAGAATAAAAAAAAAATTATTTTTTGCATTTATTTATTTAAATGAGAAGCAAAAATGATATATACATAAGACTAAAAATTAAACACCGCGTTGCATCACGCGACAAAATGGATAAAATCAGTCTATGCTGCTATGACCCTTCCTGAAATCCTGGGGGAAACCCTGAGTCGCGATAATTATCTTAGTTATCTGCAATTTTAAAACATGACCGTCCTAAATGTAGCAATATTTTATTAATATTACTCTTATTCTTGCTTCTGACACAAAAATTACTGACAATATCCAGTTATAAACTACGATAATCAATTTTAATTTCCACCACAGTGTTTTTGTCTATGCAGCGCTCATCTGTGTAGACATTGTTCGATTCTGATTGGCTCATGCAAATCACGCAACTGCCTCATGTTAAACAGTAACATTTGGACGAATTATAGATATAGAGATGTTTTTTGTGTCGCCCTTTCGAAGAAATGGCCATACATAGGGATCGCTTTGTCCGACCGTCCGTCGGTCTGTCCGTCACGAAAACTTAACGTTGGCTATAACTTTGCCATTTCTTAATATTTCTTCATGAAACTTTCAAATTAAAATGCTTATGACAACACGCTCATGATGATGCCAAATTCTTTAGGTCAAGGTCACATTTGATGGAGTTAGGCCCCTTTTTGTACATGCATTTTCTTCCGACATTGCACCCGAGGGCGACACAAGGGTTCATGCTTCCCCATAAAATCGGACAGACAAATATATTTTCTTGATAATTAAAGTTAAATTACAATAGTTTGATTGTTTTTCTTACTGTTTAAACGACATAACCTGAATATTGAAAATATAATTTTCGTCTACAAATTTTTTACGCAACTGTCAATCTGCAATATGTCTAGTGAAAGTTCTGCATACACAGTACTTGAATATAATAATTTCTTACCGGATTTAATTCATGTTTACCGATGATTTGATGCTTAAAGGTGAATTTTGTTATATATATTCAGTGTCAAATCATTTTAAGCCGAGATTATGACTTTCTGTAAACATTTTGTTAAAACTAAATATGCGACAAGTTTTTGATGCATCGCGTTTAGAGGTAAAAAATATAAAATGTCAAAATTAAATTAAAGTTTAAAGAAGCATGCGTTCCTCTAAATATTTGGAGTAGGGGAGCAGCCAACACTTATGTTTGATGACTTGCGTTATTTTTTTTTTTCCTGAACGTTTTTTTTGTCCAAAATGTGTTTATTTTGTGATATTGTTACATGTTTTCAGCGATTTAGCACGGTTGTATGTGGTGCCATAGCAATCTTATTTAATGAATATATTTTTGTCTAAAAATATTTTTAAAACGATCATGTCTCGTATTATATATTTCTTTACTAAATTCTAATTTATAAGTTTAAGATATATTAATCAAACTGTGGAACAACTTTGAACGCAAACCTGTTACTGTTTATTGTCATGACTTATTGACACCTTATTCTCACTTGAAAATTTCATTGAAAGAAGATGGTGACAAGTTGAGAAGTTGCAAGAAACCTTAATTGACATTTGAGGTGACATGAGTAAAATAATTATCAAAAACAGCATTACTGATGTTGTTGCTTCAACTTTCAACTTTTTAGATATATAAAAATTGTCATAGGTTCTGTCCCTGATTGTCTATAACTAGCGTTGTATGGGCCAATACATAGGTCATACTCATTTTCATTTGGAAAAAAACCCAAAAAAGTCATGCATTTAATAAATTACCGATGATCACCAATAATATTGCATCCCGCAAATAACATCTTTCTGAAATAATGTAGAACAACTGTTAAACACCTAACAAAGCTCCTCTGCTTTGCAGTTTTTAACTGTCTCAGGTTGTCTTGCGGTGAATTGTCAGAGCTCCACAGGCGGGCGCAGAGATTGAAGTGCAAATGTGGTGGTTGATAGTAACATGTGTGGCAGAGACTCTCTCTATTTCTGCCAATTTTGGTCCGGTCTTAGTTTTGGAATTTTTGGCCAAGATAGCCCGTAGGGCTGTAGATTTTCGGGCAAGTGGCGATCTGATCTGATCCACGATTCATGCCTGACAATTCACAGATCGGTTCACGAATTCCTACATGTAGTTGAAATGATTATGCATCGAGTCATAATTTTCACTCAGCATAGGGTTGATTCCATAATATCTTTTCATTTGATTTGACTAGTTTGACCACCAGTATATGCTACACCAATGACATTTTCTTCATCTTTTACTTAAATACTGAAGTATTTCCATACATTTGAGTGGCAGATTATTGAAGCATACACGCTCCGTCATGTTAACGTAGACTAATCAGTGACGTAGGTAACTAGAGCTAGGATGAATATTTTAAATAGCATGGTTTTCTTACAATAATACTTGGACAACTTTGTTAAAATATTTAAACTTTTTTTTTATTTTTGTTACGCAAACATTTATTTTTTTGTAACGCAAACATTTACACAGAAAATTTTTTGATGGCTATCGTTGAATCTAAATTAAAGCTAACTCAACAATGGTCACATGATAATTATTCGTCAGCTTGATGACGTCATCGCCATTTATAGAATGAACAAAAATGACATTTAATTTTGTTTATCTTCAGGTTCAAGCCTTTGAAAAACCTTGTTTAATATCATTTTGTAGATTATTTTTGTTCATGTTTCGTAAATAATTGCTTGAACAAATGATTTAATAAAAGATCACGATTCAACGATCTTTGCAATGGCGAATATTTGTGCCTGATTTTCTGATAAGATTCATTGATATCTGAGTACTCGGATACTTGCCGCAGCACTAATAGTCCAGTAACCAAACGATGAATAGAAACAAGAACAGCTAGATTTGCATTTATCATACACATTTATGGCATAGAAGAACAGTGTAGATCCAGATCAGCCGACACATCTGTGCCATCTGATCAGGATCTGCACTGTTGGCTTTTGATTTATAAGGTAATTTCTGACAAAAAAAGGGAAGAGAGCAATTCCTGATCAGACGGCACAAATGTGCCAGCTGATCTGGATCTACACTTGTCGCACACTCTTAAAAAAGTGTATATATATATATATATATATGGAGTAAAGAGATAATATTAAATATTTTGTCCTTTCAGTCAAGATGTATAACGAGGAGGCAGGTCTTGCTGACAGCACTATGGATTTCTCTGGATTCTCTGAAAAAGAGATCAGGATGGGTAAGTAAATGTCCTGATATCTCAGCAGAATTATATGGAAAAGGTAAAATACGCATATCAGGAATCGCCACACTCACAAAACACGGCCTCCCCAGGCAGCGAAAAAGAAGAGAGGAAGAGAGAGAGAGAGAGCATGTATGAGGGTATAAGTGTAATGACAAAAACTATAGAGGCAGAATAAGTTACATGTCATAGTTTTTTATCGTCATTAAAACTTTGCCCAAGATCATAAAACTGAATCTGGAGACCAGTCTCAAATCTCAAGCATCTGATTGGCTGAAATGGCTACCAGGCGCCATTTTAGCCAATCAGATACTTGAGACTTGAGATTGTGTTTCTTGGCCTGACATTGTTAAACTAAGATTGGAGACCAGTCTCCTTTTCAGCCAGTCAGATGCTTGAGGTTTGAGACTGTTCTTCATTCTTAGTTTTCTTTCAGCCAAGCAGATACTTGAAATTTGAGAATGGTCTCAATTCTTAGTTTTATGGTTGTAGGCCCAGAATCCAGCTTAGATATAAGTTGATCAAGTAGTATACATGTATGCTGTTTATCATTTTAGGTTTCATACGGAAGGTGTATGGCATACTCCTGTCACAGATTGCTGTGACCATGGCTGTGATGTGCATCTTCATGTATGTGTAAGTGTCTCTGGAGATGTTCTTTCTTGTGTATATGAAGGGTTTCCTATTCACTTATAGCTTGCCATTTAGAAGAATAGCTGGACTATTAAAGGATAGCTGTCCGTTACATCCACGAGTCGGCATCCCAGTAAACATTTTATGTATGTCTAAAACCTTCTAAAGATGTCAACATCAAAGTTGGAATATACAAATTACATTCGTCATCATAATTAAAATTATTACCATATTACCAATATGTTGAAATACTTTCCTTCAAATATTTTACAGTTATACTTTTGCACTTAAAATTTTCATGGAAGTTTGCAAATGTTTTAAGCTATCTCACCTAATCTATTAGATTTTGAGTAAAAGTTTTTATGCAGTTGACCTATATTTTAACTATTACTTAAGTGATTAATATCAAACTTTCATTTAATGTCCCAAATCATGACCAGCTTTATTTCAAGCAAGATCCATAACTCTTCTAAAATTTGCAGTTATGCCCCATTTTCACTTTTTTCACTTAATTTGAAAGAACTTGTGGCATATATTGTAATACAACTTGCAATTGATACCTTCTTTATTTCCAACAAGACTCATAACAGTTCTTTACCCTTTATACACATTTTATCGCATGTGCAACCAATTTAGATCCAGATCAGCCAGCACCTCCATGCCATCTGATCTGGATCTGCACTGTTCCCATATGCAATTAAAGGCGTAAATATATAGGGAAGGGTTAAACAATTCTGACCGATTGTTTATGTTGGTTTTTTTTACTTTTTTATTAAAATAAAATCAAGGGATGACCTGTAAATGCTTGATTTACTTTTTCTTCTAGCCCAGCAGCAAAAGACTACTCCCATGCAAACCCATGGTTGATGATTGTAGCTATGTAAGTAGTTTTACATTAACCCTTAATCAACAGACTTTGTGCTTGGTTAATGATTGTAGCTATGTAAGTAGTTTTACATTAGCCCTCAACCAGCAGACTTATTAATCTGTCTTTCTTTTGGTATTGAATCATTCTATTCAACATTTACTCATTTGCAGAAATGTGTTGACCAAAAATTAATTATGGCTTTTCAGAACTAGGTAAGACTGGGATTATAATGTAACTGGACCTTAGTCTACACATTGTGACATAGTGGCCGAGTGGTTAAGGTTTCTGACTGAGAATCACTTGCTGCTGTAAGTTCAAGACCTACCAGGGTCAAGATCTTTCATGTTAGGAAGCTTACCAGCTAGCTTGCGAAAAATGTCAGTGGTTCTTCCCAGGTATCCCCTCGAGCTTGAAAAATTGCCTGGAGGGGCACCTGGAATTGTCCTCCACCATGGAAAGCTGGTATGCCCACACCATAATGTCCTCGTAAAGAGGCGGGAGGGACATGAAACTGGAAAATAACGCATTGTGACATGTCACATATGTAATGTAGGCCTGGTGTAAACACATGGGTGAGACTAGCACTTGAAGCCTCTGGGTCTTTTCACAGGAGGCAGTATCGGACCCTACACGCCACCCCCCCTTTACTGGTATATTATCATAGACAAGGTTGGAAAGGCCTCTGTCACTATCTATCTCTTTGTTAAAAATTTTCACCCATTAAATATAATCCTTTTCGGCCAGCACTTGGCACTTTAAATGCATATGGTTTTACTTTCCTCAATGCCGAAAATCGATTGCCGAAATATTAATCCGTTTTTCATGGGCATCAGAAAAGGTAACCCTAGCGACCAGCTTTTTGTTAGGTCGGAAACAATGTGGAACACGAAAAATGCGATTTCGGTTATTTGTTGAAATGCACAGATAAAATGAATTTTGATCAATACCTTATCGTTAAATACCTTATCGTCAAATAACATGCAAGGACCCTTTTATTTGTCTATTTTTCTCTCGGTCTTCAAACCATTGGCCATTTCTTTCTTCCTATGAATTATAACGCTTCGTCTCCCATTTTGTTTTCTACGAGTGTTAACTGTCTCGATCGATTTCATTGGACGAGCGGAAGCCTTCGTCCAATGAAATCAATCAAGACAGTTCCAACCTTGTCTATGATAATATACCAGTAAAGGGTATACCCAGTATTTTTTATTTAAATCATATTTTTGGTTTATTACATGTATAAATGTGGTGCTTTAAATTGTTTTAAGAGGTCATTTAGTGAAATTCGAGCACAGGGTTCGGGGAGGTGGGATGGGGGGGGGGGCGTTTAGGGTCTGATACTGCCGCCTGTGAGTCTTTTAACACTTTCCTCACTTTAACAGCCTTTGTGACATGGGCAAACAGTGTTGATCGTGCCATCTGATCAGGATCTGCACTCTTTGCTTTTTATTTATATGGTTATTTCTGAGCAAAAAGTGAACAGTGCAGATCATGGTCAGACAGAAAGAATTAGCTGGCTGATCTGGATCTACACTGGTCGCATATATGATGAAATGTGTACATTAGGAGTAAAGGGTTAAGGAGATCTCATAATGATAAAGATTTTTAACCAGGTTTTCTTTAGAAAAATCCTGGTTATTAGATTGGGGTATGTTGTTGGTTGGGCGGGCGGTTGGGCGGGCGGGCGTCAACATTTTGTTAAGTTTTTTGTGAAAGTTGTGTTTTTCTCAGTAACCGTTCCAGATACAATTTTGAAACTTAACATAGTTGTCTGACATCTCAAAACCAATTATCGTGGTAACTATTGATTTGACTCCAACCGGGGTAAGGCAGTATGGAGAGTAATGGGCCAGAAAAGTTTCATTATCCCTGACTGTATTTTGACAAAGTTTTGCCCCTTTTTCACTTAGAAATTTTGTTAAGTTTTTTGTGAAAGTTGTGTTTTTCTCAGTAACCGTTTAAGATACAACTTTGAAACTTAACATAGTTGTCTGACATCTCAATACCATTTATCAGGACAAGTTTCATTATCCCTGACTGTATTTTGACAAAATTATGCCCCTTTTTCACTTTTTTAATTTTGTTAAGTTTTTTGTGAAAGTTGTCTTTTTCTCAGTTACCATTCAAGATATAGCTTTGAAACTTTACATAATTGTTTGACATCACAGTACCAATTATCAGGTCAAGTTTCATAACCCCTGACTGTTTTTTGCCAAAGTTATGCCCCTTTTTGACTTAGATTTTTTGTTAAGTATTTTGTGAATGTTATCTGTTGATGCCAAATTGCCTGTTGACGCTTAGCTTGGTTTGTGGGTAGCTTATATCAACAGCCAGCTTGAGATTGCTACCCAGATGTCAGTGATAAAGGTCAAGGTCACTCGCTAAATATAGAAATTCAGCTTACCCTCAATAACTTGAGTTTGCTTTTACCTCTGGATGCCAAACTCAGTATATGATATCAAAAGGCAGCTTGGGATTGCCACAGGTATCTGTGATCAAGGTCAAGGTTACTGTTGCTTAAAATAGAAATTCAGTTTTCCCTCAACAACTTGAGTTTGCTTTGGTATATTTATGCCGAACTTAGTGTTGGTATCTAATATCAAGATGCAGCTTGAGATTGCTACCCAGGCGCCTGTGATAAAGCTCAAGGTCACTGTAGCTAAAAATAGAAATTCAGTTTCTGCTCAATAGCTTCAGTTTTCTTTGGCCTATTGACACCAAACTTGGTTTGTGGGTAGCTTATATCAAGGCACTACTTAGGATTGATACCCAGGTGTCTGTGATAAAGGTCTATGTCACTTTTGCTAAAAATATAAATTTAGGTTTCTCCTTATTACCGTACTTGGGTTAGCTGTGATCTATTGACACCAAATTTTCTTTGGGTAGCTGATACCAAGACATAAATCAGGATTTCTACTCAGAAATCTGTGATCAAGATCAAGGTCACTGTTGCTAAAAATAAAAGTTCAGTTTCTTCATATCAGATATTTTCTTTACAAAAGTATAAGTATTAAATGAAAACCTGGTTTTCGGCGCGTGGCGACGTTTTTTTCTTGTTGATGACTTTCACACGAAATGATTAGTCTTAGGTAAGATCTAAAGGGAGTATAGAAAGGGAGTATAGATAAGGCTCCAACGTTTACACATGTAAACAGTAACGTGGCCATAAACATTTACAAAATCTTGGACCGTTTCATTGAATTGTCACATGATTTTAAAGGAGGAAAAATATTTACATAACAAGTGTGCAAAATATTTCCATGAATTGTATTACTGTAAATGTCACCACAATAAAAAAAAGAACTTGGAAAATATTGATTTTATTTGCACCACTTAGACCAAAATTGTTGCACTAAAGTGCAGTTGGTTTTTTAATTTGCATGGTCAAGGTTACAAAACGCTTGCATTGTTATGGGTTTCTGCCCACCTCTTGACAGACAAACCAGCAACCTGCTGTCTGATAATTAATCACATTTTGTCCCACATTTATCATTACAGACAGCCCTACTTTCTTGTTGCAACTTTTATGATTTCAGGGTGCTGACATTTGTGTTGTTGATAGCTTTGGCTTGTTGTCCGAATGTTCGGAGATCTTTTCCAACCAACTTCATTTTGTTGGGCCTCTTTGTAAGTATAGATATTAACCCTTTCCTTCATATATAAGCCTTTTATTGCATGAGCAAAAAGTTTAGATCCAGATCAGCCGGCACATCTGTGCCATCTGATCAGGATCTGCACCATTTGCTTTTTGGTCAGAAATAACCTTGGTTTTTCGAAAGCCTGTGTAGAGACATTGCATGGGATTTAATATGGGGTCATTGGGTAATAGATCAGGGTCATAGATATGAAAAATAGAAATTCCTCATCAATGCAGTTCCTTTAGACTGGTTGAACTATCCTAATGAAGGTAGTGTATGGGATGCCTATGTTGAGACCTTTCTTTAGGTTATACTTGCAATCATTGGGTCAAGGTCACTGTTTTCTAGGATCAGTGACCTTGATCTTGACCAAATGATGTTTGGACCATTTCTTAAGACTTGTTTGAGATATTCTAAAGAAACTTGATTATTCCGTATTCTTTGTTGAAACCTTACCTAAGATTATATTTGGCATTACTGGAATAAAGGTCACGTTCACTAATACTAAAATTAGAAATTCATTGTCAGGACAACAACTTGAGAAATAATTTTGAGCTATCTTCACCAAACTTGGTGTAACTAGCATGTTTTCAGAACTTTCATTGAATTCTACGTGGGGGTCACTGGGGTCGTGGTCACTAAAAATAGAAATTCAGTGCCTTGACAATAACTTGAGACTGAAGGAGGCAGGTGTATCAAATATGTTCCTGGTTCTACTTATTGCTCACCATGCTTTTAAGAATGGTTCTTTACTCAATAAATCACAATGTTTTTCTGTCCTTTCAGACAGTACTGGAAGCATTCATGCTTGGAGTTATTTCCAGGTAACTCTTCAAAATGCATTTTAATATATACAAATGTACTTTAAACATCTCAAAAGCTTTTTACACTTGAAGTTATAGTATTGTCTTCATAATTTTTATTCTAAGCACTAATGATTTCATAAAATTATTTGTTATTGATGCCTTTTTATACGCCCGTTTGAAAAACGGGACGTATTATGGAAACACCTGCGGCGGGCGGGTGGGCGGGCGGGCAGCGTCCACAGGGTTTCCGCTCTCTAAGTCAAAGACCAAGTTTTATAACCAGCCAAATCCCCCCAGGCACAAAGAGTTTTCGTCCGGTCTTTATCAAACTTGGTGAATATGTTGGTGGGCATAATATCTCGACCAACTTCTATAACCAGCCTAATCCCCCCAGGCACTCCTGAATTATGGCCCTTGAATTGTCCAAAATTACTGTTTCCGCTCTCTAAGTCAAAGAGTTTTCATCCGGTCTTTATCAAACTTGGTGAATATGTTGGTGGGCATAATATCTTGACCAAGTTCTATAACCAGCCAAATCCCCCTAGGCACTCATGAATTATGGCCCTTGTATTGTCCAAAAACTGAATTAGCGGTATCTGCTCTCCAAGTCAAATAATTTTCATCATTCGTTAAGCAACTTTGATGATCAGCATTTTGACGGCGTATTTTGTGTCAGTTTGGCACTCTTGTTATAGCTGCTATTTTTTTGGTAAAGATCCAGCTCTTATTCTTTATGATTAGGATATATAGTGATTGCCTTGTTCAGCCTGCTACAGTTCATTGCTCAAGGTTATTAAACTGAGAATGGAAACCAGTCTCGGATCTCAAGCTTCCACTTGGGCAAATCTGAGACAATGCTCAATTTTAACCAGATTGCTGAGATCTGAGACTGCGACTCTCAGTTTTATAACCTTGATATCCTAGCAACTCATCTAGGGATTTCAACCAAACTTCACACCAATATTCACTTCAATAATGCAAAGAGTTGCATCCAAGAACCATAGTCCTATCCCAGAAGGTTACACTAATGTCTTGGGGATTAAAGGTGAAAGAATGCACAAATCTTGTTTCCTAACTTTGAAACTTAGGAAAGGACTTATGCCTTCAGCACATTAAAATTTAATGTTCAGCTCAGTGAGACTGATTGGTACCGTCAAGAACAACTGCCGTACCTCAAATTTCTTCATCTGTGACATTTATCACACTATGTTTACTTGATTTCTGGTAACGCTCTTCCATACAAATGCCATTTAATGCATGTCTGATCTGGATCTAAACTGGCTGCATCTTAATCAGAAATAACCTTGTAAATTAAAAAGGGAACAGTGTATATCCAGATCAGACATGCATTATATTGTCATGACATATATGTGCCAGCTGATCTGGATCTACACTGGTCAGCCATGAAGTAAAGGTGTATCTATGGAGTTAAAGGGCAGGGACCGACAAATCTTTTGCCCGGTTCTGCCAGGCCAGTAAAATTTTAAAGAGCGAGTCTGCCTGACCACCATAAAAATCCGTAATTAGTTGCCGGATGGTAATTATATCAAGTTGCCAAATAAACAAAATCAATAGACAGCAATAAACGACTTTTGCTAATCATGAGATTATTGATTAACCGTATGATTCAGCACCGCCTACCTGTATAAAAATCGTCCAATCAACGCTTATCCTGGATTATTTTGCACTACTCTAACACGCCTATATATTTCACAACAATCGGTACCATCTTTATCGCGAGATATTTTGATTCTCGCGAAATTATGCAACAGCGTGATTACACAAACTGTCCAAATTGTGTCTTTGACAATTAAAAAGGTGTATATTTAGTCGTTTGTCGCCGCTTGATTAATTTTTGACGAGAAGTGATTAGGTCAGTGGATTGCCAATGATTGAATCAATTAGTTCACCGTTGTTCTTAAATCGAGTTATTCCAAATCATATATCGTACAGTACTGACTAATCAGTTCGTCATGTTCATTCTACGGAAAATTCCTCGGTTGAATTTTTAAATAATCCTTTAATTTATTGATGTATCTGCTTTACTGTGTTCAGTAATTAGGATTAGATTTTAGAATGGATAATTTTGTGATACGAAGCTAAATATTAGTTTTGCGATACGTGGTCTAAAGTAAAAAGGGATATAATAGATAATTAGTGTGCTATTAAATTGACTAAAATACAAAATCTCCGCAAACTATTTCGTATGCGCTAAAATATTACTAAATAAATATTATATGAACAAAAGAGATGAAAAACAGCAAACATTTTTACAGATTTGTAGTCTGCTATTGTAAAATTAAAAATCATATATATACTATCTAATCATTATTCCATGTCAATGTAAATCGTATATCACAAGAACTGAAAAATGATAGTTTAATTGTTTTAGGCATAAGGTTCTAGTAACAAAAAAAAAAAACCCTATTTTTTCAAACTATTTGCATTTTAGACAGATATTACCATTGATATACACAACAAAATGTAAATTGTACATCACAAGAACTGAAAAATGATAGTTTGTTTGTTCTGGGCATATGGTTCTTGTAACAAAAAAAAAACCCAAAAAACTTATTTTTTCAAACTATTTGCATTTTAGACAGATATTGCCATTTATATACACAACAAAAGTAAAAAATCGGGCCATTCAATTGCAAGTTTTGTTTGTGCCATGTATAATACATGTACATGTATAATAATAAACAACATCATGAGGGAATGGACAGTCCTTTAAAATCGCCTAAAAAACAGTGAACTGAACACATTTTATAATCTAAATCAGAATTAATTTGAATTTATTTATGTTTTATTTTGAAATAGAATGCATTGATGTTTAAGGCAGGTGTGTGCATTTTGTTAGTAATAAAAGATGTACTGTTATTGCTTAACAAACTGTTTTTTTACGATTGACAATTTTACGTGATTTTCCGGGCAGCCAGATAAAAATTCTACTTGCCCAGTGGGCAACAAGAAAATTTAGGAATTTGTCGTTCCCTGTAAAGGGTCAAGAATAATTTATTTATTTCCATTAATAACTGTTTTCTCCATTTCAGCCACTATGAAACAGATGGTGTACTGATTGCTGTTGGGATAACCGCAGTAAGTAATATCAACTGCCCAAGTAGGATGTAAGATTTCTAGAAAGAGTGTTTATTTGGGGCAGTTCTAGGGTAGTTTGATGATAATTTCCCTATTTCCGGCCAAAAACTACATGATAAATGAAATATTGCTGCCCAAAGAGGTGGCTAAAACAACCCCATGGCTTTTAATACATTTATTGTTAAATCATCAAGAAATAAAAGAAATGGCAGTTTAAGTTTGAAAGAGTATTAATTATCTTGTATAAACTTACATTCTATTTACCACATGTGCTTGTCATTTCATCTATAATTGTAACTTAACATTTGATGTTCGTGGTTCCAGGGATATTTTTAGAGAAGCTGGGAAAGATCAAGGTGTCTCAACCTGAGGGTAATGCTTTCCAGACGGAAACGAGGCTGTGCCAAGGGTTGGGATACCGTGATCTTCCCCGAATACCAATGATTGATTTTTTTCTCACTTACTTCTTAAAGATTCAAACAAAATTCAAATAAAACGCAACAATTTTGGAGAACTATTTCTTTTGCGTAACTTCTTGTTGGAATGGTAAATCAGCAAAGAATACACAGTCCTGTCAAAGTTGAATACCCCTAACGTGTACACCAACATTGTTACAAATTTAAAAAAGAAAAATAATCGTTATAATATGCCATAACGGATCTGCATTTTTGTTTTTAGGTTATCCGTGATTTCGTCACATTTCATAATTCAAATAAATTGAACTGTATCATACATACCAGTACATTTATACATACCAGTTGAAGTTATAATACGGTGCCCAGTAATACGAAAGTATGCAAGCACGCGGAGTTGAAGATAAAGCCATGTGAGATAAGGAAATCTCACACAGCTAAAAATAGAGATTTTTCTGCCTAGTAAGTGAGAAATGTTGATGAAAACCGTTCACTCCATGGGATACCGCATATAGCCACTATATGACAAGTGTAGATCCAGGAACTGCAATGTCGGCTTCTTACCCAGAATTGATCTAATGAATCTTAAACTAAAAACTTAACATTGTGGATCCTGATAAAACTGTTCATAATGCAAGGATGTTCAGGCTGCTATGGATCTATGCTGGTCATCCGTGGGATATAAGGCATATCCCATGGAATAAAGAATTAATATTCCTAAGTTATGTGTCAGTAAACTTGAGTCTTTAAGGAATTGTTTAACCCTTTCCTCCATTTATACACCAGGGTTTCCCCCAGGCCATTTTCGCTTGTCGCATGCGACAGGCCATAATATCAGGACCCAATTTGCGACATGCCATAATTTGTCCGCCATGTCTTATCTCCCGCAGCGACTTGTGTGCCTGTTGATTGCATTATCAGTATGAAAACTCTTCTTAATAAACAAGAGACAGCTGATCACGCCGATAATTGACAGCGTCATCAGCTTTGCGAGTTAACCAATCAGTAACAAGAACTGATGGATAACGCATGTCGGCTCCGCCCACATGTTGGCGACAGATGATTATGACCGCATGTGATATAAATCGTAGCCGAATTACTATTCGTCCGCGTTGTCAGTAATCAGAACAAAACTTCATAAAAATGACTTACTTCTGCCATTTGACCATTTCGAGCAAAGAAGGAAGGAACTAAAGCATCCCCTTTTTGATAATATCCACGGAAAATATAACTTTCTGACATCTTGATTATTCCGTAACATAGCCTCTAATGAAATTCAACAACAGCAACAAAGCCATTTTCATTTCGAGTAAATCGAAAACAAAGTAACTTAGACGCTGGCATCGTTTTCAGAACATCGTCGGTTTGATCTTATAACATCCGCAGAACAAAAGAGAAATACTTGAAACACATTTTCAATCCAAAATACGCTGTAACATCCAGCTAACATTCAATATTGTCATATGCTGCAGCGAAAGTTTACACAAATGACGTCATACAGTAGATCGACTTCAGAAGCCATTTACGGTTATAATTTTTCTTTCTAGACATAGCGCGGTTAAAATGATCGATTTAATTACATGTTTTGCAAACGGGACAATGGTACAATGTACGATAATTTTTTTGTTGAGCTTCTGTATCAGAGAAAGCATGGCGCATCAAGTTTATGTAAATTATAGAAGTTTTTTAAATATAAAAATCGCGAGTTATTATTCGTGTTCCTATTATTCTTTAATTGACAAGACATGGCGCATCATTTCGCACGGGTAAGTATAATTAGTAAATTATACGAGTTTTAATTGCAATAAAAAAAGCGAAAGGTGATATTCGCGGTCCGTTTGTTCTGTATTTGAGAAGAAACGGCGATTACGGAAAAAGAGCGCGGTTCGTGCAAGTTTTGCCGATCTTGAAAAAGGGGTGGTAATAAAGGGGAGGCATCAAAAATGTTTTATTGAAAAAAAAATGCTTTCAGTTTTCCTGAAACGTCTTTATATAATTACAAATAAGCACATTATGTTGTAATTTCAATTTATTTTAGTTTTTGTGTTCATAAATATTTCTAATTGATATTAGATCTAATTACAAATGATTGGATCTGAGGATTTTCAGCAGTTAACTGTAATATAATTAGGATTTGTGTCATAAAGCATAAAATTTTTTGGTGTAAGAATTTACGACTTTTGAATCTTTGTTATAAATCTTTTAACCTACAGCAGCCACAGAACAGTGTGTGTGAATACACATTAATTATTAAAATGTATGACTTTTAAAAGGCTTTAAATGAGTAAAGCCACTTAAGAATAAAAACAAAACTAATTTTTTTCATTTATTTATTTAAATGAGAAGCAAAAATGATATATATGCATAAGACTGAAAATGAAACACCGCGTTGCAGCGCGCAACAAAATGGATAAAATCAGTCTATGCTGCGACGACCCTTCCTGAAATCCTGGGGGAAACCCTGTACACTTTTATAGCATAGGCAAACAGTGCAAATTCAGATCAGTTGGCACATCTGTGCCATCTAATCAGGATCTGAACTGGATGTGCCTGCTGATCTGGATCTACATTGTTTGCTCATGCCATCAAGGCATATATATGAAGGAAAGGGTTAAATATTATGAAAAACCAGGAAATTTATAGGCAATAAAAAGAACAGATTTACAATATTTCTTTTCTATATCATTTAAAATGATCATAACGTGCACAATATTTTTCAGGGTGTGTCTTTGGCTCTGACAATCTTTGCTTTCCAAACCAAGGTAAATACTTCCTAACAAATTATATTGTTGAGAGTGTATTTTCATGATACTACAGTTAAATATTGGTTCGGATTTGTAGTTGAATAGGCCATTTTTTAAGTTTCTTTGATGCTTAAAAGAGATTCTAACATGTTACTTCAACATGTGACTAGATGTTAAATCAGATGGCTTTGCCATATGTTTATATAAGGGAAGTCAACGAATATCCGGATAATAAGTCAGTATCCGGATACTAATTTCGTATCCGAATATTCATAAAAGTTATTAAAAATCATCTTAACCACCATAAAATGCATCAATTATTGCTTCTATACACCTGTTCAGATGTCATAATCAGATAATTTGAGACTGTATATTGATCGTCATAAAACTGCCACAAGAAGTAACGCGGTGTTTGTTTAACAGATGAGAGATGTGAAACTGCATCCTCATTGCAATCGTCCAGGTGGTCAGGATTATTGTTTGCCAATTATAATAATCCTCAAGTTCTATTGGTTACGTGATTGTCTTCCAATTAGCGCTGTCAATTATTGTCAATTAAGTTTACCAAAGTCCCCGTTATGCTGTCACATTCATTGTCGAATATCTTGATTGTTATTTAGCAGATAAAATATTTGATGTAATTTTGATCAAATAAAGTTAATAACATCGAAGGTAATAATAATGAATAAATTATGAAAAAGTGTGCAGTTCAATTTTTATTTGTATAATTTAGTAAATACATGTATAGTCTCTGGAACGTACCAGATAAATCTCAATGTCACAGCTAAGATCAAAAACTTAATATCTAGATGCGCGAACGGTACAAAATTTTATTGAAAGTACGACTCTTTGCAGAAAAACAGATTGACAGAGAAAAAACTTGAAAATGCAACAGTCATATGCAGAAGAACAAAAACGAGTTTCATAATTAAATTGCATAAAAAGAAATCAACAAAATTCACTAATTTTTTATCGTGAATTACTATCGCCCTGGTCAAATCGCGTGAATATATTTCAAGAGTTAAAAATAAAGTCAAGAAGACTATAGATCAATAGTAACAATGCGTTTATTATCTGCGGCGACACTGCAGAAACAAAACACTCAAAACTAATTATTCTTTCAAGTATCTTTTGACAAATTTTCATAGATCTGAAGTTCAATTCTATGCGTTAAAAAAGGCGGGAATAGTGATGTCATCACGTAACAAAGTCGCCGAACAATACGGTTATCCGGATAGTATTCGGATAGTATATACTGATATCCGCATACCAAAAAAAAAGTATCTGTTGACATCCCTAGTTTATATTCATATGTATTATAGGTTGAAATATACATCAAGTTCATCTGGTGACAGTTAAACACGTTACGCAAGACCAAGGCAGTAAAACACACATTGGGATATTATTGCTTTTGTGTCTTGTATTGATATTACAGTATGGGATACTTAGGTATTCATATTGTAACTAAAAGAGACTCAGTATGACCCCAAACTGTATAACAATAACAAAACGTAACTTACATCCCTCAGCCCTCAGTCTTCTGCATAGTAAAGTTGATATTATTTCCTGCTGTTATCCCAAATGCAGTCATCCCTTCTGAAATGAATGATCTCATCTGCTGGATTTAACATCAAGAAACGATTGTTTACTTTTACAGTGGGACTTTACAATGATGGGTGGCTTACTGTTTGTACTTCTAATAGTGCTCATCTTGTTTGGACTTCTTTGTGCGATCATCCAGAGCAAGGTAAGTACTGTTGCACTGTAGCATCACTTTGATCTTGTATGTTTTCAATTACTTCATGGACAACAATTACGGCACAAGGGAAATTTCAAATTCAGTCATATATTATATGTTAATAAATAAGTGATTTGATATTGGCCCTGTTATTTGTCCAAGGGCAGTCGTATTGGCACGAGGCCAAAGGCCGAGGGATAATACGACTGACCCGAGGACAAATGACAGGGCCAATATCAAATCACTTATTTATTGACAATTTTATTAAATAACCACAAGTACTTGTTGTACAGCAAAATGGCAGACTGTCTACTGTGATTCCTATGAGCTCTCAATATCAGAAATCTTTCTCTTTCCGACATAATCTTAATTTTAAAAGCAGCTTCAGAAATATTAGCGAGTAAAAACAAAATGGCTGCCATTTCCTAGAGTTTCTTGCTGAAATCTTTATCACTTTTTCGGCCCTGTTCGATTAGCCAATCAAATTGCTTCAAATGCGGGCTTTATATCTATAACACTTTTTGGCCCAGGGCTGACAAAGTGTTAACGATAATGGCCCTGTTATAAAGCAGGCCGTCGTGTTATTGAACGTGGCAGATGCTTTTTTATAGGGCTAATAACGTAAAGTTATTTAATAATGCCTTTTACTCCATATACCTGTATTTGGGGTATACACATGTGCGATCAGTGTAGATCCAGATTAACATGCACATCAATGCTCTCTGATCAGTGCCCAAGGTTATAAAACTGAGCATGGAAACCAGTCTCAAATCTCAAGCATCTGATTGGCTGAAATGGCGACCAGTCAGCATTTCAGCCAAGCAGATGCTTGAGATTTGAGACTGGTTTCCAAACTCAGTTTTATAACCTTCAACCCAGATTATTTCTGATTAAGAAACAGTTTAGAATCTGATCTATAAATGTGGAGACTGGTTATGCCCCAACAAAGTGGAAGGCATATAGAGTTGCACTCGTCCGTCCCATCAGTACGTCCGTACGTCCCCAAATCTTGTGGCATCAACTCCTCCTAAACTATTAAGCGGATTTCTTTCAAACTTGCTCAGATGATCAAGCAGGATGTGTAGATGATCGTAAAGAAAGGATTTTTTCCTGCGACCATTTTTTACCAGAGTTATGGCCCTTTGTTATTAAAAATAATGTTGCAGCAGTTGGGGCATCAGTGTCAGAGGACACATTCTAGTTTGGATCTACACTGGTTGCCATAGGGTTGGGTTATTAGCTATACCCCTAAAGAATTGCTTATGGAAAGTAAGTTGTATTACCTCATAATGTTAGAATGAACAATATTATCTTTTGTGTGTTTCAGTTTGCGACCCTAGCATATGCAGCACTCGGAGCTCTACTGTTCTCATTCGTATGTATACATTCTTATTTGGTTGGTCTTTCTGTATACTTAAGAATTGAATAGATATTTTACTGTGTTCATCAGCATACGGAAAACATTTGGGTTATTGGGTTGTTGGTATGTGAAATAAATGAAGAGGGAATTTTTAAGCCATCAGAGGACTTTACATTTACTATAAACTACAAAATTGTTTTTCTTATCCAATAACACAATAAAATGTTGATTAAATTCTTATATTTACACTCCTAAATATTCTCATTTCTTAGCGAAATATAATGAGTGCCAATGAAAACGCACAATTAACTTTTTGGAATATTTTTGATGTGTGTAAAAGTTTAATAAATTCGCAAAAATAGATGTGTTTTAAAATGAATAAGATGTCATTGGGCAAAGCGAACAATGCATTCGACGAGCCATTTTGCATCGAGACATACCTCCTTGGAGCATGCCCAATACCTCATGTCGCTGGTTGTCTAAAAGTCTTGGCATTTTCACAATGGTATATAGTAAAAGTTATAAACTGAAGATGGGATTTGTGTAGGCATTAGTAAAGGTTTACAAATGGACTTGTTTTGAGGTTGCTTTTGCATGTCTTTCTGTCAAAATGAAACTTTTGTGCGTTTGTACGGGGTTACTGTAAGAGAGAAAGTTTTAAAAAATCAGTGAAAATTAAATGTATCGCTTGGTTACTTTTTGATTTTAAAACACATATACCTTTGACAATTTTTTTAACTTTTACACACAAAAATATTCCAAAAAATAAAGTGTTGCGTTTTCATTGGCACTCAGTATATGGAAAATTAGCTATGGTCAAGATTTTGTGTATGGCTTTTGTTGGAACAATGCCTTGGAACAAATGTTTTTTAATGCAAAAATGAAAACATTCTAAAAGTGAAGTGAAAGGTGAGTTCTATTATATTATAAAAAAGGCCTACATTTCAATTCTTTGCAAGCACCAAATTCAAAGAATTAATTTTAAATGGCTCTGCTTATTACAATGAAAGTGATACACATTCTTCTTTCAGAAGCTGTTTGAAATTTCATTCCCTGTTGTTCAACATTTAATTACCCAGTTATTTGACATTTCAGTACCTGGTGTTTGACACACAGATGATGATTGGAGGGAAGCACAAGTACGCCATCTCTCCAGAGGAGTATATCTTCGCTGCACTGAACCTCTACCTGGACATCATCAACTTGTTCCTGTTCATTCTGTCTATTGTTGGGGCAGCGAGGGACTAGGGCAGCGGGACAGCAAGGGACTAGGGCAACGGGACAACAATGGACTTGGGCAGTGGGGCTACAAGGGGATAGGGCAGTGGGCCAACAAGGGATAATTCATTGGGGCAACATACACAATAAGAAAGATGGTATAGGTTTTAAAAACAAAAGAAAAAGTAGAGAAATTATCAATTAATCAAAGAGATAAACCAAGATATGGGAATGGTGAATTTCTGTTTGATTACTCCTGACTTAATTATTGACTGATATTTCTTGTTGTTGGGTACATGGATTTTGAGGGTAAATCATGAAAAACTGATATAATTTTAAGTATTTGCTGGTTAGATTTAGTTGGCACAAAAATGTAAAGAAATGATTTGGTACTTAGTTTACAGGTGTTTATTGAAAAAAGTGTGGATTGTGTTTTCGTGCATTTATTGATTTTTTAAAACTTGTCATTGGTTACTTCCCTTTTCAATAACAGTCACAAATGATCATGTGATAATGGAAAATATCATGTGACTTTTTTTGTTTCAAATAACATTATATATTTTTTTAATTTGTAAAGGTTTTAGTGGAATATTAAAATAAACGATGCATAATATTTGAAAATTAATTTGTTCAAGTAAAATTTCTGATTAGAGTAAAAGGCAGTGGTCACAGTTAAAAAAAAATAAAGGGCAGTAAATGCAGTGATGAATTTGTTGATTTTATTTGGACATTATTTTTGTCTTGTTTTGTTTGGTTTTTATATATTGAAAAATTCCAATGTTAACTGAAGAGAATATATCAGCATTTTGATTCAAAATGAAGCTTTATTGTTTTTTTTTATATCAATAAAAGGCAAAAAACTCCTTTTTGCATCAACAGGGCATATTAATGTATGTAATATATACAAGCACATTGTATTTATGTCATTATATTTTCTTTGACTCTTTACTCCATGGGATATGGCTGTTAATCCATGGGTGAACAGTGTAGATCCAGATCAGCCAGAAAATTCATGATGTCAGATCTGGATCTGCTCTGTTTGCTTTAAGATTCAATAGTTTATTTCTGACCTAAAAGTGACCAGTGTAGATCCAGATCATTTGGTACAGATGTGCCAGCTGATTTTGATCCACACTGGCAATAAAACCTGTATATATGAAGTAAAGGGGTAAAATATACATTGTATTTATTTCATTATATTATGCTGCCACAAGTGTTTATTATAAATATGCATGTTAATTTTTATTAATTACATCATGAGTGCTATATGAAGATTTAGAGATGTTTAATATTTTGTTAAATGTTATGTTTTTTCTTTAATGTTGTTTTTATTTTCGGTTAATTTTATGTCTATATGTGAAATGTCATATATTTACAGCTAAGGAATGTCTTTATTATACCCCCGCTTCGAAGAAGAGGGGGGTATACTGTTTTACCCTTGTCCGTCCGTCCGTCCGTCCATAACAAAATTTCCGTCGCAGTTTTCTCAGCAACTATAACATGCAGCAGCCTGATATTTTGCATATTGCTTTATCATATAGTCCCATATGGTGTAAAGCAATTTCATGCTCCTTGCTCATCTACTTCCTGTTTGCCGCATATTTTTAGATTTTGTTACTAAAAAGGTGCATTACATCAACCAAAAGGCATGTTAATTTTCCGTCACAGTTTTCTAAGCAACTATAACATTCAGCAGCCTGATATTATGCATAATGCTTTCTCCTATAGTCCCATATGGTGTAAAGCGATTTTATGCTCCTTGCTCACCTACTTCCTGTTCACCAAATACTTAGATTTTTACACATAGTTGACATACATGCACAATTTCCGTCGCAGTTTTCTAAGTAACTATAACATGCAGCAGCCTGATATTTTGCATAATGCTTTATCCTATAGTCCCATATGGTGTAAAGCGATTTTATGCTCCTTGCTCATCTACTTCCTGTTTACCGAATACTTAGATTTGTGCACATAGTTGACATACATGCACAATTTCCGTTGTAGTTTTCTTAGCAACTATAACATGCAGCAGCCTGATATTTTGCATAATGCTTTATCCTATAGTTCCATATGGTGTAAAGCGATTTTATGCTCCTTGCTCATCTACTTCCTGTTTACCGAATACTTAGATTTGTGCACATAGTTGACATACATGCACAATTTCCGTTGTAGTTTTCTTAGCAACTGAAACATGCAGCAGCCTGATATTTTGCATAATGCTTTATCATATATTCCCATATGGTGTAAAGCGATTTAAAACTCCTTGCTCACCTAACTTCCTGTGCACCGAATACATAGATTTTTATATATAGATGACATACATGCACAATTTGTGTCGCATTTTAAAAAGATGCGAACATTATTTCTGTATACTCTGACAAAGCTGTATTGCGGGGGTATTAATCACCTTCAGTGATAGCTCTTGTTTGAATTCTTAAATGCATATCGATGTTGTTGCAAAAAATAAGAAAGATGTTATATTTTGGCTTGCAAGAAAACAAACAAAATTTTGAGTTGTGAGCAGAGTTAAAACTCTAGTTTTATAACCACATGGCTGTCTGTTTATACAGTTTCAGGTCTGTCATGTTGTTCTATATAAGGTTCTTTTTCTTAGAATATTTATCAACTTTAACCCTTTCCTCCAGAGACACACCTTTTTTACATGGGCAAACAGTGTAGATCCAGATCAGCCAGCACAACCGTGCCGTCTGATCAGGATCTAGACAGTTCGCTCTTTGATTTGTTTGGTTATCGCTGACCAAAATGCGACCAGTGCAGATCCTGATCAGACGGCACGTATGTGTCGGCTGATCTGGATCTACACTGGTCTACACTGGTCTCGCATGCGTAAAAATGTGTTTTTATGGAGGAAAGGGTTACATCTTTCTCCATCATTGTTTTCCTATTGTTTTTGTTTTGTTGTTTGATTATGAAGTAAAATACAGCTGACTTTGAAACCATGTTCAAAAAGAATTGTTTTAATTGTTGTTTTTTGTCATTTTGATGCAGCTATCTAGTTTTGCATGAAGATGAAAATTTGTACACTGATTCAATTTCACGTTAGTAAAGGAAGAAACATCAATTTCATTGTCATTGTAGATGTTATTTGTTTGAATTGTGATCCATGTGTATTTTACAGATATTCACATGTCACAAATGTACCATAATCTACTCTAGTCAGCGCAGCATTTTCACAAGTCATCATATTGAATGTATTGATGTATTTTTTAACCATTTACTCCATATATATGTGTTTTTTCACATTTGCCAACAGTGTAGATCCAGATCAGCTGGCACATCTGTACTGTCTGATCAGGATCAACATTGGCTACTTCTTGGGCCAAACTAACGTAATGAAAAATTTAGGTCCTGATCAGATGGCATGTATGTGCCAGCTGATCTGGATCTACACTATTTGCCCATGGATAACATCTGATCAGGATCTTAACTGTTTGCTTTAAGAATCAAGAGGTGAACATTGTAGTTCAAGATCATAAGACACAGATGTGGTAGCTGATCTGGATCTAAAGTGGTCACCAATGCGAAAAAAAGGCATATTATATGTAAAGGGTTGAAATAGCATTTTCACTGAAATTTACTTTTCTTTTTTCATGTAAATATTGACATTGTACTGTAAAATATTTTTTAAAATCCATGTGGTGTAAATTGTTTACTAAATATCGAATATTATAACAGTATGCATTCTGTAGGTTCATATTTTTCGAGTTGGGTATGTAAACTTTATCACGCGTGATGTGGTTAACATATGCAACGAGAAATAATACGAACCTACAGAATGCATACTGTCATAATGGTTCTTTTATTATATACCCTTCTCGCACAAAACCAATTTAAATTAACTAAAAACAAAATTTTACTCAAAAACGTGGTTTACATAATAACAGAAATAAAAATAGTACCGCGGTAGTAAATTTATGAATGGCGTAGAAAATTTATGAATGGCGTAAAAATACCGTAATGTTTGTAAAACTGCGACGGAAAATTCCTATTTTGGAGTTCGTTATATGCTGGAAAATTACGAGAATCTATTGTGACGTAGTATATGATGTCACATAGAACACAGAAAGCTGGACATTATCTGATACGTAATTTCTAATCTGACGAGTTGTATCAATTTTGCGGATTAACGCTGCACTATGCTTAAATCAGTAATGGGTATATAATAAATACATATATAAGTATTGTGGTTAGAGGGTCCATAGTTACTACATGCATTGGAAATTGAAAACTGTATTAGTTGTTTAACTCTTTCCTACAAATACAGCGAAACCCCATTATTAAGACCACCATTGGGACTCGAAAAATAGTTGGGTGGATTTAATACCGTCATTGTTCAAATATAAGCCGCACTCATGTATAAGCCGCACCCTCCTAAATCAGATAGAACAGATGAAAATGGCTTAATGCAATGTATAAGCAGCCAAACCTGTGTATTAGCCGCACCCCCAACTTTTTACTGCCAAATTCTTGAAAAAAAAGTGCGGCTTATATTCAGACAATGACGGTATATGGGTAAAAATAGTGCAAAACTGTAAAATAGGGCATCGTAATTGTGGTCTTATTAGTGAGGTGGTCTTAATGGTGGGTTTTACTGTATATGCCTTTATTGCCTGCGCAAACAGTCTAGACCCAGGTCAGCTGGCACATCCATGCAGTCTGATCAGGATCTGTACTGGTTGTGTTTTGGTCAGAATTAACCTAATAAATAAAAAAAACTAACACCGTAGATTCTGATCAGACAGCACAGGTGTGCCAGCTGATCTGGATCTACACTGCTCTCCCATGTAATAAAGGTCCATCAATTGAGGAAAGGGTTACTTATATAAAACAAAAACCTCCGCAAACACCTGATAAATTGTGTTTGAGAAAGTCGTTGTGCTGTGCTGTACTTAATATATTATATATTATTTGTAGCCACACTGTTCATAGAGTATGTCAAGCTATTTTACTCACTTTTTCCATGCCGTCACTCTTAAGATTTAAATGCAGCATCATTATATTGTACAAACTGTGCGTATAGCTTTCAAATTTGGTATACTTGTTCACTAAATAACCAGTTCTATTTAACTCAAAATTGTTCTTGCATCTGTTGAACTTTTATGGTTTTGAATGACTGTCACCAAACTTGGTAGGGGAGTGGACGACCTATGTTTTGGAGGTCAAATGGTCAAGGTCAGTGTAGCCTATAGTTGAAAATTGGATTCTGTTAAATTACTGAAGAATTGATTAAATTATAGTCACAAAACTTTGTAGATTGCTAAATGATCATTAGATGACCTCGTTTTTTCGAGTCAAAAGGTCAAATTCATACTGTCATCTTATTAAAACTCCATAACATTTCATACTACACATGGTCATATTCAGTTTTGGAAATACTCGATGCTCAAATTTTTAAGTCATGTTGGAAATCTGCTTTTCACAGAAAGCTGGTAGGGGTTGGGAGGGTAGTGAAAGATGCTTGTTCTATAAACACAATTCTGGTTGATTTTTAATTTCTCAGTAGTTGAGCGCACTTTCTGAATCTACCTGGCTCTTTTTCACATATCATTTTAATTTTGTATGCTTTGATATTTCACCAGTGTAAATTATTACCCCACCTCAATGGCACCTTGTTACATATATAACAGTTATATCGCCCTGATTTGTTAACCCTTTCCTCCATTTATATGCCATTTTAAGCATGACTTGTGTGACCATTGTAGATCCAGATCATCCCAAAGATCTGTTCTGTCTGATAAGGATCTGCACTGTTTGCTTTTTGGTCAGAAATATTCTGATTGATCAAAAAGCAAACAGTGCAGATCCTGAACAGAAGTCACACATGTGCCAGCTGATCTGTATCTACACTGTTTGTGAATGCCATAAAAGTGAGTTTATGGAAAAAAGGGTTAAGGAATTAAAGTGATGCAATTTAAACACTGTGCATAGTAAACATATGTATTAAATTATACAGTCGAACTTCGATGGCTCGAACACCACCCTTCTCTCGAACAGTTCGTCCGGTCCCGAACTATAACTCTATATGTTCTATATTGTTCTACCTCTGATGGCTCGAACTACCTTGACTCGAACAGTCGAACACAAATCAAGGTCCTGACATTTAGTTTTCAATGTTTTTGACACTGCTTGGCTCGAACAGACAATTATCGGTAGTCATCAAAAGTGCGAACAAAAGTGTGAAAATATCTCGCCAAATTAGGACAATGCGCTATTGAATTAGTTCGTGTAAATATCACATTAAAGCATATTTATATCACAATAATGATAACTATAAACAAACTGTTATTTGTTGTTGTTTTTTTTTTTATTGTAATTGTTATGTCATAATTAACAAATAAATAAGAAATTGTAGAATTTATTTCGCAAGAACGTCAAGTCAAACATTATTTTTGAATATAAAGGAACAAATTATACAATGCGACCTCAAATTCAAAATGAGTTCGACAGAAGACAACATTATCCGATAATAATAAGAAATATTATATATTAATATGTGTTAGCTAAGTTAAGTGAACAGAAACCCATTCCCACATACCAACCACGGATCGCTCGAACTACCGATGGCTCGAACAAATCTGCCGGTCCCGTGGAGTTCGAGCCATTGAAGATCGACTGTACTTATTTTGATATACCGGGTATGCATGTCAAACACCTTTAAACATGTTTGTACAATTGTCCTTGCTTGTGTTAGATGTCAAAATGATTTTTAAATACATTTCATATATACGCATTTTTACGCATTTGCGACCAGTGTAGATCCAGGGTTAACAAATGATTAACAAATCATATTTCTAAAATTTTAACATGTATGTTTCTTATGCACAGTTTTTATATTGCGTCAGTATATGTACAGTCATAAAGTTTACAGAAGAGAATAAATGTGGTATGATTTTACGAAGCTTGTGATCTTGTTTCTTGGTTGACTCAAGCTGGACAACAGACAAGTTTTTTCAATTAGGCAGACTACTGGACATAATTATATGCCTTTATTGCATGGGTGCACATTGTAGATTCACATCCATGTCATCTGATCTGGATATGTAGTTCACTTTTAGATTAATTGGGCTATTTTAAGATCAGACTGCAGAGATGTTTGCACAAAAGATAAAATATGTAAACATGTAAATTATGTACTGATGGTTGAATGAAATAGATGAAAAGATAAAATAATGTCTAGGTGGTCTCCAATATGTTTTTTTTTAGTTTCAAGTCACTTGAAATAGTTAAAATAAAATAGCAAATGCATAATAAAACTTTATCTGCCAATTTCGTGTATTTTGCGATGTGATGATGACGTATTCTTGTTATAATGTTATTTCTACGGTTGCACTTATCATCACGTGTGTAATCTTGAACCAATGAAATTATTTGTTCTTCAATGTGTAATTAAAATTGATTCACTTATTATTGTTGTCATAAAATTTTGCTGTGAAAAATGTTACGGCTGCATTTAACCCTTTCCTCCATATATACACTTTTATGCCATGGGCAAACAGTGTAGATCCAGATCAGCTGGCGCCTCTGTGCTGCCTGATCAGGATCTCCACTCTTTGCTGTTAGATTAATTAGGTTATTTCTGATAAAAAATGAACAGTGAAGACCCTAGTCAGACAGCACAGATGTGCCAACTGATCTGGATCTACACTGGTCACACATGCAATAAAATGTGTATGTATGGAGAAAAGGATTAAAGTAGAAATTGATATTCTAGTTGTAATGCTTGCCCTGGTATTTCGATCTTGAAGAATCAGGTTAATGCAGAAATTATAAATTATTCAAAACAGAATTTAAATTCGTAATTTGATCCCGTAGAATAAATCAGACAAGCTGGACAATACCAATAGCAAGCTTTAGATCTGAGCCTGATCTCTAATGTTAGTTTGGTAACACTAGGACTTGGTCAGTTGATTGCCCATACAAAGCGACAGTGGATTGTAATTACAAAACTGTCAGTTGATTGCCCATAAAAAGCTGTCCATTGATTGCCCATTCAAAGCCATCAGTTGATTGCCCATACAAACCCATCAGTTGATTGCCCAAACAAAGCAACAGTGGATTGTAAGTACAAAACTTTTAGTTGATTGCCCATACAAAGCTGTCAGTTGATTGCCCATACAAAACCACAAAACCATCAGTTCATTGACCACACAAAGCTTAGTTGATTGCCCATACAAAGCTGTCAGTTGATAGCCCATACAAAGCTGTCAGTTGATTGCCCATACAAAGCTGTCATTTGATTGCATATACAAAGCTGTCAGTTGATTGCCCATACAAAAGCTGTCAGTTGATTGCCAATACAAAGCTGTCAGTTGATTGTCCAAACAAAGCTGTCAGCTGATTAACCATACAAAGCTGTCAGTTGATTGTCCATACAAAGCTGACAGTTGATTGCCCATACCAAGCTGTCAGTTGATTGCCCATACAAAGCTGACAGTTGATTGCCCATACAAAGCTGTCAGCTGATTGTCCATTCAAAGCCATCAGTTGATTGCCCATACAAACCCATCAGTTGACTGCCCAAACAAAGCAACAGTGGATTGTAAGTACAAAACTTTTAGTTGATTGCCCATACAAAGCTGTCAGTTGCTTGTCCATACAAAACCACAAAACCATCAGTTCATTGACCACACAAAGCTTAGTTGATTGCCCATACAAAGCTGTCAGTTGATAGCCCATACAAAGCTGTCAGTTGATTGCCCATACAAAGCTGTCATTTGATTGCATATACAAAGCTGTCAGTTGATTGCCCATACAAAGCTGTCAGTTGATTGCCAAAACAAAGCTGTCAGTTGATTGTCCAAACAAAGCTGTCAGCTGATTAACCATACAAAGCTGTCAGTTGATTGTCCATACAAAGCTGACAGTTGATTGCCCATACCAAGCTGTCAGTTGATTGCCCATACAAAGCTGACAGTTGATTGCCCATACAAAGCTGTCAGTTGATTGGCCATACAAAGCTGACAATTGACTGCCCATACAAAGCTGTCAGTTGATTGCCCATACAAAGCTGTCAGTTGATTGTCCATACAAAGCTGTCAGCTGATTGTCCATACAAAGCTGTCAGTTGATTGTCCATACAAAGCTGTCAGTTGATTGTCCATACAAAGCTGTCAGTTGATTGTCCATACAAAGCTGTCAGTTGATTGTCCATATAAAGCTGTCAGTTGACTGTCCATATAAAGCTGTCAGTTGATTGCCCATAAAAAGCTGACAGTTGACTGCCCATACAGAACTGTCAGTTGATTGCCCATACAAAGCTGACAGTTGATAGCCCATACAAAGCTGACAGTTGATTGCCCATACAAAGCTGACAGTTGACTGCCCATACAGAACTGTCAGTTGATTGTCCATACAAAGCTGACAGTTGATTGTCCATATAAATCTGTCAGTTGATTGCCCATACAGAACTGTCAGTTGATTGCCCATATGAAGCTGTGAGTTGATTTTCCATATAAAGCTGTCAGATGATTGCCCATACAAAGCTGACAGTTGACTGCCCATACAGAACTGTCAGTTGATTGCCCATACAAAGCTGACAGTTGATTGTCCATACAAAGCTGACAGTTGACTGCCCATACAGAACTGTCAGTTGATCGCCCATACAAAGCTGACAGTTGATTGTCCATATAAAGCTGTCAGTTGATTGCCCATATGAAGCTGACAGTTGATTGCCCATACAAAGCTGACAGTTGATTGCCCATATGAAGCTGTGAGTTGATTGCCCATTCTTAGCATCTGTTGATCGCCCATACAAAGCATCACATGATCGCCCATACAAAGTCAGTTGACTTTCCATACAAAGCTGTCAGTTTATTGTCCATACAAAGCTGTCAGTTTATTGCCCATACAAAGCTGTCAGTTGATTGCCCACATTAAGCCTTAAGTTGATTGCCCATACAAAGCTGTCAGTTGATCGACCCCACATAGCTGTCAGTTAATTGCCCTTAAAAGCTGTCAGCTGATTGCATATACAAAGCTGTCAGTTGATTTTCCATACTTGACTGTCAGTTCATTGCCCATACAAAGCTGTGAGTTGATTGCCCATAGTTGTCAGTTGATTGTCCATACTAGGCCATCAGTTGATTACCCAAACAGAATTGTCAGCTGATTGCCTATACAAAGTATCAATTGACTGCCCATATGAAGCTGTCAGTTGACTGCCCATACAAAGCAGCCAGTTGATTACCCATACAGAGCCAGAGCCATCAGTTGATTGACCATAAGAAGCTGTCAGTTGATTTCCCAATCATAGCCATTAGTTGAAAGCCCATACAAACCTGTCAGTTGATTGCCCATTATATTATGAAACATCAGTAAATTGCCCATACAAGGCTGTTAGTTGATTGCCCATATGAAACTGTCAGCTGACTGCCCATACTGCCTGAGTTGTAGTCCAAAAAAAGAAAACCAAAACACTTTCATAAATAACAGTATTTAATAAAAACCACAAAATCATTCCACTCTTTTCTATTATATGTATAAAATATAACAAATTATTTTCACAGTCTATTCAAAATATATAACTGTCTAAAATGAAAATCATTCAATCTTTTATACTTAACCCTTTACTCCATATCTACTTCTTATTAAGGCATGAGCCAACAGTATAGACTGGACCAAGTGCTTGTCCTGTTGTTGTTGTTGTTGTTGTTACTTCCCAGTTTTATGTCCCTCCCGCCTCTGAACGAGGACATTATGGTGTGGACGTACCAGCTTCCCATGGTGGAGGAAGACCCCTGGTGCCCCTCCGGGCAATTTTCAGGCCGGAGCGGGCACCTGGGTAGAACCACCAATGTTCCGCAAGCTGGCTGGTTAGCTTCCTCACATGAAAGATCTTGACCCTGGTAGGTCTCGAACTCACAGAGGTGAAGGGCAGGTGATTGTCAGTCGGAAACCTTAACCACTCGGCCACGGACGCCCCCCTGCAAGTCCTCTAGCATGACACACATATATATTCCAGACAGACAAAGAGGTCTCAGAGTCTATTTTTAGTTATAGTGGCACACCTTTGAGCTTCATTGGCAAAAGAACAAATATCTTTTGACATAACAATGGATGTCTTCAAATACTTCTAACTTAAGGATCCAGGGAAACCCCACAGATTAATTTTATTTGTTTTTTTCTTCCATTAGTCTTGACTTGAACTGTCATGCAAAATGTAATACAATTATTATGTATCCATAAGAAACGTTAGACTGTGAAGACATATTAGGACGAAATGATAAGTATTATATATATGGATGTATGAATCAGCGTCTGGAAATAAATGCAAGCTTATTTTTTAAATAATTGTATTGTATCCTGTATGGATACACCTTAATTGCATGGGCAAATAGTTTAGATCCAGATCAGCTAGCACATCTGTGCCATCTAATCAGGATCTAAACTGTTCGCTTTTTGATTCAATAGGTTATTTCTGACAAAAATGCAACCAGTGCAGATCCTGATCAGACAGCATGGATGTGCCAGCTGATCTGGATCTACACTGGTCGCACATGTGTAAAAATGCGTATATATGGAGGAAAGGGTTAAGCTGTCCACTCTTTAGCCCCGTTTTTACAAATTGGCGAAAAATGTAGATCAAGATCGTCCATCCCATCTGATCAGGATCTATACTGTTGGCTTTTAGATTCACTGGGTAAATTCTGATTTAGATGGCAAGAAGCAAATAGTTTAGATCAAGATCAGATTGGACAAATGTGCTGACTGATCTGGATCTACACTGGTCACACATGTGATAAATCTTGTATATAACGGAAGGAAGGGTTAACTGGGATGTTGTGTTTTATTGTGTAGCCTCAGTAAAACATTCTGTTTAAAAGCCTTATTACAAATGTCACACCTATATGGCGTTTCTAGCGTATGTTGCCGCACATGCGTCTTCAAGTTCCAATTTGTTGTAAACTGCTTGCCACAATAAGTGCACACACACGGTTTGTCATTTGAGTGAATCTTTTTGTGTCGGTTGAGACCATTAGGTGCGGCAAATGACTGGCCACAGACGCTGCATTTGTATGGCCGCTCACCAGTGTGTCGTCTCATGTGACGTGAAAGGTACATTGACTTCTTAGCTGAAACACCATAAAATACACATCTCAAATTATGAATATTTCATTTTAAGATCCAATAACATCTACGATAATAAGCTACACCCATTCTGAAATTCTATGATTATGAAAGCCCTGAATTTGCAGTTGTCAATGTTAACTTACCGCATTTTTAGTGCATAAAATTGATTGATAAATATATATATCTGAAATATAGTTTATTACTTATATTAGAAATCATTTTGTTGGAAATTGCACATGTCAGTTTACCTTAAATATTGCAATATACATGTAATCAACCAAATAATCCTGTTATCCCTTGATGTAGATTGAGGTAACAGATAAGCCAGCACCCACATCTGTACCATCTGATCAGCATCTACACTGTTCGCTTTATGATTCATTAGGTTATTTCTGATAAGTAGCAGATCAGATGGCACTTATGGGCGGGCTAATTTATACTGTATATCTATATTATTGCATCTGTTGACCACTGGTCACTTGGATCTCCCTCCACCAGAAACATAGGTATTCAACACTAAAACATATTGAAATACAGTGAAACCTGCCTTAGCAGCAACCTGCGAAAAGCAACCACCTGTGTTAAACAGCCAGTTTGAATAGGACCTAAACTGACATTTTGTTCTAATTTTTTACTTTCTTTAACAGCCACCTGTCTTAAGCAGCCACTTTTTGTCAGTCCCTTGGGTGGCTGCTAAAGACAGGTTTGACTGTATGCACACGTGGTTGTGGGCTAACCTAACCTTAACCCTTCAACTCCACTGATATGCCTTTAATTTCATGTCTCATCAAGATCTACACTACATGTATTAGCTTTTAGATTCTATATAATAGTTATTTCTGATCAAGAGGCAAACAGTGTATATCCAGACCTGATGGCACAGTTGTGGCAGCTGATCTGGATCTACACTGTTTGCGCATGGGCTAAAGGTCCTTTATATATAGTGTAAAGGGTTATGGACTTACAATGTATGAGAAATTGAAACATAAAAATACACACCTGCATAACCACAAACATGGCACACGAATGGACGTTCACTTGAATGCATACTCATATGATTCTTGAGAGCCTCCGGCGTCTTAAACTTCTTGTCGCATTCCCCGCACTGAACGTTTCTTTCCTTGTTACAATAACGTAGATGTTTTTTCAGCATGTTCGTATAGCTGAACGCCTTTCCGCAGTATTCACACTGTATATCCTTCGGCAGATTATGCCGTTTCACATGAGTTTGAAGTGTCCGCACATAATTGAAGTTTTTGCAACAAATTTTGCAATTTAATTCTTTGTTGTTTCGATGCATTATTAAATGATCAGTTAATTCTTCTGCTTCATCGAATTTTTCATGGCAAATAAAACAAGTACGATTATTGTTTTTCTTACACTGACGAGCATGAGCCTTATATGATCGGACGCTTGGAAAACTTTCCCCGCACCATCTGCACGGCTTGAAATCTTCATCTGTCTTCAAGTTGTTATGTACTTTACGGCGATGAAAGAGAAGTCTACTTTTAGTAGGATAAACAGTCAAGCAGACATTGCATTTATATTTTAAGTCAGGTTTAGTCACAGTCTCTGCCTTTATCACTGACATTGGTTTTGTTTGTTCATTAACAGTGTAATCTGGTTTTGTTTGTTCACTGTCAGAATAATCTGCGTGCATTGAAAATTTTTCCTCTATATCCTCACTGTTCATCAAATTTACAGAGTCATCGGTTGTTGTAGAAAACTGTGACAAAGAATTTCTCAATTCCCCACTTGCTTCTGTTGCTTCAGAGGATTCTGAATCAGAACTTAGTTCAGTTTCTGAATCACGACTAGCAGACATTTTCCTGTTGACTTTTTTTCCTTTATCTCTGAATTTTTTACCTTTTCTTTTAGTTTTTGTACAAGTTTTTGAGTCTTTCACCTTCAGATTTGGAGAAATAGTGTCAAAATTCTCACAAGCCTGATCATCATTAATTTGTTCCTTTTTCTTTATTTTCTTACATTTCTTCACTTTCTTCTTATTTTTCTTCTCTTGTTTAAAGTCATTGGCACTAAAAGATATCTTCAAAGGTACGTCTCTTGGAGCAGATTGATTTTCACTGCTTTCGTTGAGGTTGGAAATTTCATAGTCCCTCGTTTCATCTTCAGCTATCATTGAATGTTCATTTAATTCCATCAGTTCTTGAATATCGGTTTGAGTAGTTTTACACACACTTTCAAATCTTGGATATGCTGTTCTGATGTTACGAAAGTAAATGTAAGAGGCAAAGTTATGCTGCTTTTCTAGATGATAATGAAGTTTGCAAACAGAAGGATATTTCGTATTACATTGTCCACAAATGTACTTTCCAAAAAAGTCATCTGCACTTTCATTGCATATACAAACATTGCCAACAATGTTTTGGAAACCATGGTTTTCACCGGATAGCTTTTTACCAGGTTTAACAAATTCTGTTTCTGCATAGTCAGTGCTGCTACTTTTTTCATCACAAAGTTCACCCTGGGAATTATAGCTGGAAGATTTTCTAGGTTCACTAGAATGATTTTCTGTTTTATCAGTGTATGACCTGGTTTGTTTTTGGTGTGAATCATTTGAAAAAGATAAATTTGGAGGCTCAGAAATATTTCCAACATTGCTTGTCATAGTTTGACTGTTCCACTGGTATCCACCAGGGTTATAGGCATGTTTCAAACCTGATGAAGTGTAGTGATTAACATGGTCTAAACTATGTATACATTGGCTGTCTTTATTAACATGGTATAAATTATTTGTATGTTGGCTGTCAAAATTAACTTGGGTTAAATGATGTGAATGCTGGTTGTAAACCTGGTCTAAATTATGTGTAATCTGGCTGTCTATATTATCCTGGGCAACATGATGTGTATGTTCACTGTTTATTTCATAAGATGTTTTACGACTTATTGCTTCTGAACTGTCATTCATTTGTTGAAGTTCAGAAAATGAACTTGACAGTCTTGTGTTTGAACTGACATTTTCTGGTTCAAATATTTCAAATCTAGCTGGAACAGCACTCCCATGCTGTTCAAGTTCTTCCTCCAGGTTAATACTTTGCTCAGTATTGTCACTGTTCATGATGGAGGTTATTATCGAATATCATCCAGCTTATTATCCAACATCATCTGACAACCTTTGTGTAGAAACAGAGCAACACCATTACTGCAAATGAAAGAAAAGGGAAAATCTAAGAAAACATTTTAAGTAAAAGCTGTTTTAACCTTTTACTTCAAAGGGATATGGAAGTCATTCATTGGTGAACAGTGTAGATTCAGATCAGCCAGCACATCTGTGCCATCTGATCAGTGTCTACTCTGTTCGCTTTTGGATTCATCAGTTATTTCTGATCAAAAAGCTAACAGTGTATAATCTTTTCAGACAGCATGGATGGGCAGGCTGATCCAGGATCTATACTGGTCATTCATGTGACAAAAAGCTTAACCCTTTCCTCCATTTATATGCATTTTTACGCATGTGCGACAAATGTATATACAGATCAGCTGGCACAACAAATCAAAAAGCAAACAGTGTAGATCTTGATCAGATGGCACGGATGTGCCGACTGATCTGGATCTACATGGTTCGCCCATGCCATAAAGGTGTGTATATGGAGGAAAGGGTTAAGGCTTATTGATGGAGTAAAGGGTGAAATTTATAATACAAAATGCATATTATCTACAATTTGAAAATTTTTTTTGACACATTTACACAACAGAATTTCAACATAATTTTTACACATCAGAAACTTGTTTAACCATGTTTTCCAAGAAACATGTCACAATTTTGCTTATTAACCCTTTCCTCCATAGACACACCTTTGTAACATGGGCGTGCTGTCTGATCAGGATCTGCACTGTTTGCTATTTGATTTTTTAAGCTTTTTATGACCAAAAAGCGGCCAGTGCAGATCCTGATCAGATGGCTTGGATGTGCCGGCTGATCTGGCTCTACACTGCTCACACGCGTAAAATTGTGTATTTATGAAGGAAAGGGTTAAAAAGTTATTTGTAAGCAGTATCAAGCATAATCACCAGCCTTATTATGTGTAAGAGTACATCTCTAACAAATATTAGGATGTATACCACTGCAGCAGCACTATTACAGTAGGGAGAGCACTTGCCCTGTAAGCGAAGGGTCCCGGGTTTGAGTCCTAGTCTGGCTGAACATCTTTCTGATCCTGTTACATTTGAGGCCGTGAAAACATTGCTTGCATGTTTTTCAACACTTGAAATTGTTTCAAGAATGAATTTCCAAGTTGTCGGGGGAATATGTAGTGGTACAAATCTAGTTACAGTAGAATTCGGTTATTTGAATAGTCCATTTGTCAGAACCCTTGATTCAATTAACCAGAGTATTATAATATACGGAGCTTACAAATTCTACCCAGTTTTTGATTTCGTTTATATTTCCAACACTTTTCGTCGGTGCGTCATGAGAAATGTGCACTTGTGAAATTCGCTTACCCTGTACCTACAGCGTAACGTTAATAACTACATGTTGTGAAATCAAAGATAAAAAAGATATTGTAAATAAATACACTGCGATCCGTTATATCCCGATATCCAATATGTCGCGCTTGGTCCGTGGATCCCATTTTTTGTACATTTACAATCTTTATCTTTGTTCATTCTTCGTGGCAGGTAAAAAGATCAAATGATTACCGGTAAATCAACGTTGGCGACAAAGTCATGAAACGCACGCTTTTTGGTATCGTATTACGTCATTAATGGGCGAAGGTTGTTTATTACATTTGTATGCAGGGATTTAAGAGGCAATGTACAAGTTTACCAACGGATACAATTTAACATCAAACGTATGAGAATAAATGAAAGGTTCTTTTACAATTCTGTTGCTTCTGAGTTGACACGAAACCACTTTGTGACGAACAATAGCCAAAACAATAGGTGGGAAAAACACCAAGCTGAAACTGTACTGGCAGAATTTCGTTACGAGACAAACCGCAAATTAGCGAAAATTAATGCAAGCCACTAACCATAATAGACATTGTGCAGGAAACGTCAAAACAGTTTGTTGTTCTGACATTACCTGCTCATCAACATACATGTACCGAGCAAGCATTTTTCTGTTTTATGTTTCTTTCTTTTTACTAATAAAATAATTTTTATTCGAGAATTTCCCTTATTTCATAAAACGTTATCATCTAATGAACAAAAACAAATGAAAATTCTCGATGTGGGGGAAACCCCGTTATGTGAAGTCATTGCTATTCATGGTAAACACGCGTGCCAGTGAATGAAAGTCATTATTTTAAATAGGTGATAAACAATGACAATAAATTTATCGAGTTTACCGGATAACTAACATTGCCTTGGGGCAGATATGTGTGAATTACAAGTAGGATTAGCGTCGTAAAGCGTTGTAAGGTGGGAAAGTGCTATCTTAATAAACGAAATGCATGCAGTGACATATTCAAATAAAGAGATTTTTTAGCATAAAAATGGTTTTGTGTTTTAATATTCTACTATATTAAGCGAAATATTCAAATAACCGCTATTCAATTAAGTGGAATGTACTGTACTATCTGGGTGGAAGGTGTGTAAGAGGCTGGAATATCTCAGTTGAGGGAGCACTGGTCCTACAAGGGAGGGGTCCTGGGTTCATGTTCCAGTCTGGCTGCACATTCTTTCTCACCCTGTTATATGCGAATATATGGAGAAAAGGGTTAACAGAGCTTGACAGCAGCTATCACTAGTATCAGAGTTTATTATCAATGGCAGTGACACTACTAGAAGCCTGGAAGTTGGCTTTTTCTAAAACTTTATATTTATTACTAACAATATCATTATTTTTGTGTTTGATTAACATTTTAATCACATAGACACATCGGACTAGGAAAATAACATCTGATATTACCTACAAAACCGTAAAACGATATGGTGATGAAAATTGTTGTTGTTCTTCTTCCAGTAAAGGTCAGGAGTCTTCTTATACTGTAGTGTTGACCTAGTTCAAGGGATTGTTGAAAAATGTATGTGTAGGGTCTTACTTAGATGACTATAAAAGGGTTAGTAAATCTCTTTAAACCTACCGATCAAAGGTATACTCTACATTACCAACAACACAACAAATGGAAAAGTCAGAAAAAGGGAAGTAACCCATCACTTGATTAATTTGGCTCTAAAATCTATAACCCGTCTAATGTCGTTCTTGAGAATTGAGATTGTGTATGTGTGTTGAAGCAGCGCTAACATAATGATCAACCGCGGAATTTAATTGAAAATGTGTTCATATTTTAAAATTCAATAAAAATCGGTTTGATGCTACTAGTTTGAAACCGTAATAAAACAAATAGCTGGAAGGCAGATATTTACTGAAATGCTGTTACAAAGTTTGCAGAAAACTAAATACAATGAAACAATAGCAAATTATTAAACACAACTATCAACCAGTCAAACCACTTTGTACACCAAACATGACGCGACGTCAGAGCATTCATCACATGCATTAAATACATCTATGATTAATAAGGCAGGTGTAGCGTGAAATCCGTCAGCCCCATGAGATCCTTCAGCGCGCATGCGCAAACCAATGTTGATATCCGGCGTGGGAAATGTCAGACCAGCAACAGAATTTGCCGATTATTTTCTTCATATTTTAGTAGGATAATGTCGTTATACGCCAAAATGGTAAGATTTTATGAGGTACAACATGACTAAGTTATGAAATTACACTGACACTTTATTTGGTTTCAGAAAAGTTCAGGCAAAAATCCATTCATTCAACGGATCCTGAAAGTGAAAGTGAATAGATATATAGAATAGTTGGGTACGGGGGGGGGGGGGGGGGGGGGGGGTTGAAAATGGATTTATTATTTTGGTGCATTTCGGATGAGATTTTTTATTATTGTTGTTGTATTAACCTGCTTCTAATCTTATGAACAAAACAAAATATAAGACAAATGTGTGAAAAGTAAAACAAATTACAGCAAAAAAGGGGTTTTAAATCGTGAAGCAGGCCTGCCAAATCTCCGGATTTTATCTGGAATCTCAGGATTTCAAGTAACTTCTCCAGATCTCCGGGTTTCTAGTCAAAATCTCCGGATTGGCAGAATTCATTTATAAAATTCTTTGAAGAATATAATTGTAAAGAAGAATATGAGAAAAATATCATCATCAACAACAACATCATCATCATCATCATTTTTGTTAAGTCACAGTCATGGTGAACAGCAGAAACAAGACAATAAAACAACATCATTATCATCGTCGTCGTAATCATTGACATATATAGACAAAATCTCCGGATTTTTAATGAAGAAGTTTTGGCAGGCCTGGAGAAGAGATATTAATTGACTGAATTTTTTAATGCTTACAAGGCGAAATAAACCTTAATTCAATCAAATATGCCTAAGGAAGATGTTTACATCCAAATAGGCTTAATAGACCCGTTTCCCAATACCATTGTAATACGTGTTTTTATCACTACCAAATTATAATATATTTTCTCATAAAATGTGTTGAATCTGCTGCTTTCATAATTTTTTGCTTTTGAAATGTTATTTCACATTGCAATTTTCTACTGGTTTATTAGTAATTTCATTTGTCATCCATTTTTGCGACGTCTATTTTTGACATACCATCTAGTCTCGAATCGTCTTTGCAACTACCCATTAAAATTTAAACTTAACCCTTTCTTCCATATATACACCTTTATTGCATGGGCCAATAGTGTAGATCCAGATCAACAGGAACATCTCATCAGGTTCTACACTGTTTGCTTTTAGATTTATTTTGTTACTTCTGACCAAAAATGAACAGTGCAGATAGTGATCAGATGGCATGGATGTGCCAGCTGATCTGGATCTACACTGTAAACATATGCTATATAATTTGTGTATATAGTTTAAAGAAAACTATCAGAATGACTGTCAGACTTCAATCATGAGAATTAGGTGAATATCATACTTTCAAGTAGAAAATTTCAGAGTGGAATCATTAAAATATTAGTATTATAATTTATGTTCAACTAATTTGTAAGGTAAGTGTGAACATCATGTGATCTTCTATTTAGCAATGACATTCTATACTGCTCTGGATCTTTTTTTCTGATATAACTTTGAATTTTATTGTACCATAGGTCCATTAGAACAATGCTTTTAAAAACAATGTCAAATTGCAATTTACAGCTGGTTGGTATGTTAACATTCTCTCATAAAACTTTAAGGGTACATGGGAGGAAAAGCCTTATCAAAGAAAGACTTGTAAAAACAAGGAATGTGTGAAAACAATCTTGTTAAAACAATGTTTCACATGGTACATAGGAGGAAAAACGTTATCTAGAAAATGCTTTTAAAAACAATGTCAGATTGAAATTTTCAAGTACATGTAGTTGGTACCTTTACATCCTGTCATAAAACTTTAGTGGTACATGGGAAGAAGAACTAATCTAGGCAAACCTAGGTTCAATTACAATTTAATCAATTATAATTTATTACTCTTTTTGAAGTAATTGAATATAATTAATGATTAAAACAAAAATCAATTATCTTAATTGTAATAAATTAATTAAAATCCGAAAAATGAAATATAATTGTCAATTAAATTCAATTACTCGTCTATTACATTAAGTAAACAGTAATATAATATTATGGCAAAACACAGGTTATTGTGCAGTATCTATTGTCAACTAATTGCAATGTTAACAAACTAAAAAAAAACAACAGTTAATAAGGCTAGAGTAAGAAATAACCTGCATACAATAATTTGACTTAGAGTTAGGCACTTGTCCCTCTCGGTTGCTGTTTTCAAGGTGGCCAGTCACCAAAAACAGTAAAAACCTATATTTGAAGCAGCAGTTTTTAACCAGTACTGGTACCTGCATCTTTATTCGTAATCCCTAATGAAAAACTGAAGACATTTACCCAATATCTGGTAAAGCTTAATTTGATAAGACTCTTCATTCTGTTCAGAATCTGTTGAAATTTGCATAAAAAATCAATGAAGAATGCTTTTGTTATAAATCCATGATTTACCTGACTTGAATCATTGCATAATATTGCATTCCTGTGTACATGGATATAACAATTTACAACAAATAAAATAATGTAATGCAACTTTTATTAATTTCTAAATGGATATGGCTTATATCTCACGTGTGACTAGTGTAGATCTATATGAGTCTGACTGATTTCATGGGTGTGTTGAAAATGTGACAACAGTGATCAGAGATTCAGAATGTCTGTCTGACAGATCTCATGGCTGTATTTTGAATGTTGGTGATGATTATAATGTGTTCTTATCCCACAGCAGTGGTCAAGGGGGTCAGAATGTCTGTCTGACAGATCTCATGGCTGTATTTTGCATGTCGGTGATGATTATAATGTATTCCTATTCTCACAGCAGTGGTCAAGGGGGTGGGAATGTCTGTCAGACAGATCTCATGGCTGTATTTTGAATGTTGGTGATGATTATAATGTGTTCTTATCCCACAGCAGTGATCAAGGGGGTCAGAATGTCTGTCTGACAGATCTCATGGCTGTATTTTGAATGTCGGTGATGATTATAATGTGTTCCTATACTCACAGCAGTGGTCAAGGGGGTCAGAATGTCTGTCTGACAGATCTCATGGCTGTATTTTGAATGTTGGTGATGATTATAATGTGCTCATATACTCACAGTCACAGCAGTGGTCAAGAAGGTCAGAATGTCTGTCTGACAGATCTCATGGCTGTATTTTGCATGTCGGTGATGATTATTATGTATTCCTATACTCACAGCAGTGGTCAAGGGGGTCAGAATGTCTGTCTGACAGATCTCATGGCTGTATTTTGAATGTCGGTGATGATTATAATGTATTCCTAAACTCACAGCAGTGATCAATGGGGTCAGAATGTCTGTCTAACAGATCTCATGGCTGTATTTTGAATGTTGGTGATGATTATAATGTGTTCATATACTCACAGCAGTGGTCAAGGGGGTCAGAATGTCTGTCTGACAGATCTCATGGCTGTATTTTGAATTTTGGTGATGATTATAATGTGTTCTTATGCTCACAGCAGTGGTCAAGGGGGTGGGAATGTCTGTCTGACAGATCTCATGGCTGTATTTTGAATGCTAGTGATCATTATAATGTGTTCTTATACACACAGCAGTGGTCACGGGGGTCAGAATGTCTGTGTGACAGATCTCATGGCTGTATTTTGAATGCTAGTGATCATTATAATGTGTTCTTATACTCACAGCAGTGGTCAAGGGGGTCAGAATGTCTGTCTGACAGATCTCATGGCTGTATTTTGAATGTTGGTGATGATTATAATGTGTTCTTATACACACAGCAGTGGTCAATGGGGTTAGAATGTCTGTCTGACAGATCTCATGGCTGTATTTTGAATGCTAGTGATCATTATAATGTGTTCTTATACTCACAGCAGTGGTCAAGGGGGTCAGAATGTCTTTCTGACAGATCCTATGGCTGTATTTTGAATGTTGGTGATGATAATAATGTGTTCTTATACTCACATCAGTGGTCAAGGGGGTCAGAATGTCTGTCTGACAGATCTCATGGCTGTATTTTGAATGTTGGTGATTGTTATAATGTGTTTTTATCCCACAGCAGTGATCAAGGGGGTCAGAATGTCTGTCTGACAGATCTCATGGCTGTATTTTGAATGTCGGTGATGATTATAATGTGTTCTTATACTCACAGCGAGGTCAAGGGGGTCAGAATGTCTGTCTGACAGATCTCATGGCTGTATTTTGAATGCTAGTGATCATTATAATGTGTTCTTATACACACAGCAGTGGTCAAGGGGGTCAGAATGTATGTCTGACAGATCTCATGGCTGTATTTTGAATGCTAGTGATCATTATAATGTGTTC